>JARQOC010000004.1:35897956-36470606 GCA_033576535.1 Allobates femoralis | reverse complement strand
TTTAAAGTGCTATAGTGCAATACTCAGTATATCAACAGTGTAGATCTATGCCATTTAACTACCATAGCAAATTGAAATCGTTACACATAGTACATTAGTACATTATTGCTAGATCCATTATTAATGAATCATTAGAAAAAGAATCATGCGCAAAATCCAGCTAGATACACCCAAAAATCATAGAACAAAAAGCTTGCTGTGCTCCCACTAACATGCAGCATTGCTTAGTCAATACAAATGGCTAATACCATGCATAGTCCACAAACTTGAAACCAGTCAGCTAGGACATAAATAGCCAAGTAATGGTAAATACTAAATCGCTAATATATAGCAATCGCCGTACAGCCTGTGGAGAACACTAGCAGCCTCATTCAATAAACACATTTTTACCTCAGCGTCCTGTCAGAGAGTGAAACACCCAACACGTGTTTCGGCGGAAATGCCTTCGTCACGGGGCTTCGTGACGAAGGCAATTCCGCCGAAACACGTGTTGGGTGTTTCACTCTCTGACAGGACGCTGAGGTAAAAATGTGTTTATTGAATGAGGCTGCTAGTGTTCTCCACAGGCTGTACGGCGATTGCTATATATTAGCGATTTAGTATTTACCATTACTTGGCTATTTATGTCCTAGCTGACTGGTTTCAAGTTTGTGGACTATGCATGGTATTAGCCATTTGTATTGACTAAGCAATGCTGCATGTTAGTGGGAGCACAGCAAGCTTTTTGTTCTATGATTTTTGGGTGTATCTAGCTGGATTTTGCGCATGATTCTTTTTCTAATGATTCATTAATAATGGATCTAGCAATAATGTACTAATGTACTATGTGTAACGATTTCAATTTGCTATGGTAGTTAAATGGCATAGATCTACACTGTTGATATACTGAGTATTGCACTATAGCACTTTAAATGTGGCTCTAATCATACTATAAATTTGGCCAATAAGGATATACCATCAAGCACAGTGGAATATAAATTTTATATGTGTAAAATCTTATATCTACACCCTTTTGTGACACATTATGTCCTGTTGCATTTTTGACCCCTTTCCTCTTCTCTGTGATCCCTTGTTATACCAATAAAAATTTCACTTTTCATTAAATATGGGCTGCAATTTCGCTTTTTTGTTGGTTGTTGAAGTGTAAAGAGTAGCGATAAGCCCAAATCCCTGCACATGTTATGGTGCATAATGTGCAGATTTGGTTTAGTAATGCCGAATAAATATATATTGATGTTTCAATTTCTAATTGCCCTATATATAGTACATTGCTAACCTCTGAGCCACCGTGCTGCTCTATATATAGTACAGGGATAACCACTGAGCCACTGTGCTGCTCTATATATAATACAGTGCTAACCACTGAGCCATTATGATTTTTTTTCAACAATGGTGTCCTCCTCAGTCGTCTCCCATGAAGTCCACTTTGACTCAAGTAATGATGGGTGGTGCAATCTGACACTGATGTTCCTTGAGCTTGATGTTCACCTTTAATCTCTTTAGAAGTTTTTCCGGGCTGTATGGTTACCATTTGTAATAACCGTCCGTCTCTTTGATTTGACATAATTTTTCCTCCTGTTGCCACGTCCAGGGAGGTTGGCTACAGTCCCATGGATCTTCAATTTTTGAACAATATGTGCAGCTGTAGTCACAGGAACATCAAACTTCTTGGAGATGGTCTTAGAACCTTTACCTTTAACATGTTTGTTTCTAAGGGTGCCTTCACACTGCGGCGTGATCCGGTCCGGGGCTGTCCGGGATGACCCTGACAGCCGCAGACTGGATCAGCACACAGGACTGGAGGGCTAATTTTTCTGTGTATGGATTTTGTAGACAATATGCCCTGAAATCTACTTAGAAAAAACACAATGAACAATGTAAGCTACACCAGGATTCCAATGAGAAGGTGGATGGACGTTCAATAAATTAAGACAACCCAATACTGTGCACACAAAATGATGAAAAGACATAGCTGAATATAATTGACTAGCTGTGAGCCCGATGCAAATGCATCGGGATTCTAGAACGTGCATTAATTTGATTATAGTAGTTATAGCTGGTGTGAGTACTTTTTGGGGGGGTGTGAGTATTTTTTGGGGGGGTGTGAGGACTTTTTGGGGGGGGTTTGAATACTTTTTGGGGGGTGTGAATACTTTTTGGGGGGGTTTGAATACTTTTTGGGGGGGTTGAATACTTTTTTGGGGGGGTTGAATACTTTTTTGGGGGTTTGAATACTTTTTGGGGGGGTGAATACTTTTTGGGGGGGTGTATATAGTATATATATATATATTAGTATTATGTTTTATTTTATTGTTTATTATTTTTATTATTATTTTTTTAATTTTTTTAGTATTTTTATTATTATTAAATTTATTAAACCGCACTTGCCGCATCTGCCGCAAGTCCCCCTATACTTTGTATGGGGATTACCGCAAGCGCGCCGCAAGTGTAACGACTCGCTGGCGCCGACCAATGAGAAGCGCGGCTCAGGCAGCGACTCGCAATGGCCTCGCGGCCATTGCTCGCGCTACCTGACCGGTAAATCGCTAACTTTGAGGCCGAGCCTCTGGTTCGATTTTCGGCCATTGCTCGCGCAGGCCAGCGACTCGCATTGGCCGCTATGCGGCCAATGCTTCGCCATGGTGACGTCACAGAGTGACAAAGCCACGGTCTTCTCAGGGTCCGCCACGGAAGTGCCTACGGCAATTATATAGTAGATAGGGGATCTGAATACATAATTAGAGGGTCTCATATTGATATAGAGGGTCTGAATACATAGTTAGGGGGTCTCATATTGATATAGGGGATCTGAATACATAGTTAGGGGGTCTCATATTGATATAGAGGGTCTGAATACATAATTAGAGGGTCTCATATTGATATAGAGGGTCTGAATACATAGTTAGGGGGTCTCATATTGATATAGGGGGTCTGAATACATAGTTAGGGGGTCTCATATTGATATAGGGGATCTGAATACATAATTAGAGGGTCTCATATTGATATAGAGGGTCTGAATACATAGTTAGGGGGTCTCATATTGATATAGGGGGTCTGAATACATAGTTAGGGGGTCTCATATTGATATAGGGGGTCTGAATACATAGTTAGGGGGTCTCATATTGATATAGGGGGTCTGAATACATAGTTAGGGGGTCTCATATTGATATAGGGGATCTGAATACATAATTAGAGGGTCTCATATTGATATAGGGGATCTGAATACATAGTTAGGGGGTCTCATATTGATATCTTGGGTCTGAATACATAGTTAGGGGGTCTCATTGATATAGGGGGTGTGAATACATAGTTAGGGGGTCTCATATTGATATAGGGGATCTGAATACATAGTTAGGGGGTCTCATATTGATATAGGGGATCTGAATACATAGTTAGGGGGTCTCATATTGATATAGGGGATCTGAATACATAGTTAGGGGTCTCATATTGATATCTTGGGTCTGAATACATAGTTAGGGGATCTCATTGATATAGGGGGTGTGAATACATAGTTAGGCGGATTTATGTACTGTTAATCCCATAATTCATGCATAATTGGAGGATAAAACGCCTAATTGTCCTACAGAACATGAGGTAATAGCTGCAGGGTGATGGGTTGCTATGGGCAACAGTGAAGGCCTCATAGACACGTTCCTGAGCCTCCTCTAGGTCTCTCTGGCGCCCCCAGCGTCCATCACTGGAACTGCATCCCGGGCTCCGTGCAGTGAATGGGCAGCGATGAGAGGACTCGGCGTGAGGAGGAGGACTAGGCCGGAGCGCGGACACTGAGCAGCCTCACCGGAGACAGTGACCGGGAGCCGGGCCTGCACCCGCCGCCTCACACAGGAGCCCACCCCGGAGAGTACAGCGCCTTGTCCCGTCCTCCGCCCCCGGGAGCAGAGCGCCTCATCCCCGTCCTCCGCCCCCGGGAGCAGAGCGCCTCGTCCCCGTCCTCCGCCCCCGGGAGCAGAGCGCCTCGTCCCCGTCCGCCGCCCCCGGGAGCAGAGCGCCTCGTCCCCGTCCTCCGCCCCCGGGAGCAGAGCGCCTCGTCCCCGTCCTCCGCCCCCGGGAGCAGAGCGCCTCGTCCCCGTCCTCCGCCCCCGGGACATGGGGGCGCCGCTCTCCCGGCTGCTGCTGCTCCTCACTCTGCCCTCCGGGTGGTGACCGCCGCCTCCGCTCCGATCACTGCGTCCTGTGGATCTATCCTGAGCCCGAGCCATGCCACCAAGCTGGCCTTCGCCATCATCCTCATCTCCTGCCCCTCAGGTGAGAGCCGGGAGGGGTATACTGTGTATAGGGGAATGTGTGCTCGTACTCAGCCTGCGCGAGCAATGGCCTCGCGGCCATTGCTCGCACAGGGCAGCGACTCGCTGTGGTGACGTCACAGAGTGACAAAGCCGCGGTCTTCTCGGGGTCCGACACGGAAGTGCCTACGGCAATTATATAGTAGATACATTATCACGGTATGGACCAGGCAGAGGGGCATTACATCTCATTTATACTATTGGTTTCTTTATAAAGTGCAGCGTATTCTGGGATCTCATAGGTTTGCAGGCTGAGTGCGGCTCAGATCAAAGAGAGTCAAAGAAGACCAAGGCGGATCTAACTAGGCTTGGAGAAGATGCTGGTGGACCTATCTAAGCTTCAATAAGACCCTGGTGGGACCAATCTAGACTTGGAAAAGACTTTGGTGGATCTATCTAGGCTTGGAGGAGACACTAGGGGACATATCTAGGCTTGGAAAAGACCCTGGTGGATCTATCTAGGCTTGGAGGAGAGAGTGGTAGACCTTTCTGGGCTTAGAGAAGACCCTGGTGGATCTATCTAGGCTTGGGGTTGACCCTGGTGGACCTATCTAGGCTTGGGTTTGACCCTGGTGGACCTATCTACGCTTGGGGTTGACCCTGATGGACGTACCTAGGCTTGGGGTTGACCCTGGTGGACCTATCTAGGCTTGGGTTTGACCCTGGTGGACCTATCTACGCTTGGGGTTGACCCTGATGGACGTACCTAGGCTTGGAGATGACCCTAGTGGACCTTTCTAGGCTTGGAGAAGACTCTGGTGGACCCATCTAGGCTTGAATAAGACCCCGGTGGACCTATCTAGGCTTGGAGAAGACCTTGGTGGATCTATCTAGGCAAAGAAAAGACCCTGGTGGACCTATCTAGGCATGGAGAAGACCCTGGTGGACCTATCTAGGCAAAGAAAAGACCCTGGTGGACCTATCTAGGCTTGGAGAAGACCCTGGTGGACCTATCTAGGCTTGGGGTTGACCCTGATGGACGTACCTAGGCTTGGAGATGACTCTGGTGGACCTATCTAGGCTTGGAGATGATGCTGGTGGACGTATCTAGGCTTGAATAAGACCCCGGTGGACCTATCTAGGCTTGGAGAAGACCCTGGTGGACCTATCTAGGCTTGGAGAAGACCCTGATGGACCTATCTAGGCTTGGAGAAGACCCCGGTGGACCTATCTAGGCTTGGAGAAGACCCTGATGGACCTGTCTAGGCTTGAATAAGACCCCGGTGGACCTATCTAGGCTTGGAGAAGACCTTGGTGGACCTATCTAGGCTTGGAGAAGACCCTGGTGGACCTATCTAGACTGCACAAGATCGATCTTCCTACAGAGCGGTTATCCATGAATTCGCTGTCATGGCTCAAGATTGAGTCAGTCTGTGAAGAAAAATAATGACTTTCAGCCATGTATACTGCAGGTTAATTAATATTAGAATGCACTAAGCCATGCACACTGGAGGAGCTGAAGTCTGATTAATATTACAATAACTTGCAGTTTGGCCCATATATATTTGGACATAGATATTTTTCTCATTTTTGTTCTATACATGACCACAATGGATTTTGAACAAAACAATTCAGCTGTAGTTTACACTTTCAGCTTTAAGTCAGTGGGTTGAACAAAATGATAAAATGTGAAGTACGAAAGCATTTTTTACACTCAATCCCTTCAATTCAGGGGCCCAAAAGTAATTGGACAAATTAGACAATTGTAAATAAAATGTTAATTTTTAATACTTTGTTGGCAATGACTGCCGGAAGTCTTCACATCATGGACATCCCCAGATGCTGTTTCCTCCTTTTTAACGCTCTCCCACTTTCACAATGATCTCTCTTGCTTTGGAGACTTGTGACTGGTTTGGGACCTCAGTCTCTTTTCTGTATTGAGACTTCATTTTAAATATGTTTCCTTCCTATGGCAGTGTAGGAGTTAATGTCAGTTTTTGTTCCTAGCAAACTCACTAAGTTTTTTCCAGGTGTGGCTACTTTGTGATCACTCCCATCTTCTTTATATAGTCCCATGATCCAGCATACCTTAAGGCCCTGTTACACCAGGCCACATCGCCGCCGATAACAGAGGCGATGTAGGGGCGGCGGCGATCTGAATACTAACACACCCCTCAACCTCCACACAAAGGCTATGGCTCACCCCTCCACCTGCAGAGCTGCACACAGCAGACTTAGGAAAAAGATCTCAGTTTAATCACAGCAGTAACACTCATGGACTGCAAAGAAGCCAACACATGACAAGGGGTTTGTGTTCACCATAGTAATTACTCTCCAATCATCCACCACTGTTGTCTTCCGTGGGTGTCCAGGTCTTTTGTATTGTTAAGGTCACCGGTGCTTTCTTCCTATCTCAGGATGTACCAAACTGTAGATGTTGTCACCTCTAATATTGTAGCAATTTCTCAGATGTTTTTTTTTCTGTTTTCGTAGATGAAGGATGGCCGGCTTCACCTCCTTTCACCACATGTTTAGTTCTCAGCAAAATCTTCAAAATGCAAGCACCACACCTCAAATCAGCTCCAGACCTTTTATGTGCTTGAGAATGAAATAACAAAGGAATTGCCCACACCCGCCCAGCCCATCAAACAGCTTTTGAGTCAATTGTCCAATTACTTTTGGTCCCTTTAAAAACAGGGTGGCACATGTAAAGGAGACGAAACTCCTAAACCCTTCATCCATTTTTAATGTGGAAAACCTCAAATGAAACTAAAAGTCTGAACTTCATGTCCATCGTATAACTATAACGCAAATATGTTTTAGTAAACAGGTGAAATAAAAACCTAAATTTGTGAGTGTGTAAATATATATGATGTGTGTATATATATATATATATATCTCCTTCCTGCAATGTAACACTATGGAGCCTTCATGTAATATCCAACCTTATCCCCTGTATAATCAGCCATTGTTGTGTAACCCTCACTATAGGGGAGGACGTGGATGGCCCATTGAATGGACGACCTCCGGGACTATGGAACATGACGGGGGACTGTCCACAGTGGTTTAAGAAAGAGAACAGTACATTTATAGTCCCTCATACATCAGAGGTGAAGGAACAATTGTTGCTCCTGAATTATCATATTTTCAGTAATAATTATTTTCACTATTGTACATACTTCTACAGAATATTTCCCACCAACTGGAAGCTACTGTCCTCTCCAGACTCCTCTGTCCCCCCTCCTCCCTAACCTCTAGACTAAACCCCGTTATCCTCATTCTCCTCCCCAGGCTCCGCTTTCCTCCTCCAGACTCCTCTGTCCTCCCTCCTCCAGACCCCTCTGTCCTCCCTCCTCCAGACTCCTCTGTCCCCCCTCCTCCAGACTCCTCTGTCCTCCCTCCTCCAGACTCCTCTGTCCTCCCTCCTCCAGACTCCTCTGTCCCCCTCCTCCAGACTCCTCTGTCCCCCCTCCTCCAGACTCCTCTGTCCCCCCTCCTCCAGACTCCTCTGTCCCCCTCCTCCAGACTCCTCTGTCCCCCCTCCTCCAGACTCCTCTGTCCCCCCTCCTCCCTAACCTCTAGACTAAACCCCGTTATCCTCATTCTCCTCCCCAGGCTCCGCTTTCCTCCTCCAGACTCCTCTGTCCTCCCTCCTCCAGACCCCTCTGTCCTCCCTCCTCCAGACTCCTCTGTCCCCCCTCCTCCAGACTCCTCTGTCCCCCCTCCTCCAGACTCCTCTGTCCTCCCTCCTCCAGACTCCTCTGTCCTCCCTCCTCCAGACTCCTCTGTCCTCCCTCCTCCAGACTCCTCTGTCCCCCCTCCTCCAGACTCCTCTGTCCTCCCTCCTCCAGACTCCTCTGTCCTCCCTCCTCCAGACTCCTCTGTCCCCCCTCCTCCAGACCCCTCTGTCCTCCCTCCTCCAGACTCCTCTGTCCCCCCTCCTCCAGACTCCTCTGTCCTCACTCCTCCAGACTCCTCTGTCCCCCCTCCTCCAGACTCCTCTGTCCCCCCTCCTCCAGACTCCTCTGTCCCCCCTCCTCCAGACTCCTTTGTCCTCCCTCCTCCAGACTCCTTTGTCCTCCCTCCTCCAGACTCCTCTGTCCTCACTCCTCCAGACTCCTCTGTCCCCCCTCCTCCAGACTCCTCTGTCCCCCTCCTCCAGATCTCTGTCCTCCCCTCCAGACTCTCTGTCCCCCCTCCTCCAGACTCCTCTGTCCCCCTCCTCCATGACTCCTCTGTCCCCTCCTCCAGACTCCTCTTCCTCCTCCTCCAGACCCCTCTGTCCCCCCTCCTCAGACCCTCTGTCCCCTCCTCCAGACTCCTCTGTCCCCCTCCTCCAGACTCCTCTGTCCCCCTCCTCCAGACTCTCCGTCCTTCTCCTCAATCCTGTCTCCTTCCGACTCTTCTATTCTCCTCCAGACTCCTCTGTCACTCCCTCTCTCCTCCAGACTCCTCTGTTCCTCCTCTCCTCCAGACTTCCTCTGTCCACCCTCCCTTCAGTCACCTCCTCCAGTCCTCTGTCCTCCCCTCCTCAGACTTGTCCCTCTAGATCCTCGTCCCACTCCTCCAGACTCCTCTGTCCTCCTCCTCCAGACTCCTCTGTCCTCCCTCCTCCAGACTCTCTGTCCCCCTCCTCCAGACTCCTCTGTCCCCCTCCTCAATCCTGTCCTCCTCAGACTCCTCTGTCCTCCTCTCCAGACTCTCTGTCCTCCTCCAGACTCCCTTTGTCCTCTCCTCCTCTCAGACTCCTCTGTCCTCCTCCTCCAGACTCCTCTGTCCCCCTCCCTCCAGACTCCTCTGTCCTCCTCCAGACCTCTGTCCCCTCCAGACTCCTCTGTCCTCCCTCCTCCACGACTCCCTCTCGTCCCCCCTCATCCTTGCCCCTCCAGACTCCTCTGTCCCCCCTCCTCCAGACTCCTCTGTCCCCCTCCTCCAGACTCCTCTGTCCTCCCTCCTCCAGACTCCTCTGTCCCCCTCTCCAGACCCTCTGTCCCCCTCCTCCAGACTCCTCTGTCCCCCCTCCTCCAGACTCCTCTGTCCCCCCTCCTCCAGACTCTCCTCCTCCTCAGATCCTCTCCTCACTTCCAGATCTCTGTCCTCTTCAGATCCTCTGTCCCCCCCTCCAGACTCCTCTGTCCCTCCTCCTCAGATCTCTCGTCCCCTCCTCCAGACCCTCTATCCTCCTCATTCCAGACTCCTCTGTCCTCCCTCCTCCAGACTCCTCTGTCCTCTCCTCAGACTCTTTCCTCCTCCAGACTCCTCTGTCCCCTCCTCCAGACCTCTGTCCCTCCTCCAGACTCCTCTGTCTCCCTCCTCAGACTCTTCTATTCAGACTTCTGTCCCCTCCTCAGATCCTCTGTCCTCCTCCTCAGACTCCTCTGTCCTCCTCTCAGACTCCTCTGTCCTCCCTCCTCCAGACTCTCTGTCCCCTCTCCAGACTCCTCTGTCCTCCTCCTCCAGACTCCTCTGTCCCCCCCTCCAGACTCTCTGTCCTCCTCCTCAGACTCTCTGTCCTCCCTCTCCAGACTCCTCTGTCCTCCTCCTCCAGACTCTCTGTCCTCCCTCCTCCAGACTCCTCTGTCCCCTCCTCCCAGACTCCTCTGTCCTCCTCCTCCAGACTCCTCTGTCCCCCTCCTCCAGACTCCTCTGCTCCTCTCAAACTCCTCTGTCTCCTTCAGACCCTCTGTCCCTCTCCAGACTCCTTGTACTCCCTCTCTAGACTCCTCTGTCCCTCTCCAGACTCCTTGTCCTCCTCCTCCAGACTCCTCTGTCCCCCTCCTCCAGACTCTCTGTCCCCTCTCCAGACTCCCCTGTCCTCCCTCCTCCAGACTCCTCTGTCCCTCCTCCTCCAGACTCCTCTGTCCCCCTCCTCCAGACTCCTCTGTCCCCCTCCTCCAGACTCCTCTGTCCCCCCTCCTCCAGACTCCTCTGTCCCCCTCCTCCAGACTCCTCTGTCCTCTCTCCTCCAGACTCCTCTGTCCCCCCTCCTCCAGACTCCTCTGTCCCCTCCTCCAGACTCCTCTGTCCCCCCTCCTCCAGACCTCTGTCCCCTCCTCCAGACTCCTCTGTCCTCCCTCCTCCAGACTCCTTTGTCCTCCTCCTCCAGACTCCTCTGTCCTCCCTCCTCCAGACTCCTCTGTCCTCCCTCCTCCAGACTCCTCTGTCCTCCTCCTCCAGACTCCTCTGTCCCCCCTCTCCAGACTCTCTGTCCTCCCTCCTCCAGACTCCTCTGTCCCCCCTCCTCCAGACTCCTCTGTCCCCCCTCCTCCAGACTCCTCTGTCCCCCCTCCTCCAGACTCCTCTGTCCTCCTCCTCCAGACTCCTCTGTCCTCCCTCCTCCAGACTCCTCTGTCCCCCTCCTCCAGACTCCTCTGTCCCCCCTCTCCAGACTCCTCTGTCCCCCTCCTCCAGACTCCTCTGTCCTCTCTCCTCCAGACTCCTCTGTCCTCCCTCCTCCAGACTCCTCTGTCCCCCTCCTCCAGACTCCTCTGTCCCCCCTCTCCAGACTCCTCTGTCCCCCCTCCAGACTCCTCTGCCCCCCCCTCCTCCAGACCCCTCTGTCCTCCCTCCTCCAGACTCCTCTGTCCTCCCTCCTCCAGACTCCTCTGTCCTCCCTCCTCCAGACCCTCTGTCCTCCCTCCTCCAGACCCTCTGTCCTCCCTCCTCCAGACTCCTCTGTCCTCCCTCCTCCAGACTCCTCTGTCCTCCCTCCTCCAGACTCCTCTGTCTCCTTCAGATCCCTCTGTCCTCCCTCCTCCAGACCATGGGCCCATGAGAGAATAGTGTATGGGAAACTTTCTATTAAAGGAGATTTTCCATTTAAATGTTACTCTATTATTTTTTCCTAGTGTGAGCCTAACGGCATAAGGAATATAAGAATGGAGAATTCCTTTAAGTAGCACAATTTATACAGACAAAACTGTGTTTTACAAATATGAGTAAATCACGGGTGCACATTAGCATTACGCAAACGTTTTCATAGAAGCTGCACACACACATTAGACACATCACAAGAGCATGAACAGCTAAACAGCTCGTAATAAAGGATTGCAAGTGAATGATCGGCCTCAGTCCCCTGTGAATAGGCAGAAGCACAGCAATGTACAAGTGCAGCTCAATGAATGAGAAGATCATCAAAAAGGTGATTTATCTCAGTAATTCAATACATAAAGTGACACCCATATATTATATAGAGTCATTACACACAGAGGGATCTATGTCATGTGTTTATTTCTGATTAATGTTGATGATTATGAAACCCAAAGGTCATTATCTCAGAACATAAAGTAGGGAGGATGAAGGGTCTGAGAGATAAAATATGACCTAAATAGGTATCAGAGGCTTCACCTTGTGTGGTTGTGAGAGTCACAACCACTATAAAAGCAGATCAGTCCCCAGCGTGGTGCATATAGAGTAGGGAGGATGAAGGGTTAAACACTGCGCTGCCGTATTCCACCAGACATCAAAGGGTGAATATAATGTCTGTCTCATTGCAGTGTTGCCCTAACTGCGGTGGAGATGGCATGGTACTCTGCCCAATTTGCAACGGAATGACAATTGTAAGTATTACAATATAATATGGAACCTTCATTAAAAAAATATCCAAAATTCCAATTTCCAGGTTATAATGAGAAAACAATCAACACAGGGACAATTGTGACTGCTGTATCTAAGTATGTCATATGTCATAATATCTCCCTCCTCTTCTGGTGTATATAAGTATTCAATGTGTGATACTGTCTGCTGATCTGTGTATCTAATCCTCGCCTGTGTGATACTGTCTGCTGAGCTGTGTATCTAATCCTATCCTATGTGATACTGTCTGCTGAGCTGTGTATCTAATCCTCTCCTGTGTGATACTGTCTGCTGAGCTGTGTATCTAATCCTACCCTGTGTGATAGTGTCTGCTGAGCTGTGTATCTAATCCTCTCCTGTGTGATACTGTCTGCTGAGCTGTGTATCTAATCCGATCCTGTGTGATACTGTCTGCTGAACTGTGTATCTAATCCTCTCCTGTGTGATACTGTCTGCTGAGCTGTGTATCTAATCCTCTCCTTTGTGATACTGTCTGCTGAGCTGTGTATCTAATCCTCTCCTGTGTGATACTATCTGCTGATCTGTGTATCTAATCCTATCCTGTGTGATACTATCTGCTGAGCTGTGTATCTAATCCTATCCTGTGTGATACTGTCTGCTGAGCTGTGCATCTAATCCCATCCTGTGTGATACTGTCTGCTGAGCTGTGTATCTAATCCTATCTGTGTGATACTGTCTGCTGGCTGTGTATCTAATCATCCTGTGTGATACTGTCTGCTGAACTGTGTATCTAATCCTATCCTGTGTGATACTGTCTGCTGAGCCGTGTATCTAATCCTCTCCTGTGTGATACTGTCTGCTGAGCTGTGTATCTAATCCTCTCCTGTGTGATACTGTCTGCTGAACTGTGTATCTAATCCTATCCTGTGTGATACTGTCTGCTGAGCTGTGTATCTAATCCTATCCTGTGTGATACTGTCTGCTGAACTGTGTATCTAATCCTCTCCTGTGTGATACTGTCTGCTGAGCTGTGTATCTAATCCCATCCTGTGTGATACTGTCTGCTGAACTGTGCATCTAATCCTCTCCTGTGTGATACTGTCTGCTGAGCTGTGTATCTAATCCTATCCTGTGTGATACTGTCTGCTGAGCTGTGTATCTAATCCTCTCCTGTGTGATACTGTCTGCTGAGCCGTGTATCTAATCCTATCCTGTGTGATACTGTCTGCTGAACTGTGTATCTATCCTCTCCTGTGTGATACTGTCTGCTGAGCTGTGTATCTAATCCCATCCTGTGTGATACTGTCTGCTGAACTGTGTATCTATCCTCTCCTGTGTGATACTGTCTGCTAGCTGTGTATCTAATCCTATCCTGTTGATACTGTCTGCTGAGCTGTGTATCTAATCCTCTCCTGTGTGATACTGTCTGCTGAGCTGTGTATCTGATCCTTCCTGTGTGATACTGTCTGCTGAGCTGTGTATCCAATCCTCTCTGTGTGATACTGTCTGCTGAGCTGTGTATCTAATCCATCCTGTGTGATACTGTCTGCTGAGCTGTGTATCTAATCCTTCCTGTGTGATACTGTCTGCTGAACTGTGTATCTAATCCTCTCCTGTGTGATACTGTCTGCTGAGCTGTGTATCTAATCCCATCCTGTGTGATACTGTCTGCTGACTGTGTATCTAATCTCTCCTGTGATACTGTCTGCTGAGCGTGTATCTAATCCTATCCTGTGTGATACTGTCTGCTGAACTGTGTATCTAATCCTTCCTGTGTGATACTTCTGCTGAGCTGTGATCTAATCCCATCCTGTGTGATACTGTCTGCTGAACTGTGTATCTAATCCTTCTGTGTGATACTGTCTGCTAGCTGTGTATCTAATCCTATCCTGTGTGATACTGTCTGCTGACTGTGTATCTAATCCTCTCCTGTGTGATACTGTCTGCTGAGCTGTGTATCTATCCTTCCTGTGTGATACTGTCTGCTGAGCTGTGTATCAATCCTTCCTGTGTGATACTGTCTGCTGAGCTGTGTATCTAATCCATCCTGTGTGATACTGTCTGCTGAGCTGTGTATCTAATCCTTCCTGTGTGATACTGTCTGCTGAACTGTGTATCTAATCCTCTCCTGTGTGATACTGTCTGCTGAGCTGTGTATCTAATCCCTCCTGTGTGATACTGTCTGCTGACTGTGTATCTAATCCTCTCCTGTTGATACTGTCTGCTGAGCTGTGTATCTAATCTTCCTGTGTGATACTGTCTGCTGAGCTGTGTATCTAATCCTATCCTGTGTGATACTTCTGCTGAGCTGTGATCTAATCCCATCCTGTGTGATACTGTCTGCTGAGCTGTGTATCTAATCCTTCCTGTGTGATACTGTCTGCTGAGCTGTGTATCTAATCCTATCCTGTGTGATACTGTCTGCTGAACTGTGTATCTAATCCTTCCTGTGTGATACTGTCTGCTGAGCCGTGTATCTAATCCTATCCTGTGTGATACTGTCTGCTGACTGTGTATCTAATCCTCTCCTGTGTGATACTGTCTGCTGAGCTGTGTATCTAATCCATCCTGTGTGATACTGTCTGCTGAACTGTGTATCTAATCCTCTCCTGTGTGATACTGTCTGCTAGCTGTGTATCTAATCCTTCCTGTGTGATACTGTCTGCTGAGCTGTGTATCAATCCTCTCCTGTGTGATACTGTCTGCTGAGCTGTGTATCTAATCCTCTCCTGTGTGATACTGTCTGCTGAGCTGTGTATCTAATCCTCTCCTGTGTGATACTGTCTGCTGACTGTGTACTAATCCTATCCTGTGTGATACTGTCTGCTGAGCTGTGTATCTAATCCATCCTGTTGATACTGTCTGCTGACTGTGTATCTAATCCTCTCCTGTGTGATACTGTCTGCTGAGCTGTGTATCTAATCCATCCTGTGTGATACTGTCTGCTGACTGTGTATCTAATCCTATCTGTGTGATACTGTCTGCTGAGCTGTGTATCTAATCCTTCCTGTGTGATACTGTCTGCTGAGCTGTGTATCTAATCCTCTCCTGTGTGATACTGTCTGCTGAGCTGTGTATCTAATCCTTCCTGTGTGATACTGTCTGCTGACTGTGTATCTAATCCTTCCTGTGTGATACTGTCTGCTGACTGTGTATCTAATCCTATCCTGTGTGATACTGTCTGCTGACTGTGTGTATCTAATCCATCCTGTGTTGATACTGTCTGCTGAGCTGTGTATCTAATCCTTCCTGTGTGATACTGTCTGCTGAGCGTGTACTAATCCTTCTGTGTATACTGTCTGCGACTGTGTATCTAATCCTCTCCTGTGTGATACTGTCTGCTGAGCTGTGATCTAATCCATCCTGTGTGATACTGTCTGCTGAACTGTGTATCTAATCCTCCTGTGTGATACTGTCTGCTGACTGTGTATCTAATCCATCCTGTGTGATACTGTCTGCTGAACTGTGTATCTATCCTATCCTGTGTGATACTGTCTGCTGAGCTGTGTATCTAATCCTTCCTGTGTGATACTGTCTGCTGAGCTGTGTATCTAATCCTCTCTGTGTGATACTGTCTGCTGAGCTGTGTATCTAATCCTCTCCTGTGTGATACTGTCTGCTGAGCTGTGTATCTAATCCTATCCTGTGTGATACTGTCTGCTGACTGTGTATCTAATCCTATCCTGTGTGATACTGTCTGCTGAGTGTGTATCTAATCCTATCCTGTGTGATACTGTCTGCTGAGCTGTGTATCTAATCCTCTCCTGTGTGATACTGTCTGCTGAGCGTGTATCTAATCCATCCTGTGTGATACTGTCTGCTGAACTGTGTATCTAATCCTCTCCTGTGTGATACTGTCTGCTAGTGTGTATCTAATCCCTCCTGTGTGATACTGTCTGCTGAGCTGTGTATAATCCTCTCCTGTGTGATACTGTCTGCTGAGCTGTGTATCTAATCCTCTCCTGTGTGATACTGTCTGCTGAGCTGTGTATCTAATCCTCTCCTGTGTGATACTGTCTGCTGACTGTGTACTAATCCTATCCTGTGTGATACTGTCTGCTGAGCTGTGTATCTAATCCTCTCCTTGTGATACTGTCTGCTGAGCTGTGTATCTAATCCTCTCCTGTGTGATACTGTCTGCTGAGCTGTGTATCTAATCCTATCCTGTGTGATACTGTCTGCTGAGCTGTGTATCTAATCCTATCCTGTGTGATACTGTCTGCTGAGCTGTGTATCTAATACTGTCTGCTGAGCTGTGTATCTAATCCATCCTGTGTGATACTGTCTGCTGAGCTGTGTATCTAATCCTATCCTGTGTTGATACTGTCTGCTGAGCTGTGTATCTAATCCTATCCTGTGTGATACTGTCTGCTGAGCTGTGTATCTAATCCTATCCTGTGTGATACTGTCTGCTGAACTGTGTATCTAATCCTCTCCTGTGTGATACTGTCTGCTGAGCTGTGTGTATCTAATCCTATCCTGTGTGATACTGTCTGCTGAGCTGTGTATCTAATCCTCTCCTGTGTGATACTGTCTGCTGAGCTGTGTATCTAATCCTATCCTGTGTGATACTGTCTGCTGAGCTGTGTATCTAATCCTCTCCTGTGTGATACTGTCTGCTGAGCTGTGTATCTAATCCTCTCCTGTGTGATACTGTCTGCTGAGCTGTGCATCTAATCCCATCCTGTGTGATACTGTCTGCTGAACTGTGTATCTAATCCTCTCCTGTGTGATACTGTCTGCTGAGCTGTGTATCTAATCCCATCCTGTGTGATACTGTCTGCTGAGCTGTGTATCTAATCCTATCCTGTGTGATACTGTCTGCTGAACTGTGTATCTAATCCTATCCTGTGTGATACTGTCTGCTGAGCTGTGTGTATCTAATCCTATCCTGTGTGATACTGTCTGCTGAGCTGTGTATCTAATCCTCTCCTGTGTGATACTGTCTGCTGAGCCGTGTATCTAATCCTATCCTGTGTGATACTGTCTGCTGAGCCGTGTATCTAATCCTATCCTGTGTGATACTGTCTGCTGAACTGTGTATCTAATCCTCTCCTGTGTGATACTGTCTGCTGAGCTGTGCATCTAATCCCATCCTGTGTGATACTGTCTGCTGAACTGTGTATCTAATCCTCTCCTGTGTGATACTGTCTGCTGAGCTGTGTATCTAATCCCATCCTGTGTGATACTGTCTGCTGAACTGTGTATCTAATCCTATCCTGTGTGATACTGTCTGCTGAGCTGTGTATCTAATCCTATCCTGTGTGATACTGTCTGCTGAGCTGTGTATCTAATCCTCTCCTGTGTGATACTGTCTGCTGAGCTGTGTATCTAATCCTCTCCTGTGTGATACTGTCTGCTGAGCTGTGTATCTAATCCTATCCTGTGTGATACTGTCTGCTGAACTGTGTATCTAATCCTATCCTGTGTGATACTGTCTGCTGAGCTGTGTATCTAATCCTATCCTGTGTGATACTGTCTGCTGAGCTGTGTATCTAATCCTATCCTGTGTGATACTGTCTGCTGAACTGTGTATCTAATCCTATCCTGTGTGATACTGTCTGCTGAGCTGTGTATCTAATCCCATCCTGTGTGATACTGTCTGCTGAACTGTGTATCTAATCCTATCCTGTGTGATACTGTCTGATGAGCTGTGTATCTAATCCTCTCCTGTGTGATACTGTCTGCTGAGCTGTGTATCTAATCCTCTCCTGTGTGATACTGTCTGCTGAGCTGTGTATCTAATCCTCTCCTGTGTGATACTGTCTGCTGAGCTGTGTATCTAATCCTCTCCTGTGTGATACTGTCTGCTGAGCAGTTTTCTTCTTTGCTGCCCCCTGTGACGACGCTCTGGATCCTGGGTGATCAATGCTGTAGGAGAGGCGAGTGCAGCGCCGGCATTGTGCTTCTATCTCAGCCACAGAAGACAATGTAAGGGGACAGAGTTAGGCTGCGTTCACACATTGCGTATTTTGCCGCGTTTTTTTACGCGCGCTTTTCAAAATACGCAATGTGCCTTTTGTCTGCCTGCAAAGTGAATGGGAAATTCACTGCAGTGCAGACATTGCGTAAAAATACGCACTGCGTTTTCCCGGAGAAAGCGCAGCTCCGTAAACAATTGATATGTCAATTGTGTACGCAGCTACTTCTGCGTATTCTCCCAGAGGGGAAGAAGAATCCTGCTTCCTCCTCTCCTCTGTGACAGCCCCATTAGATTTCACAGAGTATTAATATACAGTGTGAAATCTAAATTAAACAGAGGCAAATGTATGTAAAATAAAAAAGAATCAATACTTCACCTGTCCGACACCTTCTCCCGCTGTCTGGTCTCCGATTCCAAGTGAGAGATGTACTGACAGGACCTGTGGTGATGTCAGAGGGGCGTTCCCGGGCACTCGCGGTCATGTGATACATATCACATGACCGCGAACAGCCAATCAGCGCTGGGAACGCCCCGGGAACACCCCCCCCCCTCTGACATCACCACAGGTCTTCTCAGTACACCTCTCACTTGGAACCGGAGACCGGGAGAGCGGCAGAAGGCACCGGACAGGTGAAGTATTCATTCTTTTTTATTTTACATACATTTGCTTCTGTTTAATTTAGATTTCTCAGTGTATATTAATGGCAAATAGCTGCTATCCGACACCATAGGGCTGCATTATGCCAAAATTGGGTCTGGGGCTGTCCAGTTTACACCGGACAGCCCCGGACCTGATCACACCGAGGTGTGAAACCGGCCTTAGGGGGCAAAGTAAAATAAAGAAGAAAAAAATTGAAAAAAAAAAGTTTTTGAAAACATGGGAAAAAAAAACCACAAGTTCACATCACCCCTCTTTTGCCTCATTGAAAATAAAACTAATCCAAAAATACCCATATTTGGGATTTCCAGTTTTTGACCTTGTCTGAGATCCAATATTCTATGTTTTACACCCAGAGAATCTGCTTCATGTGCGCCGGTTCTGGACACAATTATCAAGGACTGTGCTACGGCTGCGGTGGAGGTGGTAGAACAGTGTGAGTCCCCATCTATTGTCATGATACCCTCATCATGTAGCCACGGACACTTCACAATGTTGTTAGTTGCTTCCAAAACTTTGTAAATTTATGTTATGTTTTGTTGCTCTCTGTTTTTACCAGTTTTGTCTCTTTAGTTACAAAAATCATTTTTTCGGGAACAAAAATTATTGGTTGAAACTATTGTAACTTTGGCACAAACGGAAGAATAAAGACAGTAAAGGAAATAACAGATATAACGAGTTCTGATATACGGGAAGAGCGGCTGGAGAATGAACATCACATGGAGACAAAGTGGGAAAAAAGTAAATTGTGGCCCTAAATGCTCACATAGTGGCCCCATCACAGCAGCATGTCGCACGTTTGTTGGGTGATCGACGACCTGTTTACACCTATGAACACTCACCTACCCTCCCGGAATTTATAAATGGGTATTACATACAGTATGTGACACAAATATTGCATGTTATACACACATATGTTACAGAGAGCACATACATATAGACACACAATATAACTACCAGGAGCCCATTCATTCTGATGTCCTCACTAATAGATACAGTGCCTTGTGAAAGTATTCAGCCCCCTATATACAGTGCCTTGTGAAAGTATTCAGCCCCTATATACAGTGCCTTGTGAAAGTATTCAGCCCCTATATACAGTGCCTTGTGAAAGTATTCAGCCCCTATATACAGTGCCTTGTGAAGTATTCAGCCCCTATATACAGTGCCTTGTGAAAGTATTCAGCCCCTATATACAGTTCCTTGTGCTAAAGTATTCAGCCCCCTATATACAGTGCCTTGTGAAAGTATTCAGCCCCTATATACAGTGCCTTGTGAAAGTATTCAGCCCCTATATACAGTGCCTTGTGAAAGTATTCAGCCCCCTATATACAGTGCCTTGTGAAAGTATTCAGCCCCTATATACAGTGCCTTGTGAAAGTATTCAGCCCCCTATATACAGTGCCTTGTGAAAGTATTCAGCCCCTATATACAGTGCCTTGTGAAAGTATTCAGCCCCTATATACAGTGCCTTGTGAAAGTATTCAGCCCCTATATACAGTGCCTTGTTAAAGTATTCAGCCCCTTATGTATATACAGTGCCTTGTGAAAGTATTCAGCCCCTATATACAGTGCCTTGTGAAAGTATTCAGCCCCCTATATAGAGTGCCTTGTGAAAGTATTCAGCCCCTATATACAGTGCCTGTGAAAGTATTCAGCCCTATATACAGTGCCTTGTGAAAGTATTCAGCCCCTATATACAGTGCCTTGTGAAAGTATTCAGCCCCCTATATACAGTGCCTTGTGAAAGTATTCAGCCCCTATATACAGTGCCTTGTGAAAGTATTCAGCCCCTATATACAGTGCCTTGTGAAAGTATTCAGCCCCTATATACAGTGCCTTGTGAAAGTATTCAGCCCCCTATATACAGTGCCTTGTGAAAGTATTCAGCCCCCTATATACGTGCCTTGTGAAAGATTTCAGCCCCTATCTACAGTGCCATGTGAAAGTATTCAGCCCCCTATATACAGTGCCTTGTGAAAGTATTCAGCCCCTATATACAGTGCCTTGTGAAAGTATTCAGCCCCTATATACAGTGCCTTGTGAAAGTATTCGGCCCCCTATATATAGTGCCTTGTGAAAGTATTCAGCCCCCTATATACAGTGCCTTGTGAAAGTATTCAGCCCCCTATATACAGCGCCTTGTGAAAGTATTCAGCCCCCTATATACAGTGCCTTGTGAAAGTATTCAGCCCCCTATATACAGCGCCTTGTAAAAGGGTATTCAGCCCCCTATATACAGTGCCTTGTGAAGTATTCAGCCCCCTATATACAGTGCCTTGTGAAAGTATTCAGCCCCCTATTACAGTGCCTTGTGAAAGTATTCAGCCCCCTATATACAGTGCCTTGTGAAAGTATTCAGCCCCCTATATACAGTGCCTTGTGAAAGTATTCAGCCCCTTCTATTTATAATACAGTGCCTTGTGAAAGTATTCAGCCCCTATGTATATACAGTGCCTTGTGAAAGTATTCAGCCCCCTATATACAGTGCCTTGTGAAAGTATTCAGCCCCCTATATACAGTGCCTTGTGAAAGTATTCAGCCCCCTATGTATATATACAGTGCCTTGTGAAAGTATTCAGCCCCCTATATACAGGCCTTGTGAAAGTATTCAGCCCCCTATATTATACAGTGCCTTGTGAAAGTATTTGACCCCCTTGAACTTTTCAACCTTTTGCCACATTTCAGGCTTCAGACATAAAGATATAAATTCTAATATTTTTGTGAAGAATCAACAACAATCGGGACACAATCGTGAAGTGGATCCAAATTTATTGGATATTTTAAACTTTTTTAATAAATAAACTGAGGCGTGGGCGTGATATTATTCATCCCCTTTTTCTCTCAGTGCAGCAAACTCACTCCAGAAGTTCAGTGCGGATCTCTGAATGATCCAATGTTGTCCTGAATGACTGGTAATGATACATAGGATCCACCTGTGTGTGATCAAGTCTCCGTATAAATGTACCTGCTCTGTGATAGGCTCAGGGGTCTGTATCAGTGCAGAGAGCATCAGGAAGACCAAGGAACACACCAGGCAGGTCTGAGATACTGTTGTGGTGAAGTTTAAAGCCGGATTTGGATACAAGAGCACTGAAATGTGGCGAAAGGCTGAAAAGTTCAAGAGGGCCGAATACTTTCACAAGGCACTGTACCACCAGGAGCCCATACATTCTGATGTCCTCACTACTATATACTCCCCAGTACACTCTCTCTGCCCTCCCCCGTGCACACTCTCTCTGCTGGTCCCGGGAGGGGACCTTATGGAGACCGGGCAAGCCATTGTTCTACCTGCTCTCTGTGTTCCCACACTCAGTATCTGCTAAAGGACCTTTGGTGATGTCACGGTCATGTGATCTGTGACTCCACCCATGACCGTGATATCACTACAGGTCCTGGAGGGTCTCCTTCTGTTGTGTATGCGGCGGGTGGGCTGCGGTGATGGGTTGGCGGGGACCGGGCGGTGTGAGCGGCGAGTATCTGGTGACGGCGGAATGCTAGCACACGCCATATTTGTACTGCCATCACTTGGGTGTTCAAATATGGCCAGTTGAAGCAGTGCTGGCCAATCCCGTGATAGGACACGATTACGGCGGAAGTGGATGACGGACACCACAAGGTAAATATTATAGTAGATGATGGTCACAATTCTACCTGCTGCCTTGTTGTAGGCTCTGTCTCTGGTGCTTCACATTGTAGCTCAGTCTACGTATTTCCACTATATTTTAGCCTGTTTGTGAGCTGGGCAGGGCAGTTTTCCCATGTTGCACACTTTGGTGGGGCAGAACCATTTCCCCTACAAATAAAGTGGATGATGTATGTTCCGTCACCTGTAACATTGCCCTAACGCCAGCTTTCTCTTTCTACAGATGCTTTACGTGTTGTGCCAGGGGCAAGATAACGTGCCGAAACTGCTCCGGACAGGGGAAAGTCATTACCTTCTTGGAGATGAAAGTAAAATGGTGAGAACACTAGGACTATGCCAGCGCCACAGGAACCCACAGATACTGACAGCTGCGCTCCTGCTGCAACAGCCCAGATCAGAGATAACTCTCATCCTGGACATTAAAGGGAACCAAACACCAGGAATTAACCATCTGTAAATCAGTGCAGCAGGTGATTGATGTGTGCAGCGTGACATCATTATTTGTTGGGTTATTTTATTCCTCCCCTGTGGGCATGGCAGTCTGCTGTAAGCGGAACCCCCTCTCTCTCATCCAGGCTTCAGCTTACAGCAGAAAGACAAACCCACAGGGGAGGAATAAAAAAAAAAAGCCCCAATAGTGATGTCATGCTGCACACATCAATCACCTGCTGCACTGATTTACAGGTGGTTAAATCCTGGTGGTTGGTTCCCTTTAACCCCATAGATTCACTTTTCAATAGCAAATACAACATCACACTGGTTAGACATAGGGAGTTATCTTAGTAACTATGGCACAACTCCTAGCTGGTTATGCAAAAGGTTTGTGTTCTAGTGTTTGTCTAAGGGTGGAAACCCACTATGTGAGACACTCGCATGACTCACCCTGGTCAGAATGGCCTTCCCTTTTTGGACGGGAGCATGTAGCTGCATAGAGACACATGCAGCTGACATGCTCCTGTCCAGGGAGCCGGCGACCGTTCTGGCTGAATCATGCGAGACTCGTGTGAGTATCTTGCATGCATCTCGCATAGTATGTTTCCACCCGAATATTGCAATGAGTTGTCTGAAATCGTAATCCGGATCATTCGCTGCATCTGCAGCAAAGTGAATCTGATTTTCTATTTGCTGTGCAGATGCTGCATTAGTGGTGCAGAAAGCGCATCCAGACAATAATGAGCGCTATTATTGCTGTGTTTTTCTGCTGCACTTTCTGCACCTCCAACATCCAATTACTTACCCTCCCGGCAATCCCACAGTGAGCCACGCAAAATCTTCCTCCCGGGCACCGGCAGCACCTGTGGGTACGGCACTAACAGGACCTGCCCATGTGACGCACCCTGAGAGTCACATGACCAAGATCCTGTCAGTACTTGCACTGCCCACAGGTCCTGCTGGTGCCCGGGAGGAAGATTTTGCCGGGGCTCACTGTGGGATTGCCGGGGAGGGTAAGTCTCTTTGTATCTGTCTGTCTGTGTTCCCGGAAAACAGAGCAAAAATGCAGCACAAATGGATGATGCTCTTGTGATTTTTCTTGCAAAAAAATGGAGCTGGAAAGTGCACCAAAAACAAGGGCGCAATTACAACAGGTGCGGAGGTTGCAATCACATCCGGGCTCTGGAGCCTAGGGGGCGCAATAGTTCCCTTGGCCTATAGAAAAATACTATTGCTATTAAACATTTGCAATAATTGGGGACCCTGCTGGAGCATTTGCAACAGAGCCCATGAGATTCAAGTTCCATCACTGAGTATCTTTTTACTGGGAACCTACACTAAAGTTCAATGCCCCTCTCTGGGTAAAAAAGACCTCCTTTTGTATAGGCGAGTAGGAACCTGCTAAATAAAGGATAAAAACACCTGAGACTAATAGGGAAAGGGTGCACAGACAGAAAGTATGTGTCACAGCGTGGGCTTGGGGGTGTCTGGACACGGCATGTGACAGTGACGCATGTACCAATGGTGTCCTGCGCACTACACACAACAACAGACTGGGGAACCACCAGGGGGGAACAAATACAGCGGTGGGCCCTGCCCCTGCTCATAGGAAACAGGAGAAAGTAAACCTCCTGCTGTCGTCATATAAGATGTCGAAAAAGAAACATTCAGCTGCATTCCCCCTTGAAGACAACAATATTGTTGTTACAATATGTAATGTGAAGTGTGATGTGCAATGTGCATTATGTTTTTCGTTATTGTTATGGTATGTATTGTAAAACGTGTAGCTGGTGATAGATGGTATGTTGCCATCAGTAGGGCAAGAAACAGTTAATGTTTGGGACTTGCCCAGCATGGGAGTGGCTTGAGTGCAGGGACAGTGACTGTTTCTTGTTACAATGTCAGATAGGGCCCAGCCTGTGACAGAGGCAGACCTAAGGTCTGAACAGTCTACATGTAGTTTTGAAGTAAGGGAGACAGTACAGAGGATAGCGTGATCCGGAGTGCAGAGAGAGGTGACTGAGACACAGAGGGATATAGTTGAGAT
Organism: Allobates femoralis; assembly: GCA_033576535.1. NCBI lineage: Eukaryota > Metazoa > Chordata > Amphibia > Anura > Aromobatidae > Allobates > Allobates femoralis. The sequence continues at coordinate 36,446,123 of JARQOC010000004.1, read as the reverse complement.
TGATCAGCAGACTGACTGAAGAAACGAGACAGGTCCTTAAGTATTTGCTCAGCAGCGAGGCCCTAGGCAGTTTGCAACTCTTATAGGTAACAGGACAGGACAGAACAATACATGAAACAAAGTGAGTTCCCTGACGGGAGATCCCTAAGCTTCAAGCTAAATTTTGGCCATATTGGAAATACAGTTCCTTTACAAGGGGAACAAGACATGGAACTATGGGAGGAAAGAATGACTTTCATGGATTGTTCTGTGATGCTGAGCTGGGTGGAGGTGAATCGAGCAGGACTGGTGAGGACAGTAACAGGTCAGATGGAAGGATTGTGAGACTGTTGATGGAGATGCTCTGAGCCGTTACGTGTATGCTATCTCATGTACTGTATGTAGTTTCTATGGTTGTATGTTTTTATAGATAGAACTTGTGGTCTCCCTCAATGAATTTGGCAATATCTGGTCCTGGCCAGTGAACAGCATCATATGGCCTGTGAAGGTGTACGGCTTCATGTAACGTGTCGCGGCCACTATCCCGCATCATGCTAAACCCTTTAATCGCTGTTCATTGTTCTCCAGGAAAATCTTGACGCTTGTATGGTTTTGCTCAGAGATAATTCAGAATTCCCTGAGGACCGTTTCCAGAAAGTGTCGGGAAAAGTTATCGCCTCGGATGAGGAAACTCAGGTGAGACATATGCCGCGGTATTAAAAAGTAGCGAGATAATACAGTTCAGCGAGCACCCTTATGGAGCAGAGCAGCAGTTGTCTCATGGATTATAGTGTGGGGGCTGATGACACCAGCAATATCAGCTCTGCCACGTCTACAGCCCTGTGCACACACTGCCTGGGTTGATGCTTTTTGTTGCAGATTTTGAGTATCTGCATATTTATCCTAAAGCCAGCTTAGCTGCTTTCACACTTTATGTTTTTTCAGGATCAAGTATTTCAGGAAAAAAAAAACCTGATCCTTCCAGGTTCCAGTTTTCTGCCCATTCACTTTAAGGCTGGAAACACACTGTCTGAGTCACTCGCACGAGTCTCTGATTATTCACCCGGTACCACCCCTGCCTCTTTGGACGGGATACTGTCAGTGTTGTGTTTTTCTATGTAGCTCCACTGCTCCCGTCCATAGAGGGGGAGACCATCCCGGGTGAATGATCCGAGACTCATACACAGGGGCGTAGCGGTCGCAGGGGTCACGGCTACTACGGCGCTCAGACATACAGCGGCCCATGTCACCCTCCATCCCCAATGAGGCCGATCTCTGCGCCCGGCACCCGCTTCACACAGACATGCAGCACTGTGTGGCAGCGTGAAAACTGCACTGCACGCAGCTATGGGGCCCATGTGTCAGGGAGAGGAGAGAAGAGGAGGAGCGGAGAGGGGAGCCTCCCATTTCCTACTGCTGCCACCCCTCCCCTCGCTTCCTCTTAGTACTGCCTGCTGTCCATCTGCGTGCCACTGTGGAACGCATTTAGCAGGCTGGTGCCGCCTCCTCGCACCTGCTCCTCCTGAGTGTTCTCTTCAGTTTTTGGGAGAATGGAGCAGCGAGGGAACCAGGAGAGGTAAGTAGAGATTTTTTTTAATAAGTGAATGCAAGGTGGCAAGAGGACTATGGAAGGAGGAGGGTGGGGTGCATGATACTATATGGAGAGGCTATGAGGCTGTACTATATGGAGAATTATGAGGCTGCACTATATGAGGCTGCACTATATGGAGAGTTGTGAGGCTGCACTATGTGGAGAGTTGTGAGGCTGCACTCTATAGAGAGATATAAGGCTGCACTATATGGAGAGTTATGAGGTTGCATATACAGTGCCTACAAGTAGTCTTCAACCCCCTGCAGATTTAGCTGGTTGACACATGCGGAATTAACTTGGCCTTGTGACATTTGGACTGTAGATCAGCCTGGAAGTGGGAAATGCAGCCAAAAAGATTTTTTAATTTTTTTTTTTTAAAGCGTTAAAAGTGAATTCCGAGGGTCATTTATTATTCAACCCCTCAAACCACCAGCATTCTGTTTGGTCCCCCTAAAGTATTAAGAAGTAGTTCAGGCACAAAGAACAATGAGCTTCACATGTGTGGATTAATTATCTCTTTTGCCGCCTTTTCTGACTATTTAAGACCCTCCCCAAACTTGTGAACAGCACTCATACATGGTCAACATGGGAAAGACAAAGGAGCATTCCAAGGCCATCAGAGACAAGATCGTGGAGGGTCACAAGGCTGGCAAGGGGTACAAAACCCTTTCCAAGGAGTTGGGCCTACCTGTCTCCACTGTTGGGAGCATCATCCGGAAGTGGAAGGCTTATGGAACTACTGTTAGCCTTCCACGTCCTGGACAGCCTTTGAAAGTTTCCTCCCGTGCCGAGGCCAGGCTTGTCCGAAGAGTCAAGGCTAACCCAAGGACAACAAGGAGCTCCGGGAAGATCTCATGGCAGTGGGGACATTGGTTTCAGTCAATACCATAAGTAACGTACTCCACCGCAATGGTCTCCGTTCCAGACGAGCCCGTAAGGTTCCTTTACTTTCAAAGCGTCATGTCAAGGCTCGTCTACAGTTTTCTCATGATCACTTGGAGGACTCTGAGACAGACTGGTTCAAGGTTCTATGGTCTGATGAGACCAAGATCGAGATCTTTGGTGCCAACCACACACGTGACGTTTGGAGACTGGATGGCACTGCATACGACCCCAAGAATACCATCCCTACAGTCAAGCATGGTGGTGGCAGCATCATGCTGTGGGGCTGTTTCTCAGCCAAGGGGCCTGGCCATCTGGTCCGCATCTATGGGAAGATGGATAGCACGGCCTACCTGGAGATTTTGGCCAAGAAACTCCGCTCCTCCATCAAGGATCTTAAGATGGGTCGTAATTTCATCTTCCAACAAGACAACAACCCAAAGCACACAGCCAAGAAAACAAGAGGGAAAAAATCAAGGTGATGGAGTGGCCTAGTCAGTCTCCTGACCTTAACCCAATTGAAAACTTGTGGAAGGAGCTCAAGATTAAAGTCCACATGAGACACCCAAAGAACCTAGATAACTTGGAGAAGATCTGCATGGAGGAGTGGGCCAAGATAACTCCAGAGACCTGTGCCGGCCTGATCAGGTCTTATAAAAGACCATTATTAGCTGTAATTGCAAACAAGGGTTATTCCACAAAATATTAAACCTAGGGGTTGAATAATAATTGACCCACACTTTTATGTTTAAAATTTATTAAAATTCAACTGAGCAACATAACTTTTTGGTTTGTAAGATTTATGCTTCTGTTAATAAATCCTACTCTCGTTTGCAGTTTGAAGGCTCTAACTTATTGGCATCTTATCAAACCACCTAAATCAGCAGGGGGTTGAAGACTACTTGTAGGCACTGTATAAGGCTGCACTATATGAAGCTGCACTATATAGAGAGCTATTAGGCTGCACTATATAGAGAGATATAAGGCTGCACTGTATGGAGCGTTTTGAGGCTGCACTATGTGGAGAGCTAAGCCTGCATTATACTCTATATAGGGCTATGAGGCTGCATTATACTATATGGAGAGCTATGAAACTGCATCATACTATATGGAGTTATGAGGTTGCATATATAAGGCTGCACTATATGAGGCTGCACTTTATGGAGAGCTATGAGGCTGCACTATATAGAGAGATATAAGGCTGCACTATGTGGAGAACTAAGCCTGCATTATACTCTATAGAGGGCTATAAGGGCTGCATTATACTATTAGGAGAACTATGAGGCTGCATTATACTATATGGAGGGTTGTGAGGCTGTAGTATACTATATGGAGAGCTATGAAACTGCATTATACTATATGGAGAGATATGAGGCTACATTATACTATATGGAGGGATATGAGGCTGAATTATACCATATGGAGGGCTGTGATGTTGCATTATACTAGATGGAGAGATATGAGGCTATATTATACTATATGGAGGGATATGAGGCTGAATTATACCATATGGAGGGCTGTGATGTTGCATTATACTAGATGGAGAGATATGAGGCTATATTATACTATATGGAGGAATATGAGGCTGCATTATACTGTATAGAGGGCTATGAGGCTGCATTATACTATATGTAGGGTTGAGAGGCTGCATTATACTACATTGAAGACTATGAGGCTGCATTATACTATATGGAGGGCTGTGAGACTGCATTATACTATATGTAGGATAATGGGGGTACATTATAATAATTGGATGACTATTGGGGCTACCTTATAAATGGGGGACTATGGGCTGCATTAAATACATAGAGTACTATGGGTGTACATTGTAATATATGGAGGAATATGGAGGTGCATTATGATAATTGGAGGACTATGGTGGCAGAAGGAGGAAGACCCAGTATAGGACAACCGTGCTCCACCGTGGGAGATCCAGGGACTGGCGGGAGAGCTCTGCGAGGGTGGTAGAGTTAAGAAGAACAAATTAGACCCAGAAAGCCATAGAAAGAGGAACATCTAGAGACTCCATAACCGGGAACCTGGAACTGGTGACAGACCCCCGGTAAACCAGACTGTACGTATACCATCACCATCTGCTGGTACCATTAAAGTGGAGTTAAAGTTGAATTGGACTCGGTAATCCTTATTGCAGTGCCCGGAGGGCTCAGTATCACCAGCAGCTCAGCGGAGGGGTAAGAACTGAAACACCAACCATCACCACTACTGCCCTCCCTCACCATCTTCCTTCACCGCTGCCCTGAGTAATAGCTCCACCTGTAGGGAGCTGTACCACTCTCTGCTGCACCCACCATCACCTTAGCAGCCGGCTTGCAGCGCCGGTACCATATTACCGGGAACTACAGGTGGCGTCACGATCCCCTGTAAATACTCCCTTCTCCCTCACCATCTACTCAAATGATAACTAGGGCACGGAAACGGGATCCCGTCCACCGTGACTCCCTATTCAAGTCATCACCCCACTATCTGAGTACCCCCTTGCCCTGGCCACATCATTTTATTTCTTGATAATTGTGCAGCATAAACAGGCTGCCGACCTCAAATAAGCAAAACTCCTGTTTGTAATGTCAAATCATTATTACTGCTTACAAATCATTGTTCTCAGCACCAGATTGTCCTGTGCACAGGGGCATACATAGAAATCATGGGGCCCCATGGAAGAAGCTGTAATGCAGCTGTGTCACATAAGAACATATCACATAACTCTCCAGCCCTTATCAGGTCATTTTCATCCTATTGAAGCCTCTAGATTCTCTTTTCACTGCAGCCATAAATTGTGATGCCAAAATAGGTGCCTCCCAAACACTGTATGATCCCCCACAGTGATTCCTCCACACACAGTATGATGACCCTACTGTACCTCCTTCAACTACCCCAGCAATGAATGGTGACCCCCAACACAATATAATCCCCAACTGTGAACCCCACATCAATTCATACAGTATAATGGCCCCACACAGCCCTCCGCACAGTATGATGGACCCTACACAAAACTTCACATTGTATAATTGCATAGATACAGTATAGTGGCCCTGATATACTCCTCCATAAAGTATAAAGGCTCCTCACAGCCCTTCAAATAGGATATTGCACTCCACATGGCCCTCCACATATTATAATGGCCTCAACATAGCCTTCCATATGTTATAATATGCTTCCCATTGTCCTCCATATAGTATAATTCACCCCATAGTCCTATAAATAGTATAATGCACCCCTATAGACATCCATATAGTATAATGCACCCCTTAGTCTTCCATATAGTAGAATGCACCCCTGTAGTCCTTCATATACATAATGCACCCCCATAGTTCTCCATATATCATAATGCACCCCCATAGTCCAAAAATAATGTAATGCTCCTCATAGTCCTCCATATAGTATATTGCTCCTCATAGTCCTCCACATAGAGTAATGCACCCCCATAGTCCTCCATATTGTATAATAACACCCCCATAGTCCTCCATATAGTATAAGGCACCCCCATAGTCCTCCATATATTATAATGCACCCCCATAGTCTTTCATATGTTATAATGCACCCCTATAGTCATCCATATAATATAATGCAGCCACATAGTCCTCCATATAGTATAATGCAGCCTCATAGCCCTCCATATGTTATAATACACCCCCATAGTCCTTCATATATTATAATGCACCCCCATAGTCCATAAATAGTATAATGCACCCTCATAGTCCTCCATATACTATAATGTACCCCCATAGTTCTAGAAATAGTATAATGCACTCCCTAGGTCATCCATATAGTACTATGACCATTGGTCACCAGTGTACTCCCTCCTTCATTATTGCTTTCAACACTGTATCCCATTCGTGTTGCTGATACAGTTGAAAGTACAATGCAGGGTGGGTGAAGGGGCCCCCGACTTACGGGTCCCATAGTTGCCATGTGGTTGGCCGCCATTGGCTGTACATCACTGCCTATACAAACATGTGATGTGGTGCCGAGAACAATAGCAACTTATGGGTGCGCACAGTATTGTACCAATAATCCTTCTGTGCAGGTGGGACGTGTTGTGTCTAAACAGCCCATTAAATCCTGTAGTGATTTAAAGAAAAAATATCTTTTGGTTGTAGATTGAGCCTATAACCACATTCCCTGTGGAGTCTATTAATGAAGCTTCTGAGGAGAGCATTGACCAGCACAACGCCGCGCTCCCCGATAACACCAGGATCCTGAGACAGCTAAATGGGGACATAGACTCCAAAAGCAAAAAGTCACATTCCCAGACTTTAGTGCAGGGTAATTCAGGGTGTTCCTGCTCTATTCTCTATGAATATTACTTCCGGTCTTCTCACTGTCTCTGTAATTCTCGCTTTCTCCTGTAGCGTCAACAAGTCGAGTCTCTGCCTTTCTGCAGAGTCCATTACACCTGGAAGGAGAAGCAGAGGGAATATTATGTCTACGGCCTGGAGAATAAAGCTTACTGCGAGAACTACCCCAAAAAATGCGCCCCATCATGTGACCAGAGCAAGAAGAGCAGCCGAAACCTGCAGAGCCGGCAGGAAGCTCGGGGGCCGTCCTTCTGATCCACCCAGGATTATAACCTTTTACTCATGTATCGAATACCCAATTCTTGTTAATTAAGGAGAAAATTCACCAAGAACTGCAAATCTCAAATTCAAGAAATACGTTTTCGTGATTTACCTTGTCCATATCTTATAGGATCTCTGGACCCTATGGTCCTGTCTGTCATTATAAGATGGAGAGGAAAGGGTTATTTTCCTGCACTTCTCCAGCAATCAGGAACCTTATTTTTTTATTTTTGGTGGAGTTTCCCTTTAAATCGTTTATTATCCAGTAATTGTGTTAATGTTTATTTTGTAATCCTGAACTATAGATAAGAACACAATGCAACTGACCAGTAATAAAAGGGAAATGCAGAAACGATATTTGTGTGAATTACGGATCTATTAACACTTTCAATAAATAATTCCCCGATATCAGACCCCACAAAGTCGTCCCCATTTAAGTGCAAAATAACTTTATTACAAGTTCTAAAACTCCTGTCAATAATAATAATAATAATCTTTATATATATATGAAAGTAGAACTTGCCATTCATGTGAGAGATGCTCTGCGGAACAGTTGCCCGCCTTCTCCGTATGGCCCCCCACTGCCTTCTTTTGCCTATAGAGGTGCTGCGGACCCCTCCTTCTCGGCGCTGCTGTCCTCGCTCTTCGTTGCACCTTCTTAGGTTGGGTCAGTGACTTCACCGTCCCATCGCCCTCACCGTCCATCGCCTCTCACCGTCCATCGCCACTCACCGTCCATCCCTCTCACCGTCCATCTCCTCTCACCGTCCATCCCGCTCACCGTCCATCGCCGCCTCACCGTCCATCACTCTCACCTCTCTCACCGTCCATCGCCTCTCACCGTCCATCGCCACTCACCGTCCATCCCTCTCACCGTCATCCCGCTCACCGTCCATCACCTCACGTCATCCTGTCCTCTCACTCCCGCTCACCGTCCATCACCCTCACCGTCCATGCACCTCTCACCGTCCATCACGCCTCACCGTCCATCCCCTCACCGTCCATCGCTCACTCACCGTCCATCCTCTCCACCGTCCATCGCCTCTCACCGTCCATCGCCCTCACCGTCCATCGCCCTCACCGTCCATCCCACTCACCGTCCACTCCATCTCACCGTCCACCCTCTCACCGTCCATCCCTCACCGTCCATCACCTCACGTCCATCCTCACCTCCACCTCAGTCCATCCCTCTCACCGTCCATCGCCACTCACCGTCCATCTCCTCTCACCGTCCATCGCCACTCACCGTCCATCTCCTCTCACCGTCCTCACCCATCACCTCCATCGTCCTCTCACCGTCCATCACCTCTCACCGTCCATCGCCTACTCACCGTCCATCCCTCTCACCGTCCATCGCCGTCACCGTCCATCCCTCTCACGTCCATCCCTCTCACCGATCCATCCTCTCACCGTCCATCTCCTCTCACCGTCCATCGTCCTCTCACCGTCCATCGCCACTCACCGTCCATCGCCTCTCACCGTCCATCTCCTCTCACCGTCCATCGCCTCTCACCGTCCATCGCCATCTCACCGTCAACCACCTCTCACCGTCCATCTACCCTCACCGTCCATCTCCCTCACCGTCCATCACCATCACTGTCCATCTCCTCTCACCGCCCATCTCCTCTCCCGTCCATCGCCACCTCACCGTCCACCACCTCTCACCGTCCATCACCACTCACCGTCCATCTCCTCTCACCGTCCATCTCCTCTCACCGTCCATCGCCACTCACCGTCCATCGCCACTCACCGTCCATCTCCTCTCACCGTCCATCACCACTCACCGTCCATCGCCTCTCACCGTCCATCGCTGCTCACCGTCCATCACCGCTCACCGTCCATATCCTCTCACCGTCCATCGCCACTCACCGTCCATCTCCACTCACCATCCATCTCCTCTCACCGTCCACCACCACTCACCGTCCATCTCCTCTCATCGTCCATCTCCTCTCACCGTCCATCTCCTCTCACCGTCCATCACCACTCACCGTCCATCACCGCTCACCGTCCATCACCAGTCACCGTCCATCGCCACTCACCGTCCATCTCCTCTCACGTCCATCGCCACTCACGTCCACCACCTCACCGTCCATCGCCACTCACCGTCCATCGCCACTCACCGTCCATCTCCTCTCACCGTCCATCGCCACTCACCGTCCATCTCCTCTCACCGTCCATCTCCTCTCACCGTCCATCGCCGCTCACCGTCCACCACCTCTCACCGTCCATCTCCTCTCACCGTCCATCGCCACTCACCGTCCATCTCCTCTCACCGTCCATCTCCTCTCACCGTCCATCACCTCTCACCGTCCATCGCCTCTCACCGTCCATCGCCACTCACCGTCCATCGCCGCTCACCGTCCATCGCCTCTCACCGTCCACACTCCTCTCACCGTCCACCTCCTCTCACTGTCCATCACGATCACCACTCACCGTCCACCACCTCTCACCGTCCATCACGATCACCACTCACCGTCCACCACTCTACCGTCCATCACCGCTCACCGTCCACCACCGCTCACCGTCCATCACCTCTCACGTCCATCACCGCTCACCATCCATCGCTCTCACCATCCATCACCGCTCACCGTCCATCGCCACTCACCGTCCACCACCACTCACCGTCCATCACCGCTCACCGTCCATCACCTCTCACTGATCATCACCACTCACAGTCCAGCATCTGGGCTAGTGAGACTGAAGACTGGACCGTGTGGAAGACAGGGTAATGCTGGGAAACATACTGGAAGCATTATCTACCATCCAACCCACCACCTGTTTACACTGCTCTGGCTTCAAGACTGGTGTCCCGCGCCCCCCTGTAAAGTGGGAAGTTAGGTCCCATGGATGAGTGTGTTTGTTCTTGCAGGCATAATTTCAATTGGCCACAGCTTCTGCGGGCGCCATCAGCACTATGTCCACTTCCCGGCCTCTTACCGCATGCCTTGCACATTTTATAGATGCTATATCTGCCTGCAAACTTTCCAGTATTATTAGGTAAAAGAAAAAATCTAGCCCTGAAACAGACTTTTGTCTTTAGGCGTCAGCAGCAGTATACAAGGACTGTAAGGCAATAAGCCCTCTAATCCCAAACTATCCCTCCTCCAGCAGCTCTCCCTTTACACTGCTCCCTCTGACGTTTGGCATTGTGCTTGGTGATGTACAGGTTTACACCGCTCTATCAGACGCTCGGCATTGTGCTTGGTGATGTAAAGGCTTACATCTTACATCCGTCGCTCGGCATTGTGCTTGGCACATAAAGATTTATATATGTAACTCAGGATCAGTAATGTAATGTATTTACACAGTGACTGCACCAGCAGAATAGTGAGTGCAGCTCTGGAGTATAATACAGGAGGTAACTCAGGATCAGTAATGTAATGTATGTACACAGTGACTGCACCAGCAGAATAGTGAGTGCAGCTCTGGAGGATAATACAGGAGGTAACTCAGGATCAGTAATGTAATGTATGTACACAGTGACTGCACCAGCAGAATAGTGAGTGCAGCTCTGGAGTATAATACAGGAGGTAACTCAGGATCAGTAATATAATGTATGTACACAGTGACTGCACCAGCAGAGTAGTGAGTGCAGCTCTGGAGTATAATACAGGAGGTAACTCAGGATCAGTAATGTAATGTATGTACACAGTGACTGCACCAGCAGAATAGTGAGTGCAGCTCTGGAGTATAATACAGGAGGTAACTCAGGATCAGTAATGTAATGTATGTACACAGTGACTGCACCAGCAGAATAGTGAGTGCAGCTCTGGAGTATAATACAGGAGGTAACTCAGGATCAGTAATATAATGTAATGTACACAGTGACTGCACCAGCAGAGTAGTGAGTGCAGCTCTGGAGTATAATACAGGAGGTAACTCAGGATCAGTAATGTAATGTATGTACACAGTGACTGCACCAGCAGAATAGTGAGTGCAGCTCTGGAGTATAATACAGGAGGTAACTCAGGATCAGTAATGTAATGTATGTACACAGTGACTGCACCAGCAGAATAGTGAGTGCAGCTCTGGAGTATAATACAGGAGGTAACTCAGGATCAGTAATGTAATGTATGTACACAGTGAGTGCACCAGCAGAATAGTGAGTGCAGCTCTGGAGTATAATACAGGAGGTAACTCAGGATCAGTAATATAATGTATGTACACAGTGACTGCACCAGCAGAGTAGTGAGTGCAGCTCTGGAGTATAATACAGGAGGTAACTCAGGATCAGTAATGTAATGTATGTACACAGTGACTGCACCAGCAGAATAGTGAGTGCAGCTCTGGGGTATAATACAGGAGGTAACTCAGGATCAGTAATGTAATGTCTGTACACAGTGACTGCATCAGCAGAATAGTGAGTGCAGCTCTGGAGTATAATACAGGAGGTAACTCAGGATCAGTAATGTAATATATGTACACAGTGACTGCACCAGCAGAATAGTGAGTGCAGCTCTGGAATATAATACAGGAGGTAACTCAGGATCAGTAATGTAATGTATGTACACAGTGACTGCACCAGCAGAATAGTGAGTGCAGCTCTGGAATATAATACAGGAGGTAACTCAGGATCAGTAATGTAATGTATGTACACAGTGACTGCACCAGCAGAATAGTGACTGCCCCTTTGGAGGATAATACAGGAGGTAACTCAGGATCAGTAATGTAATGTATGTACACAGTGACTGCACCAGCAGAATAGTGAGTGCAGCTCTGGAGTATAATACAGGAGGTAACTCAGGATCAGTAATGTAATATATGTACACAGTGACTGCACCAGCAGAATAGTGAGTGCAGCTCTGGAATATAATACAGGAGGTAACTCAGGATCAGTAATGTAATGTATGTACACAGTGACTGCACCAGCAGAATAGTGAGTGCAGCTCTATAGTATAATACAGGAGGTAACTCAGGATCAGTAATGTAATGTATGTACACAGTGACTGCACCAGCAGAATAGTGAGTGCAGCTCTGGAGTATAATACAGGGGGTAACTCAGGATCAGTAATGTAATGTATGTACACAGTGACTGCACCAGCAGAATAGTGAGTGCAGCTCTGGAGTATAATACAGGAGGTAACTCAGGATCAGTAATGTAATGTATGTACACAGTGACTGCACCAGCAGAATAGTGAGTGCAGCTCTGGGGTATAATACAGGAGGTAACTCAGGATCAGTAATGTAATGTATGTACACAGTGACTGCACCAGCAGAATAGTGAGTGCAGCTCTGGAGGCTAATACAGGAGGTAACTCAGGATCAGTAATGTAATGTATGTACACAGTGACTGCACCAGCAGAATAGTGAGTGCAGCTCTGGAGTATAATACAGGAGGTAACTCAGGATCAGTAATGTAATGTATGTACACAGTGACTGCACCAGCAGAATAGTGAGTGCAGCTCTGGAGTATAATACAGGAGGTAACTCAGGATCAGTAATGTAATGTATGTACACAGTGACTGCACCAGCAGAATAGTGAGTGCAGCTCTGGAGTATAATACAGGAGGTAACACAGGATCAGTAATGTAATGTATGTACACAGTGACTGCACCAGCAGAATAGTGAGTGCAGCTCTGGAGTATAATACAGGAGGTAACTCAGGATCAGTAATGTAATGTATGTACACAGTGACTGCACCAGCAGAATAGTGAGTGCAGCTCTGGAGTATAATACAGGAGGTAACTCAGGGTCAGTAATGTAATGTATGTGCACAGTGACTGCACCAGCAGAATAGTGAGTGCAGCTCTGGAGTATAATACAGGAGGTAACTCAGGATCAGTAATGTAATGTATGTATACAGTGAGTGCAGCTCTGGAGTATATACTGCCTGTACACATCTCTGGTTCTTGTATATGGTGTCTCAGGTGGTGTGTGCAGTGTGAGGTGACCTCGTCCATCTTTCCCTGTTATATGACTGTGTGCAGACATTGGAGCAGACCTGTACAGAGATCACCACCCTGCACATGTGACTCAGCCATTCTGGAGCTCCTGTAGAACTACAGCTCCCATCATGCAGTGCGGCCGCTCTCCCGGGTGATGGCGGCTCCCATCATGCAGTGCGGCCGCTCTCCCGGGTGATGGCAGCTCTCGCCTCACTGTCAGAGTCTCCGGCGAGAGGCGTCCTGCGAGTGACCCAGACACGGGGGACGTATGACATGGAGGGGCCCCATACAGATTACACATGGAGGGGCCAGTGTGGCTCCATACAGATTACACATGGAGGGGCCAATGTGGCCCCATACAGATTACACATGGAGGGGCCAGTGTGGCTCCATACAGATTACACATGGAGGGGCCCCATACAGATTACACATGGAGGGTTTCATGGTACCAGACATAAAAACATAAAAACATTAAAACATAGGAAAATCCAAAACAAATGGGGAAACCCTCAGTTTAGGTGATGTCCAGATGATTATTGTCAGAGGATCAATGTCTGCCACATTCTACTTAGGACGAGGATTTCCCCATTCTCCACCAGGTTTCATTGCTTTCTCACGTTCTTGCTCATCATCGGCTCCTCACAATATTTATGAATATTATATATTTTTAATGTAGGGACCATAATACTATATATAAGACTATGTGGTCTCATTATTTTGTTTGGAGGGCTATGTGGTCACATGATTTTGTATGGAGTGCTATGTGGTCCCATGATTTTGTATGGAGTGCTATGTGGTCCCATAATTTTGTATGGAGGGCTATGTGGTCCCATGATTTTGTATGGAGTGCTATGTGGTCCCATGATTTTGTATGGAGTGCTATGTGGTCCCATGATTTTGTATGGAGGGCTGTGTGGTCACATTTTGTATGGAGGGCTATGTGGTCCCATAATTTTGTATGGAGGGCTATGTGGTCCCATGATTTTGTATGGAGGGCTGTGTGGTCACATTTTGTATGGAGGACTATGTGGTCCCATAATTTTGTATGGAGGGCTATGTGGTCCCATTATTTTGTATGGAGGGCTATGTGGTCCCATTATTTTGTATGGAGGGCTATGTGGTCCCATTATTTTGTATAGAAATGGTTTGCATTAGAATATGTGCCTGTTGTTGGTATTATGGTAATTGTTTATGCTCTTTCTCTAGGTTTTGCCACTTTGCTACAATTGTCTGTATTTTTAAACTGTTTTTCCAAACTTGTTTTTAATGTGCACTATTGATGTGTATGACCAGCTGGGATTGACTGATCATTGCAGTGTATATACAGGATAATACAGATACTGAGGATTACACCCAGTATACAGGACAGGAGAAGTGGTACAGTGCAGTGTATATACAGGATAATACAGATACTGAGGATTACACCCAGTATACAGGACAGGAGAAGTGGTACTGTGCAGTGTATATATACAGAATAATACAGATACTGAGGATTACACCCAGTATACAGGACAGAAGAAGTGGTACTGTGCAGTGTATATATACAGAATAATACAGATACTGAGGATTACACCCAGTATACAGGACAGGAGAAGTGGTACTGTGCAGTGTATATATACAGAATAATACAGATACTAAGGATTACACCCAGTATACAGGACAGAAGTGGTACTGTGCAGTGTATATACAGGATAATACAGATACTGAGGATTACACCCAGTATACAGGACAGGAGAAGTGGTACTGTGCAGTGTATATATAAGGAATAATACAGATACTGAGGATTACACCCAGTATACAGGACAGGAGAAGTGGTACTGTGCAGTGTATATATACAGAATAATACAGATACTGAGGATTACACCCAGTATACAGGACAGGAGAAGTGGTGCTGTGCAGTGTATATATACAGAATAATACAGATACTGAGGATTACACCCAGTATACAGGACAGGATAAGTGGTACTGTGCAGTGTATATATAAGGAATAATACAGATACTGAGAATTACACCCATTGTACAGTGGGTCCCATTATTTTTTATGTGGGTCCCATTATTTTTTGTGGGGCTATGTGTGTCCCATTATTTTGTATGGAGGACTATGTGTGTCCCATTATTTTGTATGGAGGGCTATGTGTGTCCCATTATTTTGTATGGAGGGCTATGTGGGTCCCATTATTTTGTATGGAGGACTGTGTGGGTCCCATTATTTTTTATGTGGGGCTATGTGTGTCCCATTATTTTGTATGGAGGGCTATGTGTGTCCCATTATTTTGTATGGAGGGCTATGTGGGTCCCATTATTTTGTATGGAGGACTGTGTGGGTCCCATTATTTTTTATGTGGGGCCATGTGGGTCATATTATTTTGTATGGAGGACTATGTGGGTCCTATTATTTTGTATAAGGGGATATGTGGGTCCCATTATTTTTTATGTGGGGCTATGTGGGTCCCATTATTTTGTATGGAGGACTATGTGGGTCCCATTATTTTGTATGGAGGATTATCTGCACCAAATCTGCAAGATAAAATAAAGCAATGTGGGCACAGGGCCTTATAGTGTACTTATAGTAGGATCCAACAAGCCACTGTACCCTCGGGTCATGAGTGATCTCAGGTTCAGGGATGTAACTAACAGGTGCAGGGGATGCAATTGCACCTGGGCCTTAGAGCCTAGGGGTCCCCAAAAGTTAATTTGATCTATAGAAAAATAATGCTATTAAAGATTTGCATTAATTGGGGACGTGTGGGCGTTTCTACACTGCTGGCCGTCATCACAAGGAAGTGGGAATTTTAAATCCGCTCAATAAGTTTCCCTAGTTTTGGAGGGTAAAATTAGGGGCCTCGGCTTATACTCGAGTATATACGGTAACATAAGAAAATCCTAAACAATTTGGGAAACCATTAGTTTAGGTAAAGTCCAGATTATTATTGTCAGAGGATGTACAGTATACATTTCTCAGATAGAAGAAATACAGGCAGATACTTATCCATCATATGTCTCCCATCCTTGTATAATGTCCCTCATCCTGGGCCTCTTCCAGTAAAATATGTTCCTAATCCTGATATAATGCCCCTATCCGGGACCCATTCCAGTAATATAATGTCCCCATCCTGGTATAATATCCCCCATTCTTGGCCCCTTCCTGGTATAATGTCCCCATGTTTGGCTCGTCCTGGTATAATCTCCCCCATTATCGGCCCCTTCCAGTAATATATGTCCCCCATCTTGGTATAGGCTTCTTCCAGTAATAATGTCCCTGCTGTTCTCCAACAAATATAAAAACAAATAAACAATTCTACTCTCCCCCTCTCCTCCTTCGACGAGCGACATTCTCTTCTATGCCTCCTTACTGCAATGCACCGCCAGTGACTTGCCTCAGTTTGGCCGGCAGCATGTATTGCAGTGCAGGGAGCCAGTGAGTCTCTGCACCACAATTTATTACAGTTGAATATACATCCTTGAACGCATATCCAGCACAGATAGTTGCTGGTGTCGGAATCTATGGGAATCTCAGTGGCTGAATATGTACTGCGACTCCGGGACACAATACAAAAACTGAGTAACCTTGCCTATGAGAACGTGACTCAGGCCCAAATCAACCAGAAGGTCTGGTATGACTGTAATGCCAGACTGAGGGCCTATGAGGAGGCGCAAAAGGTTTGGGTGTTGGTTCCTATGTTACAGAATAAACTATAGGCCGCATGGGAGGGACCATAAACCATGCACAAGAGGCTAAATGATGTTACCTATGTGGTGACTCTAGATGAACAGGCAAAGCGTCACAAAGTATTTCATGTAAATATGCTGAAGGCTCATCATGACAGGGAGACTTGTGTCTTACCTGTCTGTAGCAGCCTGATGAGGGGGAGGCTGATGTGTTACTAGATGTGGGGGCTGGGGCTCAGTATATGGAGACCCTGGAGTCTGCAGAGTTTAACCCTGAGCTATCCCACAGTCAGTGGTCTGAACTGATGGGGCTATCTCCCCACAGTCAGAGGTGTGAGCTGATGGGGCTATCTCACAGTCAGAGGTCTGAACTGATGGGGCTATCTCACAGTCAGAGGGCTGAGCTGATAGGGCTATCCCACAGTCAGAGGTGTGAGCTGATGGGGCTATCCCACAGTCAGAGATGTGAGCTGATGGGGCTATCCCACAGTCAGAGGTGTGAGCTGATGGGGGTGCTCAGCGAGGACACAGGAGTCTTCACAGAGAAGCCTGGGAGGACTCACTTAGCCACTCATCATGTGGACACTGGTAACAATCCCCCTGTGAGCCAGTCTGCATACCGGGTGTTAGCAAAGGTGAAGGCACACATGAAGGAGCAGGTAGATGAGATACTGACCCTCGGGGTAATACAAAAATCCCAGAGTGCCTGGGCCTCACCTGTGGTTCTTGTCCCGAGAAAGGACTGCACTACCAGGTTCAGTGTAGACTATAGGAAGTTACATCTCCTTACTACCTCTACTGTCTACCCCATGCCGAGGATAGATGAGCTGTTAGAGCAGCTAGCTAGTATCGTACCTCACCATTATGGACTTGAGTAGGGGATATTGGCAGATCCCCATGACCAAAGAAGCTCAGGAGAGGTCGGCCTTTATAACGCCATTTGGGCTGTTTGAGTTTCTGGTGATGCCATTCGGTATGAAGAATGCCCCTGCCACCTTCCAGGGGCTGGTAAATCACTTATTGGAAGGATTCGAGGTTTTGTTGTTGCTTATGTAGATGATATCGCCATTTTTGGTAATTCTTGGGAGGAACATCTTGCACATCTTTCTCAGGTGTTGCAGAGGCCTCACACTGCAGGTCTGACTGTGAAGCCTGGGAAGTGTCAGGTAGCCATGAGGGAAGTACAATACCTCGGACACCTGGTGGGGGGGAGGTCTGCTAAAACCTGAACCAGAGAAGGTAGAAGCCATTACAGCCTGACCCACCCCACGAACCAAGAAGCAGGTCCTGTCCTTCCTGGGTACGGCCGGTTATTATAGGAAGTTTGTGCCAAACTACAGTGCTCTGGCTAAGCCATTAACTGACCTGACAAGGAGGAGGCTTCCCCAAACTGTATCCTGGACCCCTCAGTGTGAGGAATCATTCTCTGCCCTAAATTCAGCATTGGCTAGCTCACCCGTCCTTCAGGCCCCAGATTTTACTTGCTGTTCATGGTGCAGACAGATGCCAGCACTTATGGGCTAGGGGACGTTCTCAGCCAGGTGAACCAGCAAGGTGAAGAGCACCCGATTCTGTACCTAAGCAGGAAACTTCTGCCTAGAGAGGTGGTGCATGCCACCATTGAAAAGGAGTGTTTAGCTATTGTATGAGCTCTACAGAAACTGCAACCATACCTCTATGGGCGCAACTTCACCGTGATAACAGATCACAACCCACTAAGCTGGCTCAACACAGTAGTTGGGGACATGGGAAACTGCTTAGCAATATTATAGCAATATGATTTCACAATTCAACACAAGAAAGCAATTGAGCATGGCAACGCTGATGGGCCAGAACCAGATACGTGCTAGGGAGCCGAACTGTAAGTCAGCACCAATACACGTTCATAAGGAGGGGGGTATAGTGAAATATGTATCTCAGGGACTGGACACCAGAACAGTTAGGGGGTTAAAATTCCATGTCCGTACACAAGAGGTTACAACCTGTTTTTTTTTTAAGCACAAGCTAGCTCCCAGTCACACTGACTCTAGTCTCCCCAGGGGGCATCCTGCCAGCAGGGCAATAAATTCACACATATTGGGAGCCTCAAAGAGGAAGAGAATAGATAAGAGAGAGAAGCCATCTCAAATAGTGAACTTCAAACAGATCCACAGATGGGAAGGCAAATCAGGAGACCTAGTCAGAAGGCAAAGAACATTTAAAACATAATGTATGCATGGCTAAATGAGTGATCGTCCAATCATAGACCCAGAATTAGATTATTAAAATGGAAGGCCAGTCTAGAATCTGACCCCCCAGTCTGACTCTATAACTGGATGCTCTCAGCCAAGGCAAAGTGTCACAGAGATGGGTCAGCCGAGCTGCTGTGAACAACATTCCATATATTTCCGCTCTCTCCATCGGGCATCAGAAGTCAAGTTTAGGTTTCTGTAAGTTTCTCTTTTTTATTTCATTGTTTGCATATTTCTATGTCACTTTTTATTTCCATTTTTTATATCTTTTATTGTAAGCACTGTATCTTTTATATTAAAGCTTTAATTTTCTGAGCCACAGTCTGCTTATGCAGGACTGGGTGCTCATGGTACAAATTGCACCAGTAGTACCAGGTGGTCACAGATGCTGATGAATAGCATCAGTTCCGCATCTCCCCAGGGTGCAGAGCGGCATGCAGCAGCCATGTTTATGCTGGGGCAGAGAAGGCAGCATAAAGAATGGGCGGTCCAAACAAAAACGTCATGACGTCACGCCGCATGTTACTTACGCCGACGATGCTGGAGCGACCGCAAAGGAGGCGCCAGCACATTCAGCGGTCACCCTTTTTGGAGACGCTCGTGCAGTTACGAAAATTGTCTGACGACAACGCTGGTGTGTGACCCATGGTTGTCTGCCTGTGTCCATACACATTAACAACATATTATGACGTCCCATTGATACCACAATCATGTATTGAATGTGTTAAATGTGTTTACTGCATGGATCTAAAATAAACAAATACATGAGTCTACTGATGAAAGCACGGAGCTTCAAATGTGGCGCCTTGTTCATAAACAACAGAAGCCAATCGGAACGCAGTAGTGACAAACAATCGGCGCAGATGGAGTGCGGTAAACACAATGCCCAGGCACGCCTACTGATGATAAATGAAGTCGCTGACAACATCGCTATCGCGGTGTCACACAGAATGATGCAGCAAGTTGGGTGAGTTGAAATCGTCAGGCTTTGGAACATGTTCATAAACCTGTCAACTCCGACCCGACGATTTCTCGTAGTTGAATCGTTCGGTTACAAGCAATGACGCACTTACGATGTTGTTTCAATATCGTTCAACCCGTCACTTTTGAGCGATGTCGGCCATGATGTCGGCTGAAACTGGTTTAGGGGATGATTGTCCCTAACTAATATGGTCGCCGCTTACTTGGTAGTGGGGACTTTCAATGCCCCACTACCAATTCTACATTGCTCCTCTGCCACTCCATCCCTGTCCAGCTCTGCCCCTCCACCCCTGTCCAGCTCTGCCCCTTTGCTTTTATACTTACCACTCCATCGCACCCACCTCCGTCTTCTTCCGACCTCCGTCCGCCGCCATCTTCAATGTCGCCGCCCCCTAAATAGCGAAACCAAGATGGTGGCCGGAAATTCTCGCGAGAGTTCCCGGCCGGCCTGAAAATCTCACGAGAGTTCCCGGCCGCCATCTTGGTTTCGCCCTGTGCACAGAGGGGACATGCAAGATGGCGGCTGCGAAGTCTCGCCTCGCGAGACTTCCCGGCCACCATCTTTAATGTCGCCGCTGATACCACCTGATTAATAGCGCTATATCCAGGACAAGGTCTCACTAATCCTGAAAGGACCAATCTCACCTGACTACAAAGAACCAGAGGGAACACGCTACAGTGCAATCGCACCGATGTTTATAGCTGTTTTAATACAATATATCAAATTTTATTTTTATTTTTGAACTTAATAAACATCCCAAAGGGTTAATCATACCCTAAGTGGTGCTCTATTTATTGCCATATAGATTTAGCGCTTAGCCTAATAACAGTGATTATATGACTCCTTAGAGAGCTGTGTAGTGCCTTGCATTCAGTGTCATTTTTGGCATTGTTTATTTGTAGGTCTCTTGGGGTTGGTCATTCTGAGGCCTGCTAGTTCTCCCATGGTAAAAAGAATCTTGTTAAAATCATTCACTGTCAGGTTGGCCCCTGTCATGAAGACTTAGGACCTGCAGCTCTCTGGCGCCCCTTAGCCTGCTGGCCAAATCCGGTATTGCCAGAGGATAAGAAAGGAGCCCAGCTGCCCTAATTTATGTTGTATATTGCGGCACGTGATAGGATGTATATATACCACCAGTTCCTGCTAGGAACGTATATATACCTCGATCCAGTCACCCTCAGGCCTACAATATCACATAAATACAAAAAAGGTTATGATGCCACCACCGATCTCTTACAGGTGGATCGGCAACCCGTATGATAGCGTAAAACAAACAGTGATGTCGTGAGAGCTCAGTCATAGAACACGGAGATCGAGACTAGTAAATTATATTTTACTCCCAAAGATGGCAGTGATTATATAAAAGATGTACAAGATATTACATAAGAGACAATGTACATGTATGCATAAACAGTTATGAAAATAATAGGAATAAAAGAGAACTTGCCAGACGTAGCCACGCATGGATAAACTTAGATCCGGTGCGGGGGGCAGCTCCCCAGAAAGGTGTGATTCCTCCACACAGCTGTAGTCTTGCTATGTCCGTGCCCCTGGGTGGAATCACCCAAAAATGGCTTCTCTGGTTTTAATAAAGGGCAGAGAACCCGTGACCCCCCCCTCGTAGAGTTACCACTCCTTGGTGGGCTTGTCCTCTGAGACCTCCTCTCTCACCATGCTTAATAAAGCTACATTCTTCATATCTGGGTATGGGGTGGGCTCACATCCCTGATATACACCTCAGATTGACTGTCATTTAATTCTGAGAATATTGATACCAAATATGACCTACTTATGATGTTCAGAGAGTCAGAACTCATTTCCCAGGTTTCCTGAGTTTTACATAGATATACAAGACATATCATTAAATACGCAAAACGGTGAATAATCTAAAAATATGAATTATGTGTATGTAGCATGAACGGGCCTTCTTAAATCTGACATTCACAAAACTGTCTTTCAAGACAAAGAACCTTTGAGTGGGAAAGATACAAACTTTAACTCAGCTCCAGCTATTTATTGCTCTGCAGTCGTAAAAGTTGAATAGGGAAGGGGGAGAGAGAGAGACAGAGATGAGAGTGGGGGTTGCATGAATTGGATCTATATAACTCACTCACAAACCAAAAGGGCGGAGAGATGAGTGAGCTAGCTTTGGCTGACTCAAGCATCTTAAAATCATGAACAATATTCATACATTCATGTTAAAATGTACAAGTAGCTCTAGGATCTCAGTTCTGTTGCTCATTTTGATGTATTCATTGCATAACTGTTTAGGCCACTTGAAGGATGGTGGTAGGTTGTGGAGACCGGTCAGATGGGGCATTCTGTGGGTGGTTTCTCCGTGTATCTCATATACACCATATACAGCAGTATATGGTTGTGGACTGACAAGTGGGTTTTGGGGGTGATTATGAAGGCGATTATATTTGCTGAGTCCATGTCTGTTATGGCATAATTCACCACACTACTGCCCATGTGAGAGTTTAATGTAAATCTCCCTAATAAGTCCCCTCTGATGCGCCCGCTCAGTACAGGCCCAGGCTTTGGCAGAGGTTCAGCAGTGTCCTGCCACTTTTGTTCACCACTTTGTCATACCTGACTCTTAATGTCTGTACTGAGTCGTTGTAAAAGGACTCATCTCCCAGCACATAGGTGTTTCCTTCTGGTGACAAATAGTCCTTCTCTGTACCCATCCTGGCACTGAGGTCTCCACAGAGCAGAACCTTACCCTTGGACTGGAATTGGGCTGCCTCTCTCTGTAGGACCTCATAGATGTCTAGCTTAAAGTATGGGGATTCTGATGGAGGGATGTAAGCTGCACAGAGGTAGATGTCCTTTTGAGAGGTGAGGATGGAGTTGCTTATCTTTATCCAGATATGGTTGTCTCCTCTTTCCATTGCTTTGATGTGCCCTTTGATCTCCTTCTTGTACCACATTAGCATATCCCCTGAGCAGTGGCCTTGTTAGCGGCCTTGTTTGGTGTTCTTGTTTTTCTTGGCAGAGACACATAATTTCCTGTATCCCAGGGGTACCAGGGATTCCTCCTCTGCTCGGGCCCATGTCTCCAGGACGCTCTGGATGTCAATGTTCTTTAGCCTATGTTTGAAGTCTGGGTCATTTATCTTGGACCCAAAAGCTGAAGCATTCAATCCTTGAAGGATCCAGCTGCTGAGTGATAACTAAGACTATTAATAGGGATGAGCGAGTATGCTTGTCACTCCTCAGTACTCGCACGAATATCTTTTTACTCGGGGTACTCGGCGAGTACCGAGTAATCTCACGATACTCTTGCTATGCTCGGGGTCCACCTCCCTGTATGTTGGCGCTCTTTACAGAGAAAGCCCGCATGCAGGGATTGGCTGACAGACACTGTAATGATGCCATGTTGGTTGTGGCATTACAGTGATTGGCAGCCGCACAGCGTCTTTATAAGACCTGACCGCGCTGTGCTCGTCACTCTGCTCCATAGACAGTCAGTGTACGGAGAGCTGCCGCTGATTGAGGGACAGATTTGTGGCCTTTCAGCTAGTCTAGGCGCAGGGCTGACAATCTAATTACCACAACAGTCCTTCTGAGGACTAATAGAGCTGTATACAGGCAGGCAGGGAGGCAGGGCATATAGCAAAGTTTGCTGTGCCAGTATACCAGCCTGCATCACATCTGGGGCTGGTGGACAGGCTCATCCATCCCTATACTGTGCTTTTAGGGATTAATTTACCTCTCTATAGGCAGGAGTAGGTTGTAGCGTCAATTAGGATACGCCAAAAAACCCGCTATTGTAGTCAGCGTTTGTGTCTGACTAGTCCACCTTCAGGGCCTTAATCTCAAATCTCATTGTTGTGCTAAAAACCAACTCTTGTCTGCATTCATCTAACAGTTGTGTGTGGTAGGAGTAGGTTGCAGAGCAAATTAGGATACGCCAAAAGACTCGCTATTGTAGTCAGCGTTTGTGTCTGACTAGTCCACCTGCAGGGCCTTAATCTCAAATCTCAGGGTCGTGCTAAAAACCAAATCTTGGACGCCTTCATTTAGCTGTATACAGTCATCACAACATTTAACATGCGCAAGGCCGGTAGCAAAGGACAAGGAACTGGATGTGATGGTGGTGCAGGCAGAGGCCAAGCCCATGTGCAAGCTCGAATTGCGCCACGGCAAACGCCCACATCATCTCGCTCGACCTTCCTGTCCCAATTTGTAGGTGACCACAGCAGTGCTCCACTATTAAACCAAGACCAGTGTCAACAGGTTGTTAGTTGGATCATTATCCAGTCAGTTTGGCACCACCACAAATACCCTGTCTTCCACATGGTCAAGTGTCACTAGCCGTGAGACTAGACCGCACATTCCACACTTTGATACTCCTTCCTCCCACCATGCTGAGTGCCCGGCCCCGGACATAACTGATCCCACACTAGGACACTCTGAAGAGCTGTTCATTTATCCATTCGTAGATTCTGGCCTCTCGCCAGCTCCAGTTGAAGTGGGTCATGAGGAGATGGTATGTACCGATGCCCAAATATTTGCGCAGCCACAGTCTCACGAAGGCAACAGTGGGAATGTGTCTCAACAAGGGGTGGACGATGATGAGACACAATTGCCAGAAAGTCAGGAGGAGGACCAGGGTGCGGAAGTGGAAGACGACATGGTGGATGATCCAGTAACTGACCCAACCTGGCGGGAGGACATGCAGAGCGAGGACAGCAATGCACAGGGGAGTTAGGCGTAGCATCACAACAGGCCGGAAGAAGCATGGTGGTGGCCGTAGGCAGAAGGCAGGCAACCGTTCCCCGAAACAACAACACGAGTGAAGTTGCCAGTACAACTGTTAGGTCTCCCAAGTCTGGCTGTTTTTTAAGGTGTCTGCAGATAATCAGGGGGGTAGCAAAACTAGCAGCCTGACTACCACCAGCATGATCAGGCACATGGCAGCAAAGCACCCGACTTTGTGGGATGTACAGCAGAGTACAGGAGCATTGTCTGCGAGTGACACCGCTGCGTCTCCCACTGTTGTGCGTGCAAGACAATCCCCTGTCCATACTGCAGGCGAAGATGCCTCCTGTCCTTCACCTGTACTTGCACAAGAAGAAGTAGCACCATCATCAGCCACGTCCATGTCCCAGCGCAGTGCTCAGTTATCCATACACAAATCTTTGGAACGCAGGCGCAAATACACTTCCAACGCCCCACATGCCACAGTTCTAAATGCTCACATTTCGCAACTGTTTGCGCTGGAAATGTTGCCTTTTAAGCTGGTGGAGATGGAAGCATTCCGCAACTTGATGGCGGCTGTCCCACGTTACTCGGTCCCCAGCCGACACTATTTTTCCCGCTGTGCCGTCCCCGCATTACATAAGCATGTGTCACAAACCATCATATGTGCCCTTAACAACGCAGTTTCAGGCAAAGTCCACCTAACCACGGACACGTGGACAAGTGCTTGTGGGCAGGGCTGGTACATCTCGCTGACGGCACACTGAGTTAATATTCTGGAAACTGGGACCCAGTCTGAGCTTGAGACGGAACACGTCCTTCCGACACCAAGGATTGCAGGCCCTAACTCAGTCAGGGTTTCACCCACAGTGTACAGCTCCGGAATGTCATGCTCCTCCTCTACTTCACCCTCCACACCAGTTCCAAGCTGGAAGCACTGCAGCACTGCCTCGGCTATGCGGCAACAGGCTGTGCTGAAGCTAATATGCGTAGGTAATAAACCCCACAATGCAGAAGAGTTGTGGACAGCTCTGAAACAGCAGGCAGATCACTGGCTCACACCGCTGAACTTACAGCCAGGCATGGTCGTGTGTGATAATGGCTGGAACCTTGTGGCGTCTCTGAGGCGGGCTAGCTGACACATGTTCCATGCGTGGCCCATGTGCTCAACCTCGTGGTTCAGTTGTTTATTAAATCCTACCCGGAGCTGTCTGATCTGCTCGTCAAAGTACGCAGCCTGTGTGACCACTTTAGAAAGTCACCTACTGCTTCTGCCGGCCTTGCCGGCTTTCAGCGGCGTTTGCAGCTTCCGGCTCACAGACTGGTGTGTGATGTCCCCACACGTTGGAATTCCACACTGCACATTTTGGTCAAGATTTATGAGCAGAAGAGGGCAGTTGTTGAGTACCAGCATCAACTAGGCCGTCGGTATACAGTTCAAACTCCACACACAAGACCTCAGGAGTGGACATGGATGCCCGACATATGTACCGTCCTCCAAAACTTTGAGGACTCCACCAAGATGGTGAGCGGTGATGACGCCATCATTAGCGTCACCATCCCGCTTCTCTGTCTTCTAAAACGCTCTCTGCTCAAAATCAAAGACGATGCATTGCAGGCAGAGCACGATGACTTGCAGCAAGAAACCGTACTGGGTGATTGCACACAGCCCAGCCTCATCTAATCCCAACGTGCATTGGAGAACTATGACGAGGAGGAGGAGAATGAAGAAATAGAGCTACTTTCATTCGGAATTGACGGTAATACATGCGCAACCATCATACCGTCGGTTCAGCGTGGATGGCCAGAGGACAGGGGAGAGGAGGAGAAGGAGGAAGATGAGGTCAGCATGGCCAGTCATGCTGTTGGTGAGGACCCTGAAGTCTTGCCTGTTAACAGTCTGGTGCACATGGCTGACTTTATGTTACGCTGCCTGTCTCGTGACCCTCACGTTATCAAGATCTTGGCGGACACTCATTACTGGTTGGTGACACTTTTAGACCCACGCTACAAAGAGAACTTTTATTTCTCTTATTCCCGAGGTGGAGAAGTCTACAAAAATGCTGCAGTACCAGAAGGCCCTAGTCGCGGAATTACTAAAAAAATTCCCTTCTGAAAACGCTAGCGGCAGAGGTCACGATTCAGTGGACAACCAAGGCGTCCGGCAGAGAGAGGCACAAGTCCAATCCAGCAGAGGTAGGGGAACACTCTCAAAGATCTGGGACACTTTTCTCAGCACCTCCCGTAGCACAGGCCCTGAGGTGCGGGGTAGTGTCACAAGGAATGCAAAGTTTGCCAAGATGCTGAGGGAGTACTTTGCTCCTAGACTCCTCTATGCCTTATAATTATTGGGTAGCCAAGCTGGACACGTGGCAGGAATTGGCTCTCTACGCCTTGGAAGTCCTGGCCTGCCCTGCCGCTAGCGTTTTGTCAGAGCGTGTTTTTAGTGCCGCAGGTGAAATCATTACAGATAAACGCACCCGCCTGTCAACTGAAAATGCTGACAGGCTGACTTTGATCAAGATGAACAGGGGTTGGATTGGGCCTGACTTCACCATACCACCATCAAATGATAGCGGAATTTAAATTTTGTGCCGGTAGATTGCCATGCACCTCCGCACACCTACACATCGGTGCACACTTCATGTGTTTGGCTACTTGCTGTACTGCTCCTCCTTCTCCTCATCCGCCACCATCATATGATTAGTGTGACTGTGGTTCATGATGCCACAAAACCATAATTTTTTTACATCATATTTATGATGATGATGACCCTAACCGTTCAAAAGTTAGGCATTAGTTTCATGTATACCCCCCAGGAGTAAATATTTTAGTCCATGCTTACAGAATGGGCATTACAAGTACAGGAGACCCGCTCCTTTGTAATAGGAACAATATTTAGAGGCTCTCCTCCATGTTTCTTCCCAGGGGCATCGCAATGCCTCCCAATTTTTGGCTTCCCTGCCTAGGGCAATCCTACAAAAGACCCACTTGCTTAAAATGGGTACATTATTTAAAAAGGCCCTCATGCACGCCTCCATCCAGGGGCATCAGAGTGCCACACAATTTTTGGCTTCCCTGCCTAGGGCAATCCTACAAAAGACCCACTTGCTTAAAATGGGCACAATATTAAAAGAGGCCCTCATGCACGCCTCTATTCAATGGCATTGGGTGCCTCCCAATGTTTAGCAGCCCTGCCTAGGGCATTACTACAAAAGACTTACTTCTTTAAAATGGCCACATTATTTAAAGAGGCCTTCATGTACGTCTCTTCCAAGGGGCATGTGAGTGCCTCCCAGTTTTTGGCTGCCCTGCCTAGGGCAATACTATAAAAGACCCACCTGCTTAAAATGGGCACATTATTTAAAGAGCCCTTCATGCACGCCTCCATCCAGGGGAATTGAAGTTCTTCCCAACTTTGGGCAGCCCTGCCTAGGGCAATACAAGAAAAGACGCACTTCCTTATAATGGGCACAATATTTAAAGACGCCCTCATGCACGCCTCTATCCAGGGGCATCAGAGTGTGACACAATTTTTTGCTTCCCTGCCTAGGGCATTACTACAAAACACCCACTTCCTTATAATGGGCACATTATTTAAAGAGGTCCTCATGTACGTCTCTTCCCAGGGGCATGGGAGGCCACACAATTTTTTTTTTTAACCTTTCATATAATCCAAAAAACTAACATCCACCAACTCTGTCTCACAAGTGGGTATGACCCCCTTAATATTTTTTCCATGAAAATCCATGTTGGTTTCACTTTGTAACTTTTTCTTGACCGTCCGTAAAAGTGGCGTAATAGTCTGACAACATTGTTCACAGCAGTGACCTTAGAGTCTGAAATGCTTCCAGGGGTCTTCCCCATGCTGTTCCCATGTCATTTCAGCACTGTTCTGATACTTTTGTGACATTTTTAGGGTTTTTCCATGCTGCCGGGGGTCATGTCAGAAAAATACTCGGGTCTCCCATAGGATAACATTGGGCTCGGTGCTCGGGCCAAGTATTCGAGTATCTTGGGATGCTCGGCCCGAGCTTTGAGCACCCGAGCATTTTAGTACTCGCTCATCACTAACTATTAAATCTTAAAAATATCCACAATCTCTGATATAATTTGGGTTCATTTACTGGATTGATCAGTAATAGAGGGAACATATGTATTTGACCTTTGACTTCTCAAAACTCTAGCCAATGCCCGGACACTTTTGTTGCTGTGTTCGTGATAAAAACATCAGCATTTGGTGAACATTGCTTTCGCCTTATGGGTCAGGATGGATCCTCCTCAGATCTTCCGTGGGGGATTTTTAGTGTGATGCTTCTAAGGCTCCGATCTCACCCAGTAAGTCTGTGATCTCTTCCGTTCATTCTCGCTTTTTAATAATAATTTCCCTAACCATGCACTTATGCACCTCCCACACCATACATGGGTCTGAGTCTTCAGTCATGTTGGTGGCAAAATACCAATTTAGGGTATCCTGAATTTCAGTTTTTGTAATTGTGTCATCCAGGAGTGATGTGTTTAGTCGCCAAAGGCATTGTTTAGGTCTAAAGACCGGCAAGAGAATGGAGACACTAACAAGCGTGTGGTCGGAGAAAACTATGTTGTCTGAATGGGCTGTATGGAGGGAGGTTACGTACTGGTGTTGCACGAAAAAGTAGTCAAGCCTTGTATGTGCAACATGAGAGACGGAATAAAAAGAGTAATCCATGTCTGCTGGGTGTAACAAATGCCTAGTATCAATTAGTTGATGTTCGTGTAGGTGAGCTATCATGCGTCTTTGTGTAGAGGGTGGTATTGGGGAGAGTCCCTTAGAGTTATCTAGTGTAGGGTTTAAGATCACATTAAAATCTCCCCCCAAAATCAGGAGGCCCTCAGCAAAAGATGCCACATGCTGTGAGTATTTGGATAAAGCCATGTCTTGGCCCGTGTTGGGGAGGTATAGGGAAGCAAAAGCTACCTTTTGACATGCAATGGCTCCCTTGACCATCAGGAAATGGTTCTCTCCATCCATGTGAGAATCCAGCAGCTCCCAAGGGAACTGTTTGTGAGATGACTATGCTCGTGCCTTTAGATTTCGGATCTGGTAAAGGACTATGGTATACTGTAGGGAAGCTGAAATGAGATAATTTGTAAGGTTTGGAATGGCGAAAATGGGTTTCCTGTAGGAAAGCAATGTCTATCTTGTGTTTATGCAGAAGATTCAGGGGAATCGAACGTTTCTCTGGACTATGTATTCCTTTGACATTTAAAGAGCCAAATGGTACTCCAGCGTCATGGTATCGATCATGCGAGGAGGTAAGGGTCTAATATTGGTTCTCATGGAGGGGGGGCAGGGAAGGAGAACGAAGAAAAGGGGGTAGGAGCGAGAAAGAAAATAGGATACTCTAAAGCAAGAGTAATACCAATAACGTCTAGAAACTGCTAATGCAAATAGCCTAGAGTTAAATCCCAGGCTAACTCCAAAAAGGAGTAAAAAAGAAATAAAGGAGAAAAGATTGTGAGGGAGGCACCAATCTTCCAGTGTGCCCTATCATGTCCTTACATCTCCATGGTCATACCGCCAGTGAGAGGCAGGTGGAAACAGCCCCCTGTCTAGACAATGACAAGTGCCTCCCTACAATACTTGTATTTTAGTGACAGCAAGACGTGCTGGTCGAAGTCTCTGGTATTGGTTATATCTCTGCAGAGACCATAAGTCTAACAGTAACGATAGTTCAGTTATCCCCTCCAAACATGAATCCAAATAACAGTACACCTTCTCCCCACCCTTGAAAGCCCCTTGGTCAGTGTCACGTTTCTGATACTGGAGGTCAAAAGAAAAAAACCTAGTGTCTTTTGATATATCACCTTGCATGACTGATAAAAAAAAAGTGGGGGGGGGTGGGGGATTGGAATGAAAGAAGGGTAGAGTCATCAATCAGCACGGGGGTAACCAGGGAATGAAGTCAATCCGATTCGCAGGAGCATCTCGTCAGGTAGGAGAAGAAGCCAATTCCTTGTGCACCAGAGACTGGGGTCGATGGGCCCGTCGCCTCAGTCGTTGCGGGGGTGGCTAAAAGCCCTCCAGGGCCAACAAATCAGGTACTGGGAACAGGGGTATTTCCAGAAGGTCGAATAGGTGCATAAGGTCTGCAGCTTATGTAGGACGAAGGTAGTGTCTCCCTTCCAAACAATGAGATGGAAGGAGTGACCCCATCTGTAGAAGGTGCCTACATTCAGGATCTAGACCAGGAGTAGGTGAAGAAGACGTCTCATGTACAACGTGCAACTCAAAACTTGGGAAAGATCTTCACTGGAGAATCATTGATCATGATAACGTCAGCCTTCCATGACCCTCTTAGAATGTCCTCCTTATCCAATAACAATGGAGTCTGCACAAGACATCTCTTGGATTGCCTGAAATTGATGATCTTCCCTGGTGACACAGTGAACTCTGTCAAAACAAGTATTCTTCTTCAGGCGTGCAACCTGTTTACCTTTGGAAAAGAGTTTGGACCATTGATGATAGATTTTACTTCCCTTTACTCCCCTGGAGACCTTTTATCTGAATGTTGTGTCTCCTTCTTCTGTTTTCCTGGTCATCAAGTAGAAGGGACATGTCTTGGACTTGGGTGTGTAAGATGTCTTGCTTCTCTTTGAGATCAGAGATTTGAACCATGAGGGCTTTAATGGAGGTTTCTGCATTCAATGTCCTGGAAGCAAAAGTGGAGATGTCTTTCTTTACACCCTCTATAGCCTATTGGTGGAAGGCTTCAATCCAGTGTGCAAGGTCAACAATGTCTTGCTTTGTTGGCAGGGCCTTCTGCCTTCACATTGGTGTTCCCCTCCGCAGCGTTCTGCGGAGGGGAAGCGCCATGTGTGCGCAGGCAGCACAAACCCCTATCTTTTTAATGGGAGCGCACGGTGCTGCGTTTGACTGCGCATGACCGTGCGCTCCCATTCACTCCCATATGGGGATACATGACATACCCAGTACTCAGGTTGCTCAATCCCTGTTATGAACCCAGAGGGGTCATCGTTGAAAAGGTGGATGCTTATGTGAGATACTTATTATAAATGTATGTGTAAGGTATAGATAGGCTGGAGACTGTTGCCACCAACGGAGCGGTTGTTAGAGCTCCAATGGGGACAGAGACGTGGTTACAGGTCCCGGGTTACTGTAAATGTATATGTGTAATATTTGATGTATTGTATTATGTAAAGTAATGTATTATGTGACGTGTTTGTGTTAAATGTACTACCCCAGTTATTGATGTTGGTGAGAAATAAACGGGTAGACATTTGCAAAATTATACACGTGTTGGCGTCATTACGCAGCAAGCGAGTCCCCCGGCCGCTACCTTACAGCATTAAGTGCAATTTGTTTTCTAATGCCTCTTTTGTGACTCTTATTTTTCTTATTAGTCTGTGATGAATCAGAAGATTGGACCTGTTTCATAGGATCCGATGATAGATCTTTGCAGTGAAGGGATGATGGGATATACGCAGGGGCTGGCTGGAGGAACTTAACGCAGGTGGCGACATGACCCTGTCAGCCCTGAGGTGGCGGTTGAGGAGCGGGGGTAGATTTGGGGTGCTATCAGCTGTGGCGCTGGGTGAGGAGTGGGGGGGGCATTGTTTTGGTGGTGGGGGGACTATCAGGTCCGGCTGGGTGAGAAGCAGGGGGGGAGGTGGGGGTGCTATCAGGTCCGGCCGGGTGAGGATCGGGGGGGGGAAGCAGGCAGGCCCGGCGCTCACTCACTGCTGTGCTCCCGCTTGGTCTCGTTGCAGGGCAAAACCACCAGCCTGGGGGGCACTTGCTCCCCTGCCACCTGGGCCAGTCCGCCCCTGGATATACCGAGTAATGTCACTCACATCAGTTGTATCCTGGGTGGTTTCAAGTTCATCTGATTTATAAATTGAAGAGGTCAGTTGTCCTTCTGATTTCTTTGTACAATTATCTGACAAGAATAAAATCTATTACTATTTTTGAGTAAATTATACTTGAAATTAATATTTTTGAAACTTTGTACTTAAAATATCTATAGAAATAGCAAGTTGTGTAGCAAAAAGTCAATGACAGTTCAGTCTAATAGAAGACCTCATAGCATGAACCAGTAGAGCATAGAGTTCAACTGCGTCTATATTCTGCCTCCCAAATATTGGAATAAGAAGTCACAAAATAGTTATGTAGCTGAAAATCATAACAAGAGAAACTTCTACTCAGCCCGCAAAAAACAAGACTCCATTCATATGAAGGATTTCCACATTATAAGCAATCCAGCAAAATCATCTCCCTAAGTCAACTCTCCCCCTCGCTTCTCAGCCTGGCATCTATGTACAGTATATCACAAAAGTGAGTACACCTCTCACATATTTGTAAATAGGTTATTATATCTTTTCATGAGACAACACTGAGGATATGACACTTTGTCAGTGTACATCTACTATATAATTGCCGTAGGCACGTTTGTGTCGGACCCCGGCACGCCGTGGCTTTGTCACTATGTGACGTCACCACGTGCGAGGCATTGCCCGCGTAGCGGGCATTGCGACCCCTCGCCGCTGTCATCCCGCTCTGGAGCAGCTGCTGTCAGCACATGCTGACACAGTGCTCCGGAGCCTCTTCCCCTGTGCCCCAGTGCCGCCATGGAGCAGCTGCTGTCAGCACATGCTGACACAGTGCTCCGGAGCCTGTGCCCCAGTGCCCCTGTGCCCCAGTGCCCCTGTGCCCCAGTGTCCCTGTGATCCCGCTCCGGAGCAGCTGCTGTCAGCACATGCTGACACAGTGCTCCGGAGCCTGTGCCCCTGTGCCCCAGTGCCCCTGTGCCCCAGTGCCCCTGTGCGAGCACTTGCGGCGCGGTTGCGGTA
Source organism: Allobates femoralis (assembly GCA_033576535.1). Taxonomy (NCBI): domain Eukaryota; kingdom Metazoa; phylum Chordata; class Amphibia; order Anura; family Aromobatidae; genus Allobates; species Allobates femoralis. Next base: position 36,412,770 of record JARQOC010000004.1, on the reverse strand, counting down.
ATCCCCATAAGGATTACCGCAACCGCGCCGCATTGCGACTCGCTGGCTGAGTGCGAGCACTTGCGGCGCGGTTGCGGTAATCCCCATAGAAAGTATAGGGGGACTTGCGGCAGGTGCGGCAAGTGCGGTTTTGCCGCACCTGCCGCAAGTCCCCCTATACTTTGTATGGGGATTACCGCAACCGCGCCGCAGATGCGGTTTTTAAATAAAATAAAATAATCTTTATACAAATAAATTCACCTAAAATAACAAATAATAAATAAATTTAATAATAATAAAAATAGTAAAAAAACAAAACAAAATAAATAATAAAATAAAAAATAAGAATAACAAAAAAAAATAATAATAATATATTAAATTAAGATATTAATTACATTAAGTAATTAAAATATAATAAAATCAAATAATTTTCATTAAAATAAAAAATTAATATACAAAATAATATAATTAATAATATATTAATATAAAATAAAAATGCAAATAATAATGATATTAATGCTATTAATACTGCTATTAATGCTACTAATAATGCTATTCAGGATATTATTAATGTTATTAATGCTAATAATAATGCTATTAATGCTAATAATACTGCTAATAATGCTATTAATACTGCTATTAATGCTACCAATAATGCTATTAATGCTATTAATAATGTTATTAATGCTATTAATAATGCTATTAATGCTAATAATAATGCTAATAATGCTATTAATACTGCTATTAATGCTATCAATAATGCTATTAATGCTATTATTAATGTTATTAATGCTATTAATGCTATTAATAATGCTATTAATGCTAATAATAATGCTATTAATGCTATTAATAATGTTATTAATGCTATTATTAATGCTAATAATGCTATTAATACTGCTATTACTGCTAATAATAATGCTATTGCTTATATTATTGCTATTGATGATGCCATTATTATTTAAAAATCTTTAAAAAAACAATAAACATATTTTAGATACCCGATGCATTTGCATCAGGCTAACAGCTATCTACTATATAATTGCCGTAGGCACTTCCGTGTCGGACCCCGACAAAGACCGTGGCTATGTCACTCTGTGACGTCACCACGGCGAAGCATTGGCCGCTTAGCGGCCAATGCGAGTCGTTGGCATGCGCGAGCAATGGCCGCGAGGCCATTGCTCGCGCAGGCTGAGTACGAGCAATGGCCGCGAAGCGGCCATTGCGAGTCGCTGGCCGAAAATAGAACCAGAGGCTCGGCCACAAAGCTAGCGATCTCCCGCTCAGGTAGCGCGAGCAATGGCCGCCAGGCCATTGCGAGTCGCTGGCTGAGTGCGAGCACTTGCGGCGCGGTTGCGGTAATCCCCATAAGGATTACCGCAACCGCGCCGCATTGCGAGTCGCTGGCTGAGTGCGAGCACTTGCGGCGCGGTAGCGGTAATCCCCATAGAAAGTATAGGGGGACTTGCGGCAGGTGCGGCAAGTGCGGTTTTGCCGCACCTGCCGCAAGTCCCCCTATACTTTGTATGGGGATTACCGCAACCGCGCCGCAGATGCGGTTTTTAAATAAAATAAAATAATCTTAATACAAATAAATTCAATTAAAATAACAAATAATAAATAAATTTAATAATAATAAAAATAGTAAAAAAACAAAACAAAATAAATAATAAAATAAAAAATAGCTATCTACTATAATCAAATTAATGCACGTTCTAGAATCCCGATGCATTTGCATCGGGCTCACAGCTAGTCTTGTATAACAGTGTAAATATGGTGTGACCTCTAAGGCTGGCTTCACACTACAGTTTTTCACTGATCAGTGTCCATCAGTGTCTGTGTGCCAAAACCAGGAGTGTCTGCAAAACTCAGAACAGGTGTCAATCTTTCAATTATATTTTCTCTGCAAGTTCCTTTCCTGCTTCCTCTCCTGGTTTTGGCACACAATCACTGATGGACACTGATCAGTGAAAAACTGCAGTGTGAAGCCAGCCTTACACAACACATGGGCAATAATGTCTAAACAGCTGGCAACAAATGTGAGTACACCCTTAAGTGAAGGTGGTCAAACTGTGCCTAATTAATCATTTTTGCTCCCCGATGTCATGTGACTCATTAGCGTTACACTGTCACGTAAGTAAATGGGGAGCGGGTGTGTTAGATCTGATGTTATTGCTCAAACACTCTCTGTCTAAATTGTTGATCTACATAAAGATGGACTGAGCCATAGAAAGAAGCCGACACCCTGACACTGAGCTGCACACGGTGGCCAAGACCATAGAGTGGATTATCAAGACAGTAAGAACAGGCCTCAGCATAGACGACCAAAGAGGTTGAGTTCATGTGTCTCTCAGTGATCAGGAAGACAATGACTAAGTGTTCTCCTCCATCACAGGACACGGCCTCCGGACTATTTCTTCTTAACAAGATTTGTTTCTTATCAAAAGAGCGTCATTTAGTCTAGTAAATCTGGTACGTTCTAAAATAATTTCCTTTTCTCATTCAATTATACAACTATCTCATTTTTTTGTACAATTTGTCTGCAAAATATATAATTTCTCCCAGGGCAAGTTATTTTTGATGGTATATAAAATATGATTTGTCAGGAATTCTTTTTTCACATTTTAGTCCTGATAATGTCTTTTCGCTGTGTGAGTTCTTTGGTGCCTAATTAGATGTGATTTAGCTGCAAAACATTTCCCACATTCTGAACATGAAAATGGCTTCTCCCCTGTGTGAGTTCTCTGGTGACTAACAAGAGCTGATTTATCTGCAAAACATTTCCTACATTCGGAGCATGCAAAAGGCTTCTCCCCTGTGTGTCTTCTCTGGTGAGTAACAAGAGTTGATTTCTGTACAAAACATTTTCCACAGTCTGAACATGAAAAAGGCTTCTCCCCTGTGTGAGTTCTCTGGTGACTGACAAGAATTGATTTCACTACAAAACATTTCCCGCATTCTGAACATGAAAAAGGCTTCTCCCCTCTGTGCCTGTTCTGGTGATTGACAAGAATTGATTTCTGTACAAAACATTTCCCACATTCTGAACATGAAAACGGCTTTTCACCTGTGTGAATTCTATGATGTCTTACAAGTTTTGATTTTTCCATAAAACGTTTTCCACATTCTGAACATGAAAAAGGCTTCTCCCATTTGTGACATCTCTGGTGACCAATTAAATATGATTTATCTGCAAAACATTTTCCACAGTCTGAACATGAAAAAGGCTTCTCCCTGAGTGAGTTCTCTGGTGACTAACAAGATGTGCTTTCCGTACAAAACATTTCCCACATTCTGGGCATGAAAAAGGCTTCTCCCCTGAATGAGTTCTCTGGTGATTAACAAGAGTTGATATCCGTACAAAACATTTCCCACATTCTGAACATGAAAAAGGCTTCTCCCCTGTGTGACTGCCCTGGTGACTAATAAAATATGATTTATCTGCAAAACATTTCCCACATTCTGAACATGAAAAAGGCTTCTCCCCTGAGTGAGTTCTCTGGTGACTAACAAGAATTGATTTCAGTACAAAACATTTCCCACATTCTAGACATGAAAAAGGCTTCTCCCCTGTGTGACTTTTCTTGTGTGTAGAAAGATGGGATTGCTGTACAAAACATTTCCCACATTCTGAACATGAAAATGGCTTCTCCCCTGTGTGACCTCTCTGATGTCTAACAAGATCTGATTTAAGTATAAAACATTTCCCACACTCTGAACATGAAAATGGCTTCTCCCCTGTGTGAACTCTCTGATGTCTAACAAGATATGATTTATATGTAAAACATTTCCCACATTCTGAACATGAATGTGGCTTCTCCCCTGTGTGAATTCTCTCATGACTAATAAGAACTGATTTCTGGTTAAAATGTTTCCCTAGCTTAGAACAAGAAAATCTGTTTTTCTCTGTGTGAATTTTTTGATGTTTAACAAAAGATGTTTCAAGGGGAAAACTATTTCCATATTCTGAAACTGAAAGTGGCTTCTTTGCTGTAAGAGCAGTTTGTTTTCTGCTGCCTCTTTTGTGACTTTTATTCTTCTTAGTAGTCTGTGATGAATCAGAAGATTGGACCTGTTTCATAGGATCAGATGATAGATCTTTGCTGTGAAGGGATGATGGGATATCTGGAGTAATGGCAGTCATGTAAATTGTATCCTGGGTGGTTTCTAGTTGATCTGATTTATAAATTGAAGATGTCAGTTGTCCTTCTGATCTCCTGGTACAGTCATCTGTTAAGAATAAAATCTATTACTATTTTTGAATAAATTATATCTGAAATTAATATTTTTGAAAATTCCTTAAAATGTCCATAGAAATGGCAAGTTATGTAGGAAAAAGACAATGACAGTACATTATAATAGAAGACCTCAAAGCATGAGACATTAGAACATAGAGTTCAACTGCTTCTTCATTCTGTCTCCCAAATATTGGAATAAGAAGTCACAAAAAAGTTATGTAGATGAAAATTATAACAATAAAAACTTCTATTCAACCCACAAAAAACAAGACCCCATTCACATCAAGGGTTTCCACATTATTAATGGCTCCAAAAGTCTCTTCAAAACCAACATGGTTTCCATAAACCAATCCAGCAAAGTCATCTACCTAAAGGCCGCTTTACACCAAGGATATCCTGAACGATATCCTTGAAACGTCACAGATATGTGATCGTTCCAAATATATCGTTAGTGCGTCGTTGCGTGTAAACCAACTATATAGAACGAAGCAATCGTTGGATCGTTCATCCAAGAGATCCTGACATCAAATCTATTGTTCCATCGTCCAATTAACATTCTGTGAAGAACGTACATCGTTCAGTATTACACCAATAGACAGATAGATAGGATAAAATAGCTAGAAAAGGGTTCACCAGTCTCCCGCTGCTACTTCCGGGGCCGCCCATTAAACTAATTACATATTCACTGCACTGTCAGACAAACAACCAAGAAACAAGAGAGAAGAAAGAAGACCAGGAGGGCTGTAAATGGGAGTAATAAAGATGGAGTCCCTAAGGTTGTCTTTGTCTTTATTTCTAATAAATACTTTTTTCTCTGTGTGGTGTTTTTTTAACACTTTATTGGAGATTCTTAATGGCCGGGTCAAACTTGGCCTGACATTAAGAATCTTGGGCTTAATACCAGCTTGTATAACAAAGCTGGTATTAACCCCTTTATTAGCCAGCATGCCACCGCCACCAGGGCCGCTGTAAGAGCCTGGTAAGGCGCCTGAAAATGGCGCTTATTAATGCGCCATTTTCAGGGGCGGCTGTGGGCTGTTGTTCTTTAGCGTGGCCCTCACCCCACTGGGAATACCAGCCCTTAGATGCGTAGTTTTACCTTGGCTGGCATTGAAAAATAGGGTCAAGGGAAACTTGGGCAGCTGAGTGTGGCATCTCACAGCTGCCTTCTTGAGGAAAAGCACTCTGACTACAACAGCCAATCACAGAAGCTCTCAAACAGTGTGAGCTTCTCTGATTGGCTGTTTGTGTGACAGTGCAGTGAATATGTAATAAGCCTAATAGGCGGCCCCGGAAGGAAGTAGCAGCGGGAGACAGGTGAACCCTATTCTAGCTATTCTATCCTATCTATCCTATCTACTGTATTCTATCACTCTATTCGGTCAACTTTTTTCTCATGTTAATAACAATATCTCCTATTCCTGCCGCTTTGCAAAATCATGGAAACGTTCATCTCCACATCGCTGGCGCGTTGCCAAATGCAAGATCGATAACGATATCCTTGCGTGTGACAACGCACCAGCGATGTCGGAAGAATCTCAGTCACGTGACATAGGGAACTATATCGTTCACCTATATCCTTGTGTCTAAACCCACCATAAGTCATATCGACCCATTGCAGTGAGCACAAACTACACATGGCATCTATGTACAGTATATCAAAAAAGTGAGTACACCTCTCACATATTTGTAAATAGTTTATTATATCATTTCATTAGACAACACTGAGGATATGACACTTTGGTACAATGTAAAGTAGTCAGTGTACAGCTTGTATAACAGTGTAAGTATGGTGTGTCCTCTGAATAACACAACACATGGGCAATAATGTCTATACCGCTGGCAACAAAAGTGAGTACACCCTTAAGTGAAAGTGTTCAAATTGTGCTTAGTCATTTTTCCTCCCTGATGTCATGTGACCCACTAGAGATACAAGGTCATATGAGCAAATGGGGAGCAGTTGTGTTAAATCTGGTGTTATCGTTCACACACACTCTCATACTGGTCACTGGATTTCAACATGGCACCTCAACAATTCTCTGATGATTAGAAAAAAATAATTGTTGCTCTACATAAAAGATGGACTAAGCCATAAGAAAAAGCCGACACCCAGAAACCGAGCTGCCACACAGTGGCCAAGACCATAGAGTGGTTTAACAAGACAGGTTCCAGTAAGAACAAGCCTCACCATAAGTGACCACAGCAGTTGAGTGCACGTGTCAGTGTCATATCTAGGGGTCGTCTTTTCAAAATAGACGTGTGAGTGCTGCTGATGTTACAGGGGTGGGGGGTCCGCCTGATAATGCAAAGACCATAAGCCACACACTGCAATCCATCGGTCTGCATGGCTTTCATCCCAGAAGGAAACCTCTTCTAAAGATGATGCAAAAGAAAGCCTGCAAGCAGTTCACTGAAGACAAGCAGACTACAGACATTACTGGAACCATGTCCTAAGGTAAGATGAGACCAAGATAAACATATTTGGTTTAGATTCTGTCAAGTGTGTGGTGGAAATTAGGTGATGAATACAAAGACAAGTGTAATAAAGAAGGATTCAGGGCCACTTGCAGTTCCTTTATTTACATCACTTTAAAAACGTTCCGCCAGACAGGACATTTTTAAAGTGATGTAAATAAAGGAAATCTTCCCAAGGACAACTGGCCCTGAATCCTTCTTCTTTATTACTTTAATAATGGACACCAGCTGCCTTACAGAAGCTCGGGGATCCAAGAGTGTATCGAATAGAGGTGAGCGGCATTCCTCCTCCTTTTTCCTTCACAGGTTTGCAAAGACAAATGTGCCTGCCTACAGTCCAACATGGTGGTGGGAGTGTCATGGTTTGTGGCTGTATGAGTGCTGCCGCCTGTTGGGAACTACAGTTCATTGAGGGAACATGAATGCCAATATGTACTGAGACATATTGAAGCAGAACATGATCCCCTCCATTAAGAATCTTAACTGCAGATCAGTATTCAAAAATAACGACCTCAAAAACACCCCCAAGACTACCACTGCCTTGCTAAAGAAAGTGAGGGTGGGGGCGTGGCCTAGCGTGCTATGTGAGCGGTCGCACAGCTGAAGATCTCTGGGCGACCCCGCTCTCTTTTATCCTCTTGCCCGAGGACCATATTGCCTGGACACTCATTAATTGCTGGTACTGACCCACTGGATCACGGATGAGCGGTGTGGGACCCTCAAATACCGGTATGTCACGACGGGATGGACGGCTGCGTTCGGCTGCTGGGGCAGCACCGCATGGCGCGCAAAATGGAACCGAGGAGAGCCACCAGGAGGAAGAGACCCCGCGGCAGCGAGAGAAGCGGGTGGAAGCGGTGGCCAAACTTCAGCAATATGCCCGACGGCAACAGCCAGTTAACCCACAAGGTCCCGGTGAGAATGACGCTAACTGCAGACAAGTGACAGTGGGCTTTGAGGAGCCGGAGCCTCTGTAGGAGGGAGGGAGGAGGCTGTGCAGAAGTGGGGAGGCAGCCCATGAAGATGTGGGAGCTGGGGGCTCAGAACCTGTCAGCACTCATGATGGCAACAATGATGAGGCAGAACCCACACTAAGGGATGTTCTTAAAGCTATTGCCAAGTATAACACAGAGCTTACTGGCCATATAGGTTCATTAAAAATAGATATATCTACTATCCACCATGATATGCAGAAAATGAGGGAGCGTATGCCTGTGGCTAAGGGAAGAGTGGGTGAACTGGAAGACACTGTAGCTCCCTTGGTCAAAAAGTTCAAAGCTGCTGGTGACTCTATTACATACTTGCACAATAAAAATGGACAATATAGAAAACCGCCCACGAGCATTGTGGGAGTCCCAGAGAGGGCGGAAGGTAGAGATGCAGTGGAATATTTTGAAGCGTGGCTGCTGAAAACATTTGGCCAAGATAAGTTCTCTAAAATGTTTGCTATTGAGAGAGCTCACAGAGTGCCGACCAGGCCTCCACAGCCGGGAGACCAAGCACGCCCAATCCTGATTAAAATGCTGCATTTTAGAGATCGGGACAAAATTCTATATCTGGCACAGACGGCTGAAGATCTCCGTTTAGAGGGGGCAAGAGTGTCCCTATACCCGGATTTTTCTGTGGAAGTCCGTAAAAAACGCGCTGGTCAAGGATAGATGGGAGCGGGATGTGGGTCCTATCGATAGTGAACCCTGGGAGGATATATTGGACGGTGTTCCACTTTTGTTTACGTGTGAGGCGCAGCGGTTGTCTCAGCTATATTTGTTGCATAGGGTGTACAGGACGCCCACATTTTTGTGCCAGGCTGGAATTAGAGGAGATGCCAGATGCCCAAAGTGTGGGGAGGAAGAGGCGGATCTGACACACATGTTTTGGACATGTAGGCAGGTGGCGGTCTTCTGGAATGCTTGTATTGAGTATGTGAACAATGTGTTTGAGTCTGCTTTATCACTTACCCCGTTGGTATGTGTGCTGGGATGTGTGGGCCCTGGACAATATGATGGTAGTGAAGAATTGGCTCTAAAACGCACCCTGTTCCAGGCTCGAAAAGTAATAGCTACTCACTGGCTCGACCCTCAACCGTTACGGCTACAAGAGTTGGTGGATAAAATGCAGAATCTGATCAGATTGGAGGAGGGGGTGTATAAAGAAAGAAAGGCGCTGCATAAATTCCATAAACTATGGAGTAGGTGGAGATACTTTCATGGTGACTATGTTGCGGCCCTGTTGAACGCGTTGCGATCCGAACGCGATCTGATGTAGTACAATTGTTTATTCTGAATGGAAATGATTTGCTCATCCTATCTGCTCTATGTTTTACTGATGTTACAGCATCATTTCTATCTGCTTGTATGACTGAGGACACTTGTGGATGTGTCCACCTTTGCTATGTGAGAAGGGATTTTGGGAGGGGGAGGGGGAGGGGGAGGGGGAGGGGGGTACATTTGTATGTGGGTTGATTAGGCTTTTGCTAACTGCCTTTTTTTCCTTTTCTTTTGTTACCTTTTGTATTGGAAAAACTTTTTTCTTTACTTCTCAATAAAAAAAGATCTGATTTAAAAAAAAGAAACTGAGGGTAAAGGTGCTGGAGCGGCCCAGTGTCTCCAGACCTACAGTCACAATTGTGGCTCCCTCTCATTTAATGGGGCCGCAGCGTCCCGAAAGCTGCTGTGTTTACCATCTTTTCAGTTCGCCATTAAAAGGTATCAACCCCTGAGGACTCTCAGATTGCTATATATGTTTCTATCTACTGGCTACACGGTATAAATATTATTTACCTTATCTTGAATAATATGTGCAATTGTAGTCACAGGAACATCAAGCTGCTTGGAGACGGTCTATAACCTTCACCTTTATGCTTGTCTGTCATTTTCTATCTAATCTCCTGAGACAACTCTTTTCTTCGCTTCCTCTAGTCCATGTTGAGTGCGATACACACCATGTCACCAAACAGCACAGCAAGCATCTGTAGCCCTATATACAGCACAGTGAGGATCTGTAGCCCTATATACAGCACAGTGACTATCTATAGCCCTATATACAGCACAGTGACTATCTGTAGCCCTATATACAGCACAGTGACTATCTGTAGCCCTATATACAGCACAGTGACTATCTGTAGCCCTATATACAGCACAGTGAGTGTCTGTAGCCTATATACAGCACAGTGACTATCTGTAGCCCTATATACAGCACAGTGAGTATCTGTAGCCCTATATACAGCACAGTGACTGTCTGTAGCTCTATATACAGCACAGTGACTATCTGTAGCCCTATATACAGCACAGTGACTATCTGTACCCTATATACAGCACAGTGACTATCTGTAGCCTATATACAGCACAGTGAGTCTGTAGCCCTATATACAGCACAGTGACTATCTGTAGCCTATATACAGACAGTGACTATCTGTACCCTATATACAGCACAGTGACTATCTGTAGCCTATATACAGACAGTGATATCTGTAGCCCTTATACAGCACAGTGACTATCTGTTGCCCTATATACAGCACAGTGAGTATCTGTAGCTCTATTTACAGCACAGTGACTATCTGTAGCCCTATATACAGCACAGTGATATCTGTAGCCCTATATACAGCACAGTGACTTCTGTAGCCCTATATACAGCACAGTGATATCTGTACCCTATATACAGCACAGTGACTATCTGTAGCCCTATATACAGCACAGTGACTATCTGTAGCCCTATATACAGACAGTGACTATCTGTAGCCCTATATACAGCACAGTGATTCTGTAGCTCTATATACAGCACAGTGACTATCTGTAGCCCTATATACAGCACAGTGACTGTCTGTAGCCTATATACAGCACAGTGACTATCTGTACTCTATATACAGCACAGTGAGTTCTGTAGCCTATATACAGCACAGTGACTATCTGTAGCTCTATATACAGCACAGTGACTATCTGTAGCCTATATACAGCACAGTGACTATCTGTACCCTATATACAGCACAGTGAGTGTCTGTAGCCTATATACAGCACAGTGACTATCTGTAGCCCTATATACAGCACAGTGACTATCTGTACCTATACAGCAATGGTCTGTAGCCCTATATACAGCACAGTGACTTCTGTAGCCCTATATACAGCACAGTGACTATCTGTAGCCCTATAACAGACAGGATATCTGTAGCCCTATATACAGCACAGTGATATCTGTTGCCCTATATACAGCACAGTGATTCTGTAGCCTATAATACAGCACAGTGCTATCTACCCTATATCACACCACAGTGACTATCTGTACCTATATACAGCACAGTGATATGTAGCCTATATACAGCACAGTGTATCTGTCCTATATACAGCACAGTACTATCTTAAGCCATATTTTATAACAGCACAGTGACTATCTTAGCCCTATATACAGCACAGTGATATCTGTAGCCCTATATACAGCACAGTGATCGTAGCTCTATATACAGCACAGTATATCTGTAGCCTAATACAGCACTGTATATACGTAGATCTTCATATACAGCACAGTGACTATCTTAGCTCTATATACAGCACAGTGACGTTCTGTAGCTACCATATTACGCCTATACAGCCTAGTCTATTAGCCATATACTAGCGTGTATATCGCACAGTATATTACCCATACGACAGTTATCTGTAGCCTTATACAGACATACTCTAGCCCTATATACAGACAGGTATCTGTAGCCCTATATACAGCAAGTGATATCTGTACCTATATACAGCACAGTGACTTCTGTAGCCCTATATACAGCACAGTATATCTGTAGCCTATATACAGCACAGTGATGATTGTGCCCTATATACAGCACAGTGATGTTTAGCCTATATACAGCACAGTGCTATCTGTAGCCTATATACAGCACAGTGACGTAGCCCATTCAGCCATATATACAGCCATACAGCAGTGATCTGTACCTATATCAGCACGTGATCTGTACCCTATATACAGCACAGTGACTTCTGTAGCCCTATATACAGCACAGTGATATCTGTAGCCCTATATACAGCACAGTGATGTCTGTAGCCTTATACAGCACAGTGATTCTGTCCTATAACAGCACAGTGATATCTGGCCATATACAGCACAGTGATTCTGTAGCCTATATACAGCACAGTGATCTGTAGCCCTATATCAGACTAGTTTGTAGCCCTATTACAGCCTATATGAGCCTGACTATCTGTAGCCTATATACAGCACGTATATCTGTAGCCTATATCTACCACATGACTATCGTAGCCTATTACAGCCAGTGATTCTGTAGCCGTATATACAGCACAGTGACTATCTGTAGCCTATATACACACGTGATTCTGTAGCCTATATACACACAGTGATTCTGTGCTATATACAGCACAGTGATTCTTACCTTATAGCACAGTGATTCTGTACCCTATATAAGCACAGTGATACTTAGCCTATATACACACAGTGACTATCTGTAGCCTATATACAGCACAGTGATTCTGTAGCTATATAGCACAGTGACTCTGTAGCCTATATACAGCCAGTGATTCTTAGCCTATATACAGCACATGACTATTAGCCCTATATCAGCACAGTGATTCTGTACCTATACACACAGTGATTTCTATATACAGCCATTTCTGTAGCATATACGCACATGATATCTGTAGCTTATACAGCACAGATCTGTAGCTATATACAGCACAGTATTCTTACCTATAAGCACAGTGATATCTGTAGCCTATATACAGACAGTGATTCGTAGCCTATATACAGACAGTGATTCTGTACTATAACGCACAGTGATTACTATTACAGCCATATTGTTTGAGTACTGTACTATATACAGCAGGATCTGTCATACAGACAGTTTACTATTACCGTTAGCATAACAGATGCTGTGCAATACCGATTCTGACTATCGCAAGGTCTGTAGCTAATCACATGATTCTTACTTATAAGACGTTGTCTATACCACAGTGATTTTATATAGCCAGATTCTGACTATACAGTGACTGTCTGTAGCCCTATATACAGCACAGTGACTATCTGTAGCTCTATATACAGCACAGTGGACTGTATCTGTAGCCCTATTACAGCACAGTGACTATCTGTAGCCCTATATACAGCACAGTGATATCTGTAGCCCTATATACAGCACAGTGACTATCTGTAGCCTATATACAGCACAGTGTACTGTCTGTAACCTATTTAGCTATCAACAGTGATATCTGTAGCTCTATATACAGCACAGTGACTATCTGTAGCTCTATATACAGCACAGTGACTATCTGTAGCCCTATATACAGCACAGTGACTATCTGTAGCCCTATATACAGCACAGTGACTTCTGTATAGCCTCTTAATATACAGACAGTGACTATCTGTAGCCCTATTACAGCACAGTGACTATCTGTAGCCTATATACAGCACAGTGACTATCTGTAGCCTATATACAGCACAGTGACTTCTGTAGCCCTATATACAGCACAGTGATATCTGTAGCCCTATATACAGCACAGTGATATCTGTAGCCTATATACAGCACAGTGACTTCTGTAGCCCTATATACAGCACAGTGACTATCTGTAGCTCTATATACAGCACAGTGACTATCTGTAGCCCTATATACAGCACAGTGATGTCTGTAGCCCTATATACAGCACAGTGACTATCTGTAGCCCTATATACAGCACAGTGAGTGTCTGTAGCCCTATATACACCAGTGATATCTGTAGCCCTATATACAGCACAGTGATGTCTGTAGCCTATATACAGCACAGTGAGTATCTGTAGCCCTATATACAGCACAGTGACTATCTGTAGCCCTATATACAGCACAGTGATATCTGTAGCCCTATATACAGCACAGTGACTATCTGTAGCCCTATATACAGCACAGTGACTTCTGTAGCCCTATATACAGCACAGTGACTTCTGTAGCCCTATATACAGCACAGTGACTATCTGTAGCCCTATATACAGCACAGTGACTATCTGTAGTCCTATATACAGCACAGTGATATCTGTAGCCCTATATACAGCACAGTGACTATCTGTAGCCTTATATACAGCACAGTGATATCGTAGCCCTATATACAGCACAGTGAGTATCTGTAGCCCTATATACAGCACAGTGACTATCTGTAGCCCTATATACAGCACAGTGATGTCTGTAGCCCTATATACAGCACAGTGACTATCTGTAGCTCTATATACAGCACAGTGACTATCTGTAGCCCTATATACAGCACAGTGACTATCTGTAGCCCTATATACAGCACAGTGGAGTTCTGTAGCCCTTATATACAGCACAGTGACTATCTGTAGCCCTATATACAGCACAGTGAGTTCTGTAGCCCTATATACAGCACAGTGAGGATCTGTATGCCCTATATACAGCACAGTGAGTGTCTGTAGCTCTATATACAGCACAGTGAGTATCTGTAGCTCTATATACATCAAGTGAGTATCTGTAGCCCTATATACAGCACAGTGACTATCTGTAGCCCTATATACAGCACAGTGAGTATCTGTAGCCCTATATACAGCACAGTGACTATCTGTAGCCCTATATACAGCACAGTGAGTATCTGTAGCTCTATATACACATAGTGAGTATCTGTAGCCCTATATACAGCACAGTGACTATCTGTAGCCCTATATACAGCACAGTGAGTATCTGTAGCCCTATATACAGCACAGTGACTATCTAGTGAGTGTCCTGTATGCTCTATATACAGCACAGTGACTATCTGTAGCCCTATATACAGCACAGTGATATCTGTAGCCCTATATACAGCACAGTGAGTATCTGTAGCCCTATATACAGCACAGTGACTATATGTAGCCTTATATACAGCACAGTGACTGTCTGTAGCCTTATATACAGCACAGTGACTATCTGTAGCCCTATATACAGCACAGTGACTATATGTAGCCTTATATACAGCACAGTGACTATCTGTAGCCCTATATACAGCACAGTGACTATCTGTAGCCCTATATACAGCACAGTGACTATCTGTAGCCTATATACAGCACAGTGACTATCTGTAGCCCTATATACAGCACAGTGACTATATGTAGCCTTATATACAGCACAGTGACTTCTGTAGCCTATATACAGCACAGTGACTATCTGTAGCCCTATATACAGCACAGTGACTATCTGTAGCCCTATATACAGCACAGTGGACTATCTGTAGCCCTATATACAGCACAGTGGATGTCTGTAGCCCTATATACAGCACAGTGACTATCTGTAGCCCTATATACAGCACAGTGAGTGTCTGTAGCCCTATATACAGCACAGTGAGATCTGTAGCCCTATATACAGCACAGTGAGTTCTGTAGCTCTATATACAGCACAGTGAGTATCTGTAGCTCTATATACATCACTAGTGAGTATCTGTAGCCCTATATACAGCACAGTGACTATCTGTAGCCCTATATACAGCACAGTGAGTATCTGTAGCCCTATATACAGCACAGTGACTATCTGTAGCCCTATATACAGCACAGTGAGTATCTGTAGCTCTATATACATCACTAGTGAGTATCTGTAGCCCTATATACAGCACAGTGACTATCTGTAGCCCTATATACAGCACAGTGAGTATCTGTAGCCCTATATACAGCACAGTGACTATCTGTAGCCTATATACAGCACAGTGACTATCTGTAGCCCTATATACAGCACAGTGACTATCTGTAGCCCTATATACAGCACAGTGAGTATCTGTAGCCCTATATACAGCACAGTGACTATCTGTAGCCCTATATACAGCACAGTGACTATATGTAGCCCTATATGCAGCACAGTGACTATCTGTAGCCCTATATGCAGCACAGTGACTATCTGTAGCCCTATATACAGCACAGTGACTGTCTGTAGCTCTATATACAGCACAGTGACTATATGTAGCCCTATATCAGCACAGTGACTATCTGTGGCCCTATATACAGCACAGTGACTGTCTGTAGTCCTATATACAGCACAGTGACTATCTGTAACCCTATATACAGCACAGTGAGTATCTGTAGCCCTATATACAGCACAGTGAGTATCTGTAGCCCTATATACAGCACAGTGACTGTCTGTAGCCCTATATACAGCACAGTGACTATCTGTAGCCCTATATACAGCACAGTGACTGTCTGTAGACCTATATACAGCACAGTGACTATCTGTAGCTCTATATACAGCACAGTGACTATCTGTAGCCTATATACAGCACAGTGAGTATCTGTAGCCCTATATACAGCACAGTGACTATCTGTAGCTCTATATACAGCACAGTGAGATCTGTAGCCCTATATACAGCACAGTGACTGTCTGTAGCCCTATATACAGCACAGTGACTATCTGTAGCCCTATATACAGCACAGTGACTATCTGTAGCCCTATATACAGCACAGTGACTATCTGTAGCCCTATATACAGCACAGTGACTATCTGTAGCCCTATATACAGCACAGTGACTATCTGTAGCCCTATATACAGCACAGTGACTATCTGTAGCCCTATATACAGCACAGTGACTATCTGTAGCCCTATATACAGCACAGTGACTATCTGTAGCCCTATATACAGCACAGTGAGTATCTGTAGCCCTATATACAGCACAGTGACTATCTGTAGCTCTATAGCAGCACAGTGACTATCTGTAGCCCTATATACAGCACAGTGACTATCTGTAGCCCTATATACAGCACAGTGACTATCTGTAGCCCTATATACAGCACAGTGAGTGTCTGTAGCTCTATATACAGCACAGTGAGGATCTGTAGCCCTATATACAGCACAGTGAGTGTCTGTAGCTCTATATACAGCACAGTGAGTATCTGTAGCTCTATATACATCATAGTGAGTATCTGTAGCCCTATATACAGCACAGTGACTATCTGTAGCCCTATATACAGCACAGTGAGTATCTGTAGCCTATATGCAGCACAGTGAGGATCTGTAGCCCTATATCAGCACAGTGACTGTCTGTAGCTCTATATACAGCACAGTGACTGTCTGTAGCCTATATACAGCACAGTGACTATATGTAGCCCTATATGCAGCACAGTGAGATCTGTAGCCCTATATGCAGCACAGTGAGTATCTGTAGCTCTATATACAGCACAGTGACTGTCTGTAGCTCTATATACAGCACAGTGACTATCTGTAGCCCTATATACAGCACAGTGACTGTCTGTAGCCCTATATACAGCACAGTGACTATATGTAGCCCTATATGCAGCACAGTGACTATATGTAGCCCTATATAGCAGCACAGTGAGGATCTGTAGCCCTATATACAGCACAGTGACTAGTCTGTAGCCCTATATGCAGCACAGTGAGTATCTGTAGCTCTATATACAGCACAGTGATGTCTGTAGCCCTATATACAGCACAGTGACTTATGTAGCCCTATATGCAGCACAGTGACTATCTGTAGCCTATATCAGCACAGTGAGGTCTGTACCTATATGCAGCACAGTGACTATCTGTAGCCTATATACAGCACAGTGACATATGTAGCCCTATATGCAGCACAGTGACTATCTGTAGCCCTATATCAGCACAGTGACTATCTGTAGCCCTATATACAGCACAGTGACTGTCTGTAGCCTATATACAGCACAGTGACTATATGTAGCCCTATATACAGCACGTGACTATCTGTAGCCCTATATACAGCACAGTGACTATCTGTAGCCCTATATACAGCACAGTGATATACTGTAGCCTATATACAGCACAGTGACTATCTGTAGCCCTATATACAGCACAGTGTAGCATATTGTAGCCCTATATGCAGCACAGTGACTATCTGTAGCCCTATATGCAGCACAGTGACTATCTGTAGCCCTATATCAGCACAGTGACTGTCTGTAGCCTATATACAGCACAGTGACTATATGTAGCCCTATATGCAGCACAGTGACTATCTGTGCCCTATATTTCAGCACAGTGACTGTCTGTAGCCTATATACAGCACAGTGACTATCTGTAACCCTATATACAGCACAGTGATATCTGTAGCCCTATATACAGCACAGTGATATCTGTAGCCCTATATACAGCACAGTGACTTCTTAGCCCTATATACAGCACAGTGACTATCTGTAGCCTATATACAGCACAGTGATGTCTGTAGACCTATATACAGCACAGTGACTATCTGTAGCTCTATATACAGCACAGTGACTATCTGTAGCTCTATATACAGCACAGTGAGTATCTGTAGCCCTATATACAGCACAGTGACTATCTGTAGCTCATATACAGCACAGTGAGATCTGTAGCCCTATATACAGCACAGTGACTTCTGTAGCCCTATATACAGCACAGTGACTTCTGTAGCCCTATATACAGCACAGTGACTATCTGTAGCCCTATATACAGCACAGTGACTATCTGTAGCCCTATATACAGCACAGTGACTATCTGTAGCCCTATATACAGCACAGTGACTACTGTAGCCCTATATACAGCACAGTGACTATCTGTAGCCCTATATACAGCACAGTGACTATCTGTAGCCCTATATACAGCACAGTGACTATCTGTAGCCCTATATACAGCACAGTGAGTATCTGTAGCCCTATATACAGCACAGTGACTATCTGTAGCCTATATACAGCACAGTGACTATCTGTAGCCCTATATACAGCACAGTGACTATCTGTAGCCCTATATACAGCACAGTGACTATCTGTAGCTCTATATCAGCACAGTGACTATCTGTAGCCCTATATACAGCACAGTGATGTCTGTAGCTCTATATACAGCACAGTGAGGATCTGTAGCCCTATATACAGCACAGTGAGTGTCTGTAGCTCTATATACAGCACAGTGAGTATCTGTAGCTCTATATACATCATAGTGAGTATCTGTAGCCCTATATACAGCACAGTGACTATCTGTAGCCCTATATACAGCACAGTGATATCTGTAGCCCTATATACAGCACAGTGACTATCTGTAGCCCTATATACAGCACAGTGAGTATCTGTAGCTCTATATACATCATAGTGAGTATCTGTAGCCCTATATACAGCACAGTGACTATCTGTAGCCCTATATACAGCACAGTGAGTATCTGTAGCCCTATATACAGCACAGTGACTATCTGTAGCTCTATATACAGCACAGTGACTATCTGTAGCCCTATATACAGCACAGTGACTATCTGTAGCCCTATATACAGCACAGTGAGTATCTGTAGCCCTATATACAGCACAGTGACTATCTGTAGCTCTATATACAGCACAGTGACTATCTGTACCCCTATATACAGCACAGTGACTATCTGTAGCTCTATATACAGCACAGTGACTATCTGTAGCCCTATATACAGCACAGTGACTATATGTAGCCCTATATACAGCACAGTGACTGTCTGTAGCCCTATATACAGCACAGTGACTATATGTAGCCCTATATGCAGCACAGTGAGGATCTGTAGCCCTATATGCAGCACAGTGACTGTCTGTAGCTCTATATACAGCACAGTGACTGTCTGTAGCCCTATATACAGCACAGTGACTATATGTAGCCCTATATGCAGCACAGTGAGATCTGTAGCCCTATATGCAGCACAGTGAGTATCTGTAGCTCTATATACAGCACAGTGACTGTCTGTAGCTCTATATACAGCACAGTGACTATCTGTAGCCCTATATACAGCACAGTGACTGTCTGTAGCCCTATATACAGCACAGTGACTATATGTAGCCCTATATGCAGCACAGTGACTATATGTAGCCCTATATGCAGCACAGTGAGGATCTGTAGCCCTATATACAGCACAGTGACTGTCTGTAGCCCTATATGCAGCACAGTGACTATATGTAGCCCTATATGCAGCACAGTGACTATCTGTAGCCCTATATACAGCACAGTGACTATATGTAGCCCTATATGCAGCACAGTGACTATCTGTAGCCCTATATGCAGCACAGTGACTATCTGTACCCTATATACAGCACAGTGAGTATCTGTAGCTCTATATACACAGTGATATCTGTAGCCCTATATCAACAGAAGTGACTATCTGTAGCCCTATATACAGCACAGTGATATCTGTAGCCCTATATATACAGCACAGTGACTTCTGTAGCCTATATACAGCACAGTGACTATCTGTAGCCCTATATACAGCACAGTGACTATCTGTAGCCCTATATACAGCACAGTGAGTATCTGTAGCCCTATATACAGCACAGTGACTATCTGTAGCCTATATACAGCACAGTGATTATCTGTAGCTTATATACAGCACAGTGATATCTGTAGCCCTATATACAGCACAGTGAGATCTGTAGCCTATATAACAGCACAGTGAGATCTGTAGCCCTATATCAGCACAGTGACTATCTGTAGCCCTATATACAGCACAGTGACTGTCTGTAGCCTATATACAGCACAGTGACTATAATGTAGCCCTATATCAGCACAGTGATATCTGTAGCCCTATATCAGCACAGTGAGATCTGTAGCCCTATATACAGCACAGGACATTGTAGCCCTATATCAGCACAGTGATATCTGTAGCCCTATATACAGCACAGTGACTATGTACCTATATCAGCACAGTGATATCTGTAGCCCTATATCAGCACAGTGATATCTGTAGCCTATATACAGCACAGTGACTGTCTGTAGCCTATATACAGCACAGTGACTATTGTAGCCCTATTCAGCACAGTGACTATCTGTAGCCCTATATACAGCACAGTGATATCTGTAGCCCTATATACAGCACAGTGACTATTGTAGCCTATATCAGCACAGTGACTATCGTGCCATATCGACAGTGATTCGTAGCCCTATATACAGCACAGTGACTTTGTAGCTATAACAGCACAGTGATATTGTAGCCTATATCAGCACAGTGATATCTGTGGCCTATACGCACAGTGATGTCTGTAGCCCTAATACAGCACAGTGACTATCTGTACCCTATATACAGCACAGTGAGTATCTGTAGCCTATATACAGCACAGTGATATCTGTAGCCCTATATACAGCACAGTGACTGTCTGTACCCTATATACAGCACAGTGACTATCTGTAGCCTATATACAGCACAGTGCTGTCTGTAGCCTATATACAGCACAGTGACATCTGTAGCCATATACAGCACAGTGCTATCTGTAGCTCTATATCAGCACAGTGATATCTTAGCCTATATACAGCCAGTGACTATCTGTACTCTATATACAGCACAGTGAGGATTGTAGCCTATAACAGACAGTGATTCTGTACCCATATACAGCACAGTGATATCTGTACCTATAACAGCACAGTGACTATTGTAGCCTATATACACACAGTGATATCTGTAGCCTATATAAGCACAGACATCTGTACCCTATATACACACAGTGACTTCTTACCATATACGCACGTGGTTCTGTAGCCTATATACAGCACAGTGCTATCGTAGCTATATGCAGCACAGTGACTATCTGTAGCCTATACAGCACAGTGACTGTCTGTAGCCCTATACAGCACAGTGACTATCTGTACTCTATACAGCACAGTGAGTATCTGTAGCCTATATACACAAGTGAGTATCTGTAGCCTATACAGCCAGTGACTGTCTGTACCTATATACAGCACAGTGACTATCTGTAGCTCTATATACAGCACAGTGTGTCTGTAGCCCTAATACAGCCAGTGACTATCTGTACCTATAACAGCACAGTGATATCTGTACTATATACGCACAGTGATATCTGTAGCCCTATATACAACAGTGACTTCTGTACCTATATACAGCACAGTGATATGTGCCCTATATCAGCACAGTGACTATCTTGCCTATACGCACAGTGCTTCTGTAGCCTATATACAGCCAGTGACTATGTACCTAATACAGCACAGTGATATCTGTACTATTACGCACAGTGATATCTGTAGCCTATTACAGCACAGTGATTGTACCCATAACGCACAGTGACTATCTGTAGCCCTATATACAGCACAGTGACTTGTAGCCTATATACAGCACAGTGACTATCGTGCCTAATACAGCACATGACTATCTGTACTCTATACAGCACAGTGATATCTAGCCTATATACACACATGATATCGTACCTATATACAGCACAGTGAGATCTGTAGCCCTATATACAGCACAGTGACTGTCTGTAGCCCTATATACAGCACAGTGACTATCTGTAGCCCTATATACAGCACAGTGACTATCTGTAGCCCTATATACAGCACAGTGACTATCTGTAGCCCTATATACAGCACAGTGACTATCTGTAGCCCTATATACAGCACAGTGACTATCTGTAGCCCTATATACAGCACAGTGACTGTCTGTAGCCCTATATACAGCACAGTGACTATCTGTAGCCCTATATACAGCACAGTGACTATCTGTAGCTCTATATGCAGCACAGTGACTATCTGTAGCCCTATATACAGCACAGTGACTATCTGTAGCCTATATACAGCACAGTGACTGTCTGTAGCCTATATACAGCACAGTGACTATCTGTAGCCCTATATACAGCACAGTGACTATCTGTAGCTCTATATGACAGCACAGTGACTATCTGTAGCCCTATATACAGCACAGTGAGTTCTGTAGCTCTATATACAGCACAGTGAGGATCTGTAGCCTATATACAGCACAGTGAGTTCTGTAGCTCTATATACAGCACAGTGAGTATCTGTAGCCTATATACATCATATCACAGTGAGTATCTGTAGCCCTATATACAGCACAGTGACTATCTGTAGCCTATATACAGCACAGTGATATCTGTAGCCCTATATACAGCACAGTGACTATCTGTAGCCCTATATACAGCACAGTGAGTATCTGTAGCCTATATACATCAAGTGAGTATCTGTAGCCCTATATACAGCACAGTGACTATCTGTAGCCTATATACAGCACAGTGAGTATCTGTACCCTATATACAGCACAGTGACTATCTGTAGCTCTATATACAGCACAGTGACTATCTGTAGCCCTATATACAGCACAGTGACTATCTGTAGCCCTATATACAGCACAGTGATATCTGTAGCCCTATATACAGCACAGTGACTATCTGTAGCCCTATATCAGCACAGTGACTATCTGTAGCTCTATATACAGCACAGTGACTATCTGTAGCCCTATATACAGCACAGTGACTATCTGTAGCTCCTATATACAGCACAGTGACTATCTGTAGCCCTATATACAGCACAGTGACTATTGTAGCCCTATATACAGCACAGTGACTGTCTGTAGCCTATATACAGCACAGTGACTATATGTAGCCCTATATGCAGCACAGTGATGGTATCTGTAGCCCTATATGCAGCACAAGTGACTATCTGTAGCCTATATACAGCACAGTGACTGTCTGTAGCCCTATATACAGCACAGTGACTATATGTAGCCCTATATGCAGCACAGTGACTATTGTAGCCCTATATGCAGCACAGTGAGGATCTGTAGCCCTATATACAGCACAGTGACTGTCTGTAGCCCTATATGCAGCACAGTGACTATTGTAGCCCTATATGCAGCACAGTGAGTATCTGTAGCCCTATATACAGCACAGTGACTATCTGTAGCTCTATATGCAGCACAGTGACTATCTGTAGCCCTATATGCAGCACAGTGAGTGTCTGTAGCCTATATACAGCACAGTGACTGTCTGTAGCCTTATATACAGCACAGTGACTGTCTGTAGCCCTATATACAGCACAGTGATGTCTGTAGCCCTATATACAGCACAGTGACTATCTGTAGCTCTATATACAGCACAGTGAGTGTCTGTAGCTCTATATACAGCACAGTGATATCTGTAGCCCTATATACAGCACAGTGACTATCTGTAGCCCTATATACAGCACAGTGAGTGTCTGTAGCTCTATATACAGCACAGTGACTGTCTGTAGCCTATATACAGCACAGTGACTATCTGTAGCCCTATATACAGCACAGTGACTGTCTGTAGCCCTATATACAGCACAGTGAGTATCTGTAACTCTATATACAGCACAGTGACTGTCTGTAGCCCTATATACAGCACAGTGAGGATTTGTAGCCTATATACAGCACAGTGATGTCTGTAGCTCTATATACAGCACAGTGACTGTCTGTAGCCCTATATACAGCACAGTGAGTGTCTGTAGCTCTATATACAGCACAGTGAGGATCTGTAGCCCTATATACAGCACAGTGACTATCTGTAGCTCTATATACAGCACAGTGACTATCTGTAGCCCTATATACAGGCTCACTGACTGATTACAAGATGGTAGATACCTGTGATGATAATTAGTGGACACACCTTGATTTAACATGTCCCTTCTGTCACATTATTGTCAGGGGTGCCATCATTTCTGTCCAGGCCGATTTCAGAAGTTTACATTTTTTTTTTATTCTGTGTACTCGGGGTTGAAAAGTAATTTCTCATTTTCATTTGTTCAGTTTCATAGATTTTTTGTTATTATTTTGTTAGATTCAAGTTGATTCTATGACCATTGTGGGTTTTCTTTCATTAAACGAAGGGGAACAACACTTTTGACCACGTGTGTAAATCCTATGGAGCATCTGTGGAGCCTCCTCATATGGAAGGTGGAGGAGAGCGAGGTCTGCAACATCCACCAGCTCCGGGAGCTCATCATGGAGGAGGGAAGAGGATTCCAGAGGCTCCTGTGCAGCTCTAGAGAACTCCATGCCCATGAGAGTTAACACAGTGCTTTAATATAATGGTAGCCATTATTATTGAGATTTTGGGCACAATTTGGCTATTTTCACTTAGGGGTGTACTCACTTTTATTGCCAGCAGTATAGACATTAATAGCTGTGTGAGTTATTTAGAGGTCACACCATATTTACACTGTTATACAAGCTGTGCACTGACTACTTCACATTGTATCAAAGTGTCATATCCTCAGTGTTGTCCCATGAAAAGATATAATGAAATATTTACAAGATAGTGAGGGGTGTACTCACTTTAGTGATATACTGTATTTAGCATTGCTGTAATAAGAACCCACGTAGCATTGTCCGGTGAGCGTCTCCTGGGGCACAATCTGGGCACTATATGTAATACAATGTCATATTACAATGTTCACCCTCCGCCATCCACCCCGGGGTCATTTCTGGAGTGAACAATCCCTTCTCCTATAGAGGAGTCACCGGGGGTTATCACTTACACAATGGAGGCCCTATATGGGGTTTCCTCTGCCGTTCTGTCACATTAAGGCTTCAGTAAATGGTGTCATCTCCTCTCTGCTCCTGTCACATTCACTTCTGTCATCAGTCACCTCCTTATTCATTGTGCGGGCGGCTCTGGTGATGGAGGAGACATCAGGGCCAGAAGCTGTGGGGGGCACAGTCTCCGTCCAGTCACTAACAATAGGGAGGCTGGGACCAGTAGTACGGTCTGGCAGTCGGGGTGTGTGCAGTCCAGCTGGAGTCATCAGCTCTCCGCTTCAGACAATTAGACAGCACCGCACCCTACTAACCCTCCCAGCATATTCCTGGAGTCTGCCGGATATAGCCTTGTTCTCTGGTCCAGTCCTGTGTGCTCAGCTCTCACCTTGTGTATGTGATTCCTGTTGTGACCCCGGCCTGTTTACTGACTACTCTTGAGGTTTCCGATTCTGACTTTCCTTTGCCCTCCTGGTTCTGACCCGGCTCCTGACTATTCTTCCTGCCATTTCACACCACCAATAAGCAGATAACTCTGTGTCCTCAGCCTACTGGTCCCTGTGTAAGTCCAGACCCATGTATAGGGGTTATAGGGGGAAGGACGAGGCAATCCCTGGGATCTGGAGGGCGGAGTAGATAGTGCCAGGTCTGTTTCTGGCAGCCATCTTTTGATCTGTCAGGTGATCACATGATTGTGATATGTCTGGACTCCACCAGCGATAAAGCAGCCACAGCCGGTGACGGAGAGGAATCTGTGATCTCTCTGCATTCAGTGGTCACTACTCACCTGTGCGGTGATCTGTAGGGATCTCCTCTGTCCTCCGCTCATCACCCCTCACATAGGTCTCTGGAGGATTAATATGGGGCAGATCTTCACCCTGAAACAAAGATTATAAAGTCACAGACAGATGGAGATGTCCCATCTGTGATCAGCTGTAATCTGCCATCTCCACCGTCCTCATTACACAAGTATAACACATCTAATAGTGGAGGAGAAAACAAGACTGAGACAAGATCTCCACAGCCGTCTATACATCATAGGGAGATCTCATCACAACTTCTCTCCATCTGTGATCAGCTGTAATCTGCCATCTCCACCCATCTCATTACACAAGTATAACACATCTAATAGTGGGGGAGAAAACAAGACTGAGACAAGATCTCCACAGCCGTCTACACATCATAGGGAGATCTCATCACACCTTCTCTCCATCTATGATCAGCTGTAATCTGCCATCTCCACCGTCCTCATTACACAAGTATAACACATCTAATAGTGGAGGAGAAAACAAGACTGAGACAAGATCTCCACAGCCGTCTACACATCATAGGGAGATCTCATCACACCTTCTCTCCATCTGTGATCAGCTGTAATCTGCCATCTCCACCGTCCTCATTACACAAGTATAACACATCTAATAGTGGGGGATAAAACAAGACTGAGACAAGATCTCCACAGCCGTCTACACATCATAGGGAGATCTCATCACACCTTCTCTCCATCTGTGATCAGCTGTAATCTGCCATCTCCACCCATCTCATTACACAAGTATAACACATCTAATAGTGGAGGAGAAACCAAGACTGAGACAAGATCTCCACAGCCGTCTACACATCATAGGGAGATCTCATCACACCTTCTCTCCATCTGTGATCAGCTGTAATCTGCCATCTCCACCGTCCTCATTACACAAGTATAACACATCTAATAGTGGAGGAGAAAACAAGACTGAGACAAGATCTCCACAGCGTCTACACATCATAGGGAGATCTCATCACACCTTCTCTCCATCTGTGATCAGCTGTAATCTGCCATCTCCACCGTCCTCATTACACAAGTATAACACATCTAATAGAGAGGAGAAAACAAGACTGAGACAAGATCTCCACAGCGTCTACACATCATAGGGAGATCTCATCACACTTCTCTCCATCTGTGATCAGCTGTAATCTGCCATCTCCACCGTCCTCATTACACAAGTATAACACATCTAATAGTGGAGGAGAAAACAAGACTGAGACAAGATCTCCACAGCCGTCTACACATCATAGGGAGATCTCATCACACCTTCTCTCCATCTGTGATCAGCTGTAATCTGCCATCTCCACCCATCTCATTACACAAGTATAACACATCTAATAGTGGAGGAGAAAACAAGACTGAGACAAGATCTCCACAGCCGTCTACACATCATAGGGAGATCTCATCACACCTTCTCTCCATCTACCTGATGATCTGGAGGAACATCGGGATCTTCTTCTTTACAGTCCTGTGGGAGAAGAGGACGGGGACGTCTCTCGGGTGTTGTCCTCTTACTGGATAGACCTGGAGGAGACACATACAGGACTGAATTCATTCTTTACATACAGATCATTATAGGCCGTGTGGATTTAGTCCTGTCTATTACCTGCTGATGTGAGGGGATCCTCCATCATGTCCTTGTACAGATCTCTATGTCCTTCTAGATACTCGCACTCCTCCATGGAGAAATAGACGGCGACGTCCTGACATCTTATAGGAACCTGACACATACAATGATAGCGCGGTCATCATTCCCCCATCCCTTCATAGCGTTACTGTATAATGTCCCCTGGTGTCACCTCTCCAGTCAGCAGCTCCATCATCTTGTAGGTGAGTTCTCGGATCTTCTGCTCATTGATGTCCTCATGTATCAGGGGGTGAGGTGGGGGCCCCGGGCCCCGGGCTCTTCCCTCCTCACACTGTACAGGCTCCTGACAGCACAGGTCACTCCAGCTCTTCTTCACCACTGTGTAATCCTGGTTATGGAGAGGAGACACATTGATAAACCTCCCTCCAGACATCTCCAGCTCTGTCCATCATGTGACATCTCTCACCTCTCCAGTAACAAGGAAGAGGATCTCTAGGGTGAGGGGTAAGATCCTCTCCGCCATCTTGTCCCTGTCCAGATCCATCCTTGATGGTCAATCAGGAGAATTCTCTTATATAGAAGATGTGAGAGGATCCCAGATTGTAGAGACCTGAATGGGGGAAGATGAGCTCCGGTGTCTCCGCAGGTTCTGCAGATCCTGAGCTCAGCACAATGCAGATATATGGCCGCTGTGTGTACAGGACCTGTGATGATGTCACATGGGGGAGGAGTCAGGGTCACATGATCAGCCGAGTGTGTACGAGGTGTACGGAGCAGAGCCGAGTGTGTACGAGGTGTACGGAGCGGAGCCGAGTGTGTACGAGGTGTACGGAGCGGAGCCGAGTGTGTACGAGGTGTACGGAGCAGAGCTGAGTGTGTACGAGGTGTACGGAGCGGAGCCGAGTGTGTACGAGGTGTACGGAGCGGAGCCGAGTGTGTACGAGGTGTACGGAGCAGAGCCGAGTGTGTACGAGGTGTACGGAGCAGAGCCGAGTGTGTACGAGGTGTACGGAGCGGAGCCGAGTGTGTACGAGGTGTACAGAGCGGAGCCGAGTGTGTACGAGGTGTACAGAGCGGAGCAGAGTGTGTGCGAGGTGTACGGACGGGAGCCGAGTGTGTACGAGGTGTACGGAGCGGAGCCGAGTGTGTACGAGGTGTACGGAGCGGAGCCGAGTGTGTACGGGGTGTACGGAGCAGAGCCGAGTGTGTACGAGGTGTACGGAGCCGAGTGTGTACGAGGTGTACGGAGCAGAGCCGAGTGTGTATGAGGTGTACGGAGCGGAGCAGAGTGTGTACGAGGTGTACGGAGTGGAGCCGAGTGTGTACAAGGTGTACGGAGCCAAGCAAAGTGTGTACGAGGTGTACGGAGCGGAGCCGAGTGTGTACGGGGTGTACAGAGCGGAGCCGAGTGTGTACGAGGTGTACGGAGTGGAGCCGTGTGTGTACGAGGTGTACGGAGCGGAGCCGAGTGCGTACGAGGTGTACTGAACAGAGCCGAGTGTGTACGAGGTGTACGGAGCAGAGCCGAGTGTGTACGAGGTGTACGGAGCCGAGCCGAGTGTGTACGAGGTGTATGGAGCTGAACCGAGTGTACGAGGTGTACAGAGCAGAGCCGAATGTGTACGTGGTGTACTGAACAGAGCCGAGTGTGTACGAGGTGTACTGAACAGAGCCTAGTGTGTACGAGGTGTACGGAGCAGAGCCGAGTGTGTACGAGGTGTACTGAGCAGAGCCGAGTGTGTACGAGGTGTACGGAGCGGAGCCGAATGTGTACGAGGTGTACAGAGCAGAGCCGAGTGTGTACGAGGTGCACGGAGCAGAACTGAGAGTGTACGGCTTGTACGGAGCAGAGCCGAGTGTGTACGAGGTGTACGGAGTGGAGCCGAGTGTGTACGAGGTGTACGGAGTGGAGCCGAGTGTGTACGAGGTGTACGGAGTTGAGCCGAGTGTGTACGAGGTGTACGGAGTGGAGCCGAGTGTGTACAAGGTGTACGGAGCCAAGCAAAGTGTGTACGAGGTGTACGGAGCGGAGCCGAGTGTGTACGAGGTGTACGGAGCGGAGCCGAGTGTGTACGAGGTGTATGGAGCAGAGGAGCGTGTGTACGAGGTGTACGGAGTGGAGCCGAGTGTGTACGAGGTGTACGGAGTGGAGCCGAGTGTGTACGAGGTGTATGGAGCAGAGGAGCGTGTGTACGAGGTGTACGGAGCGGAGCCGAGTGTGTACGAGGTGTACGGAGTGGAGCCGAGTGTGTACGAGGTGTACGGAGCGGAGCAGAGTGTGTACGAGGTGTACAGAGCGGAGCCGAGTGTGTACGAGGTGTACGGAGTGGAGCCGAGTGTGTACGAGGTGTACGGAGCGGAGCCGAGTGTCTACGAGGTGTACGGAGCGGAGCCGAGTGTGTACGAGGTGTACGGAGCGGAACCGAGTGTGTACGAGGTGTACGGAGTTGAGCCGAGTGTGTACGAGGTGTACAGAGCGGAGCCGAGTGTGTACGAGGTGTACGGAGCGGAGCCGAGTGTGAAGTGTGAACGAGGAGTGTGTACGCAGTGGAGCAGAGTGTGTGACGACAGTGTACGGTAGCGGGAGCCGAGTGTGTACGAGGTGTACGGAGCGGAGCCGAGTGTGTACGAGGTGTGCGAGGCGAAGCCGAGTGTGTACAAGGTGTACGGGAGCGGAGCGGATTGTGTACGCGAGTGTGTACGAGCGGGAAGCCGAGTGTGTGCGAGGTGTACGGAGCAGGAGCCGAGGTGGTGTGACGTAATGTGTGCGGAGCTAAGCCGAGTGTGTACGAGGTGTGCGGAGCTAAGCCGATTGTGTACGAGGTGTACGGAGCGGAACCGAGTGTGTACAAGAGTGTACAGAGCGGAGCCGAGGTGTCGACGATGTGTGCGGAGTGCTAAGACCGAGTGTGTACGAGGTGTACGGAGCGAGAACCGATTGTGTACAAGGTGTACGAGCGGAGCCGAGTGTCAGGGTAGAGCGAGCGAGTGTGTACAAGGTGTACGGAGAAGCAGAGTGTGTGAGGTGTACAAGGGACCGAGTGTGTACGAGGTGATACGGAGCGAGTGTGTGCGAGGTGTACGGAGCAAGCGAGTGTTACGAGGTGACGGAGCGAACGAGTGGTACAAGTGTACGAGCTAGTAGCCGAGGTGTACCTGAGTGTGACAGAGGGAGGTGTTACGAGGTGTACGGCGAGTGTGTAGCGAGGTGTCGAGCGAGCCAGGTAGTAGAGGTGTACGAGCGGAGCCGAGTGTGTACAGTGTACGGGACAGTGTGTACGGGTAACAGAGCGAGTGTGTCGAGGTGTACTGATCGACGAGTGTTCGGTGACGAGGGAGCAGTGTGTACATGTACGAGTGACCGAGTGTGAGGTGTACGAGCGAGCGAGTGTGTACAGGTGTACGACGAGCAGTGTCGGGTAGGAGCGAACAGTGTGTACAGGTGTACGAGCGAGCCGATGGTAGGTTAGTAGCGAGTGGTCGAGGTACGGAGCGATGGTGTGTACAGGTGTGCACCGAGTTACAGGGAGAGAGCGGTGTTCGAGGTGTATAGAGGGAGGGGGAGGTGTGTACAGGACATCGGTGTGTACAAGTGTACGAGCGAGCGAGTGTGTACGAGGGTACGAGAGCCGAGCCGAGTGTACAGGGTACGACAGGGCGAGTGTTACAGGTGTACGGAGCGGAACCGAGTGTGTACGAGGTGTACAGAGCGAGCCGAGTGTGTACGAGGTGTACAGAGGAGCCGCAGTGTGTGAGGTGTACGAGCGCCGAGTGTAGTACAGGTGTGTACAGTGAGCGAGCCGAGTGTGTACGAGTGTACGAGCGAGGGTCGGTGTTGTGTACGAGGTGTAGAGCAGAGCGAGTGTGTACGAGGTGGACATTACGGAGCAGGAGCGAGTGTGTACAAGGTGTACGAGCAGAGTGAGAGTGTACGGAGTGCTGTGAGTGTACAGAGAGGTGTTGGTGTACATGAGCAGGAGCCGAGTGTGTGCGAGGTGTACAGGAGCAGAGCCGAGTGTGTACGAGGTGTACGGAGCGGAGCCGAGTGTGTACGAGGTGTACGGAGCAGAGCCGAGTGTGTGTACGAGGTGTACAAGCAGGAGCCGAGTGTGTACGAGGTGTACGGAGCAGGAGCCGAGTGTGTAGAGGTGTACGGAGCGAGAACCGAGTGTGTACGGTGTACAGAGCGGACCGAGTGTGTACGAGGTGTACGAGCGGAGCCGAGTGTGTCGAGGTGTACGGAGCGGTAGTGTGTACGAGGTGTACAGAGCGGAGCGAGTGTGTACGAGGTGTACGAGCAGAGCCGAGTGTGTACGAGGTGTACGGAGGAGCCGAGTGTTAGTGTAGGAGCGGAATGACGGTGGTAGAGTGTACGAGCAGAGCGAGTGTGTAGAGGTGTACGGAGCAGGCGAGTACGAGTGTGTACGAGGTGTACGGAGCGGAGCCGAGTGTGTACAAGGTGTACGGAGCAGAGCCGGAGTGTGTACGAGGTGTACGGAGCGGAGCCGAGTGTGTACGAGGTGTACGGAGCGCAGACCGAGTGTGTACGAGGTGTACGGAGCAGAGCCGAGTGTGTACGAGGTGTACAGAGCCGAGGTGTGTACGAGGTGTACGGAGAGAGCCGAGTGTGTACGAGGTGTACGGAGCGGAGCGAGTGTGTACGAGGTGTACGAGAGCAGAGCCGAGTGTGTACGAGGTGTACGGAGCAGAGCCGAGTGTGTACGAGGTGTACGGAGCGGAGCCGAGTGTGTACGAGGTGTACGGAGCAGAGCCGAGTGTGTGCGAAGTGTGCGGAGCTAAGCCGAGTGTGTACGAGGTGTGCGGAGCTAAGGCCGAGTGTGTACGAGGTGTACGGACGAGCCGAGCCGAGTGTGTACGAGGTGTATGGAGCTGAACCGAGTGTACGAGGTGTACAGAGCAGAGCCGAATGTGTACGTGGTGTACTGAACAGAACCGAGTGTGTACGAGGTGTACTGAACAGAGCCGAGTGTGTACGAGGTGTACGGAGCAGAGCCGAGTGTGTACGAGGTGTACTGAGCAGAGCCGAGTGTGTACGAGGTGTACGGAGCGGAGCCGAATGTGTACGAGGTGTACAGAGCAGAGCCGAGTGTGTACGAGGTGCACGGAGCAGAACTGAGAGTGTACGGCTTGTACGGAGCAGAGCCGAGTGTGTACGAGGTGTACGGAGTGGAGCCGAGTGTGTACGAGGTGTACGGAGTGGAGCCGAGTGTGTACGAGGTGTACGGAGTTGAGCCGAGTGTGTACGAGGTGTACGGAGCGGAGCCGAGTGTGTACGAGGTGTACGGAGCGGAGCCGAGTGTGAACGAGGTGTACGAAGCGGAGCCGAGTGTGTACTAGGTGTATGGAGCAGAGGAGCGTGTGTACGAGGTGTGCGGAGCGGAGCCGAGTGTGTACGAGGTGTACGGAGTGGAGCCGAGTGTGTACGAGGTGTACGGAGCGGAGCGAGAGTGTGTACGAGGTGTACAGAGCGGAGCCGAGTGTGTACGAGGTGTACAGAGTGGAGCCGAGTGTGTATGAGGTGTACGGAGCGGAGCCGAGTGTGTACGAGGTGTACGGAGCGGAGCCGAGTGTGTACGAGGTGTACGGAGCGGAACCGAGTGTGTACGAGGTGTACGGAGTTGAGCCGAGTGTGTACGAGGTGTACAGAGCGGAGCCGAGTGTGTACGAGGTGTACGGAGCGGAGCCGAGTGTGAACGACGTGTACGCAGTGGAGCAGAGTGTGTACGAAGTGTACGGAGCGGAGCCGAGTGTGTACGAGGTGTACGGAGCGGAGCCGAGTGTGTACGAGGTGTGCAGAGCGAAGCCGAGTGTGTACAAGGTGTATGGAGCGGAGCCGATTGTGTACGAGGTGTACGAAGCGGAGCCGAGTGTGTACGAGGTGTACGGACAGAGCCGAGTGTGTGCGAAGTGTGCGGAGCTAAGCGAGTGTGTACGAGGTGTGCGGAGCTAAGCCGAGTGTGTACGAGGTGTACGGAGCCGAGCCGAGTGTGTACGAGGTGTATGGAGCTGAACCGAGTGTACGAGGTGTACAGAGCAGAGCCGAATGTGTACGTGGTGTACTGAACAGAACCGAGTGTGTACGAGTGTACTGAACAGAGCCGAGTGTGTACGAGGTGTACGGAGCAGAGCCGAGTGTGTACGAGGTGTACTGAGCAGAGCCGAGTGTGTACGAGGTGTACGGAGAGGAGCCGAATGTGTACGAGGTGTACAGAGCAGAGCCGAGTGTGTACGAGGTGCACGGAGCAGAACTGAGAGTGTACGGCTTGTACGGAGCAGAGCCGAGTGTGTACGAGGTGTACGGAGTGGAGCCGAGTGTGTACGAGGTGTACGGAGTGGAGCCGAGTGTGTACGAGGTGTACGGAGTTGAGCCGAGTGTGTACGAGGTGTACGGAGCGGAGCCGAGTGTGTACGAGGTGTACGGAGCGGAGCCGAGTGTGAACGAGGTGTACGGAGCGGAGCCGAGTGTGTACGAGGTGTATGGAGCAGAGGAGCGTGTGTACGAGGTGTGCGGAGCGGAGCCGAGTGTGTACGAGGTGTACGGAGTGGAGCCGAGTGTGTACGAGGTGTACGGAGCGGAGCAGAGTGTGTACGAGGTGTACAGAGCAGGAGCCGAGTGTGTACGAGGTGTACGGAGTGGAGCCGAGTGTGTACGAGGTGTACGGAGCGGAGCCGAGTGTGTACGAGGTGTACGGAGCGGAGCCGAGTGTGTACGAGGTGTACGGAGCGGAACCGAGTGTGTACGAGGTGTACGGAGTTGAGCCGAGTGTGTACGAGGTGTACAGAGCGGAGCCGAGTGTGTACGAGGTGTACGGAGCGGAGCCGAGTGTGAACGAGGTGTACGCAGTGGAGCAGAGTGTGTACGAAGTGTACGGAGCGGAGCCGAGTGTGTACGAGGTGTACGGAGCGG
Source organism: Allobates femoralis (assembly GCA_033576535.1). Classification (NCBI taxonomy): domain Eukaryota; kingdom Metazoa; phylum Chordata; class Amphibia; order Anura; family Aromobatidae; genus Allobates; species Allobates femoralis. The sequence goes on along the minus strand of JARQOC010000004.1, from coordinate 36,378,605 downwards.
AGCCGAGTGTGTACGAGGTGTGAAGCGAAGCCGAGTGTGTACAAGGTGTATGGAGCGGAGCCGATTGTGTACGAGGTGTACGAAGCGGAGCCGAGTGTGTGCGAGGTGTACGGAGCAGAGCCGAGTGTGTGCGAAGTGTGCGGAGCTAAGCCGAGTGTGTACGAGGTGTGCGGACGCTAAGCCGAGTGTGTACGAGGTGTACGGAGCGGAACCGAGTGTGTACAAAGTGTACAGAGCGGAGCCGAGTGTGTACGAAGTGTGCGGAGCTAAGCCGAGTGTGTACGAGGTGTACGGAGCGGAACCGATTGTGTACAAAGTGTACAGAGCGGAGCCGAGTGTGTACGAGGTGTACTGAGCAGAGCCGAGTGTGTACGAGGTGTACGGAGAGGAGCCAAGTGTGTGCAAGGTGTACGGAGTGGAACCGAGTGTGTACGAGGTGTACTGAGCAGAGCCGAGGGTGTGCGAGGTGTACGAGCAAAGCCGAGTGTGCACGAGGTGAGCGGAGCTGAGTGTGTACAAGTGTACGGAGCAGAGCGAGTGTATGGAGGGACAGAGCCGAGTGTTGAGGTGTACAAAGCGGAGCCGAGTGTGTACGAGGTGCATGGAGCGGAGCGAGTGAGAGTGTACGAGGTGTACGGACGGTCGAGCCGAGAGTGTGTACGAGGTGTACGGAGCGGAACCGAGTCTGTACAAGGTGTACAGAGCGGAGCCGAGTGTGTACGAGGGTGTCATGAGCGAACCGAGTGTGTACAAGGTGTACAGAGCGGAGCCGAGTGTGTACGAGGTGTACTGAGCAGAGCCGAGTGTGTACGAGGTGTACTGATCAGAGCCGAGTGTGTACGAGTGCACGGAGAGGAGCCAAGTGTGTACAAGGTGTACGGAGTGGAACCGAGTGTGTGGGTGTACTGAGCAGAGCCGAGTGTGTGCGAGGTGTACAGAGCAAAGCCGAGTGTGTCCGAGGTGTACGGAGCGGAGCCGAGTGTGTATGAGGTGTACGGAGCAGAGCCGAGTGTGTGTGAGGTGTACAAAGCGGAGTCGAGTGTGTACGAGGTGTACGGAGCGGAGCCGAGTGTGTACGAGGTGTACGGAGCGGAACCGAGTCTGTACAAGGTGTACAGAGCGGAGCCGAGTGTGTACGAGGTGTACTGAGCAGAGCCGAGTGTGTGCGAGGTGTACGGAGCGGAATAGAGTGTGTACAAGGTGTACAGAGCGGAGCCGAGTGTGTACGAGGTGTACTGAGCAGAGCCGAGTGTGTATGAGGTGTACGTAGAGGAGCCGAGTGTTTACAAGGTGTACGGAGTGGAATCGAGTGTGTAGGAGGTGTACTGAGCAGAGCCGAGTGTGTGCAAGGTGTACGGAGCACAGTCGAGTGTGTACGAGGTGTACGGAGCGGAGCCGAGTGTGTACGGGGTGATATTGCTGAGGATCCCCTAACAGGAGCAAGGGTTAGTGCTATGGGTGATGGGAAGAGTCCCGGGGCCCATGAATCAGGGGGTGCCATGCAGCTGATCAGTGTCACCACAAACGGTGACCTGGCTGATGGTAGCTGCCCCATGATGAGCACTCCTCCTGAGGTAACAGGGGATGATGGGGAAGTAGTACCCACAGCCAGGCAGGCTGATGGGACGGTGTTATTTCCCTGGGAGACGGCCTACATAGCTGCCGTCACCCGCAGTCAGAGTGCCCAGAACGCCAGGAAACCTCTGCCTTCCGGACCCTTCGCAGCCAGAGGAATAACCGAACCGGTTTCAGATCCCGAGCAGGTCCCAGAGAGTCCCGAGGAGGATGTGGCCTTAACGTCCCTCCTGGCTGCCTCCAGCCAGGAGTTTTAGGCTGCTCTGCATACAGATGCTAGCCTAGAGACGTTAAGGATCCTCGCCAGTAAGGCCCCCTCCGAGACGGATAAGGAGAGGATATTCTGGGACCAAGGGAGGTTGTATCGGGAGACTGTGCCTGGTACACCCCAACAGGATTGGCTTAGGGAACGACAGCTGGTCGTTCCCTACCAATTCAGGGATGAGTTGTTGCGGATTGCCCATGAGATTCTGCTCGCTGGACACTTGGGGGTCAGCAAAACCAAGGCCCGGTTGTCTCACCACTTCTATTGGCCCAAAATGGGGACAGATGTGAGAAACTACTGCAGCTCCTGTATCACGTGTCAAAGAGTGGGTAAATCAGGGCCGGCTCCCAAAGCACCCCTGAACTCTTTGCCAGTGATAGAGGAGCCTTTCCAGCGGATTGCTGAGGATATCGTGGGACCACTGCCCATACCCAGCAGTTCTGGAAAGCGATACATCCTTACTGTGGTAGACATTGCTACCCGGTATCCAGAGGCAGTGGCTCTGTCTTCAATTAGGGCAGATAAGGTGGCGGATGCCCTGTTGGCTATCTTTTCCCGAGTAGGATTTCCCAGGGAGATGCTTACCGACCAAGAGACCCAGTTCATGTCTCGCATAATGAAGGCTCTCTGTAAGAGAATGCAGGTGCAACATCTGGTATCGAGTGAGTATCATCCCCAAACCAATGGTTTGTGCGAACGCTTCAATGCTACCCTCAAGCAGATGTTGAAAATGCTGGTTGAGTCCCAGGGACGCGACTGGGGACGTTACCTCCCACACCTGCTATTTGCTTACCGAGAGGTCCCACAGGCCTCGACAGGGTTCTCTCCCTTCGAGCTCCTGTATGGCAGGCGAGTCCGGGGCCCCCTTGGTTTAGTAAGAGAATCCTGGGAAGAGTAGCAGAGCACCCCAGGAGTGTCCATCGTGGAGTATGTCATGCGTTTCCGTGACAAAATGCAGACCTTGACGCAGTTGGTGCATGTCAACATGGCGCAAGCCCAGGCTGACCAGAAGCATTGGTACGACCAGAACGCCCGAGAGCGGACCTACCGGGTGGGTCAGATGGTGTGGGTGCTGGTCCCCGTACCAAAGGACAAGCTTCAGGCAGCCTGGGAAGGCCCTTACGTCATTCACCAACAGCTCAACCCAGTCACCTACGTGGTCACCCTCGACCCCGAGCGGGGTAGGTGGAAGGCCTTTCACGTTAACATGATGAAGGCTCATCAAGAACGTGGGCCCTGTGTCCTACCGGTCTGCAACCTGCCCGAGGATGGGGAGGAAGATCCCCTCCTGGACATGTTGGCCCAAGCGAAGGCCAGCGGGGACATTGAGGATGTGGAGATGAGCACCTTGCTATCCACAAGCCAGCGGTTTCAGATGCAGTGCTGGAATCCTTCCAAGTCATGTTCACCAACATGCCTGGCAGGACGGAGGTGGCGGTCCATGAGGTGGACACCGGCAATCATGCCCCACTCCGGCGGACAGCCTATCGAATCTCCGACGAGGTGCAGCACGTCATGCGCCAGGAGATCGATGAGATGCTGGAGTTGGGAGTGATTAAACGGTCCAAGAGCGCGTGGGCCTCATCTGTAGTCCTGGTGCCGAAGAAGGACCGGACCACCCGATTCTGTGTGGACTACAGGGGGCTCAACGCTATCACGGCCTCCGATGCACAACCAATGCCACGCATTGAGGAGTTGCTGGAGCGGTTAGCTAGTGCAAGCTATCTCTCCATTATGGATCTGAGCAGGGAATATTGGCAGATTCCCCTGAGCCCTGAGGCCCAGGAGAGGTCAGCCTTTATCACCCCCTTTGGATTCTACGAATCCACGGTCATGCCGTTCGGCATGAAAAATGCCCCGGCCACTTTCCAGAGAATGGTTAACTCCCTGCTTCAGGGACTGGAGAGGTACGCGGTGGCGTACCTGGATGACATTGCCGTCTTCAGTCCCACCTGGGGGGATCACCTCAAGCATCTGCGGCAGGTGCTCAGGCGCATCCACCAGGCAGGCTTGACCATTAAGCCAGGAAAGTGCCAGATGGGCATGAACGAGGTCCACTACCTGGGGCACCGGGTAGGCGGAGGCACGCTGAAATCAGAGCTCGGGAAAGTGGACGCTATAGTGTCCTGGCCCACCCCCAGGACCAAAAAGCAGGTGTTGTCCTTCTTGGGCACTGCAGGGTACTATAGGCGCTTTGTGCCAAACTATAGTAGCCTTGCGAAGCCCCTCACAGACCTCACCAAGAAAAACCTACCCCATGCAGTCGATTGGACCGAGGCCTGCGAGGTCACCTTCCAGGCTCTGAAGACTGCCCTAAGCAGCTCCGCTGTGTTAAGGGTATTTGACGGCAAGCGGCCATTCCTAGTACAGACTGATGCCAGTGAGTTTGGCCTTGGTGCTGTGCTCAGCCAGGTCGACTCAAGGAACCAAGAGCACCCAGTGTTGTACCTCAGCCGAAAGCTCCTACCGAGGGAAGTGGCCTATTCCACGATAGAGAAGGAGTGTCTGGCCATTGTATGGGCCCTGCAACGCTTACATCCCTACCTGTACGGGCGCCCCTGCACTGTCGTGACCGACCACAACCCCCTGAGTTGGCTGAACTCCCTGTCCGGTACCAACGGGAGGTTGCTACGCTGGAGCCTCACGCTCCAGCAGTACGACTTTACCGTGCAACACCGAAAAGGCAGCGAGCATGGCAATGCCGATGGGTTATCCCGGCGGGGAGAGCCCACAGGGACAGGCCTGGAGGAGTACCGAGAGGTTCTTCCTCCATAGCGTCATCGAAAAGAGGGAGGTGTCATGAAAATGAATATTGTTCATGGTTTTTCAAGATGACTGAAGAGTCAGCCAAATCTAGCTCCCCCATCCCGCCTCCCTTTTTTTGGTTTGTGAGTAGCTTACATAGATCCTCTTCATGCGACCCCCAGCCTAAGCCATTTACGACCCCTAATAAATACCTGGGGCTGAGGGGAGCAGAGCTGTACACAGGTTTGAACCAGTTCTGTCTCTGCAAAAGATCCTTTGTCTAAACTTAGTGTTTTCAATATTGAATTTAAGAAGACCCGTTCATGCCACATGCACATAATTCATATTTTTAGATTATTCACCGGTTTGCCCATTTAATGATATGTTTTGTACAGTTATGAAGTGCTTAGGAACCTGGCAAATCATTGCTGCCATTCTAAACATCACAAGAAGGTCATATTTGGTATCAATAGTCTCAGAATTAAATGACATTAATTATGAGGTATGTATCATGTCTGTAAGCCCACCCATCCCCAGATATGAAGAATGGGGATTTATTAAGCCTGGTGAGAGAGGAGGTCTTAGAGTGATCCCTCCCCGCTGGGATGGTCCTCTGCGAGGGGGGGGTCACAGATCCCCCTGCTTTAATAAAAGCAAAGAAGACATTTTTGGGTCATTCCATCCTGGGCCGACATAGCTAACATCATATCAGCTGTCTGACGGAATCCTACCTTTCAGGGGAGAGGCTCCCCTACAGAACTACGTGTACCTATGCGTGACTAGGTCTGACAAGTTCTCTTTTATTCCTTTTATTTTTATAACTGTTATGCATACATGTAAATTGTCTCTTGTGTAATATTCTGTAAATCTTTTTGTAAGCACTGCCCATATTTTGTGGAGTAAAATATTATAATTTACTAGTCTCAATCTCCTTATCCTATGAACGAGCTCTCACGACCTCCCTGTTCGTTTTTACGCTATCGCACAGTTTACTGATCCGCCTTCAAGAGATCGGTGGTGACAGATACCGGTTTTGTATTTATGTGATATTGTGGCCTGAGGGTGACTGGATCGAGGTATATATACGTTCCTAGCAGGAACTGATGGTATATATACATCCTGTCACATCACGCGCCACAATAGACAACATCAATTAGAGCAGCTGGGCTCCTTTCTTATCCTCTGGCAATACCGGATTTGGTCAGCAGGCTAAGGGGGCGCCAGAGAGCTGCAGGTCCTGACTAAGGTAATCGTGACACTCGGCATCGCTCTGCACACCTCGTATACACACGGCTCCGCTCCGTACACCTTGTACACACTCGGCTCCGCTCCGTACACCTCGTACACACTCGGCTCCGCTCCGTACACCTCGTACACACTCGGCTCTGCTTCGTACACCTCGTACACACTCGGCTCCGCTCCGTACACCTCGTACACACTCGGCTCCGCTCCGTACACCTCGTACACACTCGGCTCTGCTTCGTACACACTCGGCTCCGCTCCGTACACCTCGTACACACTCGGCTCCGCTCCGCACACCTCGTTCACACTCGGCTCCGCTCCGTACACCTCGTACACACTCGGCTCCGCTCCGTACACCTCGTACACACTCGGCTCTGCTTCGTACACTTCGTACACACTCGGCTCCGCTCCGTACACCTCGTACACACTCTGCTCCGCTCCGTACACCTCGTACACACTCGGCTCTGCTCCATAAAACTCGTACACACTCGGCTCTGATCTGTACACCTCGTACACACTCGGCTCCGCTCCGTACACCTCGTACACACTCGGCTCCGCTCCGTACACCTCGTACACACTCGGCTCTTCTCTTACACCTTGTACACACTCGGCTCCGCTCCGCACACCTCGTACACATTCGGCTCCACTCCATACACCTCGTACACACTCGGCTGCGCTCTGTACACCTCGTTCGATCTCGGCTCCGCTCCGTACACCTCGTACACACTCTGCTCTGCTCCGTACACCTCGTACACACGTCTCCGCTCCGTACACCTCGTACATGCTCGGCTCTGCTCCGCACACCTCCTACTCACTCGGCTCCGCTCCGTACACCTCGTACACACTCTGCTCTGCTCCGTACACCTCGTACACACGTCTCCGCTCCGTACACCTCGTACATGCTCGGCTCTGCTCCGCACACCTCCTACTCACTCGGCTCCGCCCCGTACACCTCGTACACACTCGGCTCTGTTCCGTACACCTCATACACACTCGGCTCGCGTACACGTACACTCGCTCGTCCTAACCTGTACACACTCGGCTCCGCTGACCGTACACCTCGTACACACTCGGCTCCGCTCCGTACACCTCGTACACACTCGGCTCCGCTCCGTACACTCTGTACACACTCGGCTCCGCTCCGTACACCTCGTACACACTCGGCTCTGCTCCGTACACCTCGTACACACTCGGCTCCGCTCCGTACAACCTCGTACACACGCTCGCCCTACACCTCGTACACACTCCTCGCTCCTACACCTCGTACACACTCGGCTCCGCTCCGTACACCTCGTACACACGGCTCCGCTCCGTACACCTCGTACACACTCGGCTCCTCTCCGTACACCTCGTACACATCGCTGCCGCTCCGTACACCTCGTACACACTCGGCTCGCTCCTGTACACCTCGTACACACTTCGGCTCCGCTCCGTACACCTCGTACACACTCGGCTCTGCTCCGTACACCTCGTACACACTCGGCTCTCGCTCCGTACACCTCGTACACACTCGGCTCCGTCCGTCATAGCACCTCGTACACACTCGGCTCCGCTCCTGTACACACTCGTACACACTCGGCTCTGCTCGTACACCTGTACACACTCGCTCCGTCACGAACCCTCGTCACAACTCGGCTCCGCTCCGTACACCTCGTACACACTCGGCTCGCTCCGTACACTCGTACACACGCTCCCTCCGTACACTCGTACACACTCGGCTCTCGCTCCGTACACCTCGTACACACTCGGCTCTCGCTCTCGTACACCTCGTACACACTCGGCTCCGCTCCGTTACACCTCGTACACACTCGGCTCCGCTCGTACACCTCGTACACACTCGGTCCCTCCTTACACCTCGTACACACTCGGCTCGCTCCGTACACCTCCGTAACACACTCGGCTCGCTCCGTACACCTCGTACACACTCGGCTCCGCTCCGTACACCTCGTACAACACTCGGCTCCGCTCCGTACACCTCGTACACACTCGGCTCCGCTCCGTACACCTCGTACACACTCGGCTCCCTCGACTGTCACACTGTACTCGCTCCTGTACACCTCGTACACACTTCGCTCTCGGCTCCGTACACCTCGTACACACTCGGCTCCGCTCCGTACACCTCGTACACACTCGGCTCCGCTCCGTACACCTCGTACACACTCGGCTCCGCTACCTACACCTCGTACACAACTCGGCTCTGCTCTGTACACCTCGTACACACTCGGCTCCGCTCCGTACACCTCGTACACACTCGGCTCTGCTCTGTACACCTCGTACACACTCGGCTCTGCTCCGTACACCTCGTACACACTTCGGCTCCGCTCCGTACACCTCGTACACACTCGCTCGCTCCGTACACCTCGTACACACTCGGCTCCGCTCCGTAATGCACACCTCACGTACACACCGGCTCCGCTCCTACACCTCGTACACACCGGCTCCGCTCCGTACACCTCGTACACACGGGCTCCGTACACCTCGTACACACTCGGCTCTGCCTGCACCCGTAACACCGTCCGTACACACTCGGACACCTCCGCTCCGTACACCTCGTACACACTCGGCTCCGCTCCGTACACCTCGTACACACTCGGCTCCGCTCCGTACACACCTGCACACTCGGCTCTCGCTCCGTACCTCGTACACACTCGGCTCCGCTCCGTACTCACCTCGTACACCTACTCGACACCCGCTTCCTGTACACCTCGTACACACTCGGCTCCGTACACCTCGTACACACTCGGCTCCGCTCCGTACACCTCGTACACACTCGGCTCACTGCTCCGTACACCTCGTACACACTCGGCTCCGCTCCTACAACCTGTACACACTCGGCTCCGCTCGTACTACACCTCGTCACACAACCTCGGCTCCGCTCCGTACACCTCGTACACACTCGGCTCGCTCCGTACACCTCGTACACACTCGGCTCGCTCCTGTACACCTCGTACACACTCGGCTCCGCTCCGTACACCTCGTACACACATCGGCTCCGCTCCGTACACCTCGTACACACTCGGCTCCCGCTCCGTACACACCTCGTACACACTCGGGCTCCGCTCCGTACACCTCGTACACACTCGGCTCCGCTCCGTACACCTCGTACACACTCGGCTCCGCTCCGACACCTCGTACACACATCGGCTCTGCTCCGTACACCTCGTACACACCGTCGGCTCCGTACTCCGTACACCTCGTACATCACACGCGGCTCCGCTCCGTGACAACCTCGTACAACCTCGGCTCCGCTCGTACACCTCGTACACACTCGGCTCTGCTCTGTACACCTCGTACACACTCGGCTCGCCCGTACACCTCGTACACACTCGGCTCCGCTACCGTACACCTCGTACACACATCGGCTCTGCTCCGTACACCTCGTACACACTCGGCTCTCGCTCCGTACACCTCGTACACACTCGGCTCCGCTCCGTACACCTCGTACACACTCGGCTCCGCTCCGTACACCTCGTACACACTCGGCTTCCGCTCCGTACACCTCGTCACACACTCGGCTCCGCTCCGTACACCTCGTACACACTCGGCTCCGCTCCCGTACAACTCATAGACACACACTCGGCTCCGCTACCGTACACCTCGTACACACTCGGCTCCGCTCCGTACACCTCGTACACACTCGGCTCCGCTCCGTACACCTCGTACACACTCGGCTTCCGCTCCGTTACACCTCGTACACACTCGGCTTCCGCTCCGTTACACCTCGTACACACGGCTCCGCTCCGTACACCTCGTACACACTCGGCTCCCGACTCGTACACCTCGTACAACTCGTACAACACTCGGCTCCGCCCGTACACCTCGTTACACACTCGGCTCGCTCCGTACACCTCGTACACACTCGGCTCCGTCGTACACCTCGTACACACTCGGCTCTCGCTCCGTACACCTCGTACACACCGGCTCTGCTCCGTACACCTCGTACACACCGGCTCCGCTCCGTACACCTCGTACACACTCGGCTCCGCTCCGTACACCTCGTACACACTCGGCTCTGCTCGTACACCTCGTACACACTCGGCTCCGCTCCGTACACCTCGTACACACTCGGCTCCGCACCGTACACTCGTACACACTCGGCTCTGCTCCGTACACCTCGTACACACTCGGCTCTGCTCCGTACACCTCGTACACACTCGGCTCCGCTCCGTACACCTCGTACACACTCGGCTCCGCTCCGTACACCTCGTACACACTCGGCTCTGCTCTGTACACCTCGTACACGCTCGGCTCCGCTCCGTACACCTCGTACACACTCGGCTCCGCACCGTACACGTCGCACACACTCGGCTCTGCTCCGTACACCTCGTACACACTCGGCTCCGCCCCGTACACCTCGTACACACTCGGCTCCTCTCCGTACACCTCGTACACACTCGGCTCTGCTCCGTACACCTCGTACACACTCGGCTCTGCTCCGTACACCTCGTACACACTCGGCTCCGCTCCGTACACCTCGTACACACTCGGCTCCGCTCCGTACACCTCGTACACACTCGGCTCCGCTCCGTACACCTCGTACACACTCGGCTCTCCTCCGTACACCTCGTACACACTCGGCTCCGCTCCGTACACCTCGTACACACTCGGCTCCGCTCCGTACACCTCGTACACACTCGGCTCTGCTCTGTACACCTCGTACACGCTCGGCTCCGCTCCGTACACCTCGTACACACTCGGCTCCGCACCGTACACGTCGCACACACTCGGCTCTGCTCCGTACACCTCGTACACACTCGGCTCCGCCCCGTACACCTCGTACACACTCGGCTCCTCTCCGTACACCTCGTACACACTCGGCTCTGCTCCGTACACCTCGTACACACTCGGCTCTGCTCCGTACACCTCGTACACACTCGGCTCCGCTCCGTACACCTCGTACACACTCGGCTCCGCTCCGTACACCTCGTACACACTCGGCTCCGCTCCGTACACCTCGTACACACTCGGCTCTGCTCTGTACACCTCGTACACACTCGGCTCTGCTCCGTACACCTCGTACACACTCGGCTCCGCTCCGTACACCTCGTACACACTCGGCTCCGCTCCGTACACCTCGTACACACTCGGCTCTGCTCTGTACACCTCGTACACGCTCGGCTCCGCTCCGTACACCTCGTACACACTCGGCTCCGCACCGTACACGTCGCACACACTCGGCTCTGCTCCGTACACCTCGTACACACTCGGCTCCGCCCCGTACACCTCGTACACACTCGGCTCCTCTCCGTACACCTCGTACACACTCGGCTCTGCTCCGTACACCTCGTACACACTCGGCTCTGCTCCGTACACCTCGTACACACTCGGCTCCGCTCCGTACACCTCGTACACACTCGGCTCCGCTCCGTACACCTCGTACACACTCGGCTCCGCTCCGTACACCTCGTACACACTCGGCTGATCATGTGACCCTGACTCCTCCCCCATGTGACATCATCACAGGTCCTGTACACACAGCGGCCATATATCTGCATTGTGCTGAGCTCAGGATCTGCAGAACCTGCGGAGACACCGGAGCTCATCTTCCCCCATTCAGGTCTCTACAATCTGGGATCCTCTCACATCTTCTATAGAAGAGAATTCTCCTGATTGACCATCAAGGATGGATGTGGACAGGGACAAGATGGCGGAGAGGATCTTACCCCTCACCCTAGAGATCCTCTTCCTTGTTACTGGAGAGGTGAGAGATGTCACATGATGGACAGAGCTGGAGAGGTCTGGAGGGAGGTTTATCAATGTGTCTCCTCTCCATAACCAGGATTACACAGTGGTGAAGAAGAGCTGGAGTGACCTGTGCTGTCAGGAGCCTGTACAGTGTGAGGAGGGAAGAGCCCGGGGCCCGGGGCCCCCACCTCACCCCCTGATACATGAGGACATCAATGAGCAGAAGATCCGAGAACTCACCTACAAGATGATGGAGCTGCTGACTGGAGAGGTGACACCAGGGGACATTATACAGTAACGCTATGAAGGGATGGGGGAATGATGACCGCGCTATCATTGTATGTGTCAGGTTCCTATAAGATGTCAGGACGTCGCCGTCTATTTCTCCATGGAGGAGTGCGAGTATCTAGAAGGACACAGAGATCTGTACAAGGACATGATGGAGGATCCCCTCACATCAGCAGGTAATAGACAGGACTAAATCCACACGGCCTATAATGATCTGTATGTAAAGAAGGAATTCAGTCCTGTATGTGTCTCCTCCAGGTCTATCCAGTAAGAGGACAACACCAGAGAGATGTCCCCGTCCTCTTCTCCCACAGGACTGTAAAGAAGAAGATCCCGATGTTCCTCCGGATCATCAGGTAGATGGAGAGAAGGTGTGATGAGATCTCCCTATGATGTGTAGACGGCTGTGGAGATCTTGTCTCAGTCTTGTTTTCTCCTCCACTATTAGATGTGTTATACTTGTGTAATGAGGACGGTGGAGATGGCAGATTACAGCTGATCAGGTAGATGGAGAGAAGGTGTGATGAGATCTCCCTATGATGTGTAGACGCTGTGAAGATCTTGTCTCAGTCTTGTTTTCTCCCCCACTATTAGATGTGTTATACTTGTGTAATGAGATGGGTGGAGATGGCAGATTACAGCTGATCACAGATGGGACTTCTCCATTTGTCTGTGACTAATCTTTGTTTCAGGGTGAAGATCTGCCCCATATTAATCCTCCAGAGACCTATGTGAGGGGTGTTGAGCGGAGGACAGAGGAGATCCCTACAGATCACCGCCTAGGTGAGTAGTGGCCTCTATAGTCACTTGTTCTCCGGTTGGTACAATGATGTGTAGGATTTTGTAGACCTTCTATTGGGTCCATACTCTGTTCTGTGTCTCGGTCCCACAAGCTTCGCACTTCTCCGCAGTCTATGAAGCAATTGGTGGAGTCTCAGGATCTGGAGATCACTGATCCGCAGCCAATTAAAGAGGATCTTCATAATCTGATTAGTGTGAAGCAGTAGTCTGACCCTCGCTGGCTGGGGCTGGGCCACACATAGCAATCATTATATGAGGGCTGTATTCTATCTTAGTGATACTGTTTCTTTCTATTCACATTTTCATCACTTTAACATTCTTTGCTTGATGAGTTTATTCTTGTAAATGGCATTTATTACATGGGTTATAGTAACGCTTCTACAGGTTGGGTTCTCATAGATGCAGCGATAACCAGCCTTTGGTTATTTTTGTGGTAAAAAAAAGTTTCCTTCTTTTGAATGTTTCTTTACATTTGATCCCTTTCTTGTAATATTACAATAAGGTCCCCATATTGTGGTAATGTTCCATACTGGTCCCTATATTATGGTAATGTCCCCCATTCTGCTCCACATATTGTGTTTGTGGCGCTCCGCAACGAGTGCGTCACAAGAGGGTATTGCAGCCATAAATGCAGCCGCGATATCCTCTGACACAGCAGTGATCTGGTTAACTTAGAGATCCAAAACCCTGCATGCATCACTTAACATAGAGGCCAATCCAAGGTCCTGGTGGGCGGAGTGCAAGGGTAGTGTGTAGGAGAAGTACAGACACTTAGTTAGTAGTAGTCTGCAGAGTCTGTCTAGAGAAGAGAGAGAACTTGAACTTGGAGAGGAGCAGGGGCTCTGCACCTCGTGCAGCCCCCGGGCCGTCACCGGTCGGGTGTCAGCACCTGAGGCCTCAACAACCGGGATCGGGCATCATCAACCACGGGTTCCAAAAGACTCCCGTGCCCAAAACCTTACAGCCGGTTCACTGGTACCGAATCTGGCAGCAGTTCACCTCTGCTACACGAACCAGAAGCGTGGAGGAGCAGCTTCACAGGAGCACCCCACCACCCGCCAAATTCCAGTCGTCTAACCAGCGGTGTACCCACCGAGGGACCCAAGGCTCCCCAAAACATCCACAACGTATATCTTGGATAGGGATTGAAGCAGCCTCCCCGTACCCGACCTGGTATTCCTGGGCGACACTGGCAACCACTTAGCTAGAATGGAGGAACTCCGCGGAGCTCTGAGGGACACTATCACTGCTGAGTCCACCCGGTCCACTACCCGTAAACTGTATACCATGTACTGCCTGCTGGTTACAGTAAAGACCCGTTGCAGAGACTTTCTGTGTCCGTGCTTCCTTATGAACTGTCCGTCCGCACTACAAGGTAACCGCAGCTGCCGCACAACATCTTAAGCAGCTCCAGCCTCCAGGGATCACTGCTCAGCCTGTGGGGAGCGTTCCATCTTGCTGCTATCCATCCCCCGGAGGTTCCGCAGCGTCGGTAGCCCTTACCGAACTACTCATAGGTGGCGTCACGAATAAATTAACCCCTTAATCTGTTCCGACAAGACGTCTACAACTTTTGATCTGCACTCAACCGGGCCCCACTACCGGCAGGCGCGGTCCACCCGTGACAAGGAGGAAGGAAGCATCAGCCTGTCTAACTCGGAGTCCACGGGCCGGCGGTGAGTCATGTTCATGCCCAATACTGCTCCCCATATTGTGGTAATGTCCCATACTGGGCCCTATATTATAGTAATGTCCCTCCATTCTGCTCCCCATATTGTGCTAACTCCCCATACTGCTCCCCATATTGTGGTAAAGCCCCATACTGCTCCTCATATCGTGTTGATGCCCCATACTGCTCCCTTTATTCTGTTCATGCCCCATACTGGTCCCCACAAAGCACTCGCTGATCTCGGGGAGACCAGTCAAGGAAAACACTGCGGGCAGCCGGCTAAAGCGCTCAAACACACTGATGATGGGCAATACCCCGAAACAGCTGTCTGTGGCTCTGTTAATTCCCTTGAATGGGGCTCAAAGTTGACTGGCAAGAAACAATGGATTTGCAAACGTGAGATAGCAAGAAAAAGGTCAAAATGTCTGGCCAATTTAAGAAACGTAACCCCTGCCATACATTAAAGAGTACGTGTTGGCACTTTCCTCCCCCTTGTTATATTGCCCGGAAACTGCTAAGTCTTGACGACTGTCTCTATTAACGGGGCTGCCCGATGTGATAGGGTTCTGATCATCCTTCTCCTCTTGTCTGGACAGCCCATCGGCATCCCATCATCTTGCCTTTTTTTTGTGAGATGGCAAAATGATAGGATTACATGGACAGACTCTGTGAGTAAACGCCCATTGTCTCCGGCCGTCTAAATGAGCCAATTGTGGTCAGTTAGGACTGTGAGGACATGGACTTGTTTAATGAATAGCATAAGTTTCTTATTTATTGCCATAACTATTGACGTTTTGCTTGTTATCTTATGTATGCCAAGTCATTATTTACTTCCTGACAATGCAGAGTCTCACTTTGTCCAAAGATGTGTATTTCTAATTCAAAGTAAATTACCTCAGCCACCGTTGTTTTATTTTGTAGATTGCAGACTAAATGTAACTAGTCTCAGCCCCTTTCTGTCCACATCATTTAAATGAACATTATCCAGTCAGACTGAAACTCACCCAATAAAAGAGCAGCCTTGTAAATCCAACCTTAAAAGAACGCAATATACCTAGAGGGGTAGACTCGGGGTATATAAGGGGGTCTGTTTCATTAACCAGGAGTCTTATGCTATATGGCTTCAACCTAGGATCTGCAGATCCAGTTGGAAGGCCACAGACCTGGCCTAGGCACTCAGGCACCGGCAGGGAATCAGAACCTGGATTATATTACTACATGGATTTCACCATCGAATGCTAGAATTTGCTGGGATATCAGAGACTACATAAAGAAGAAACCCAGGTTGGAACAATTTGGTCACCTACAGATTTTGCTATGCTCGGTCGGCTTCCTACGCTTGTCGCTATTTCCCTCTCGGTGGGTGCCCACTTAAAGCGTTGTGCTGCTGGATTGCAGTAAGTGGCCTTGGAAGCCCCGAGGCACAAATATTCTAATCCCTGGTGAACCAGTGGAAGGGTGAAAGACTGTTGCCTGTTATATTCTGTGATTTGCTTGTTTATGTGTTATATGTCATTAACTGTTGGGGATCCAATAAAGCCTTACTATTGTGGTTCCCTCACCCTTTGTTGTCTGAGTAGTGTTCCGCCCACAGGTAAGGAGATCAGTTGGGATGAACCCTGGTCCATGCGATCTTTCTAAAGGCAGTCGGGGACGCCGAGAAGGACTGTGAACTCCTTGCTATGAGATATGGTTGAAATTTTTTCAGGGACCAGACTATGGCCAGGAATTATTTTACTGTGGTGGTGTAGGTCCTCTCTCGGTCCAACAGTCTCCGAGAGAGATAGGCTATGTATGTTCCTCACAGTCAGCCCACACTTGGCTAAGTATAGCACCTAGTCCAGTGTCCGATGCGTCTGTTTGGAAATGAATCGGTGGCAAAAGTTAGGAGCGGTCAGGACTAGGCTCGGGCTAGCCAGTCTTAACTGGAGGAACACAGTTTCACATTCTGGGGTCCAGATGAGGTTACAGGCATACTTTGGTTGTGAGGTTAGTGAGGGGTTTTGCTACTGTAGCTATAATTGGGGATACACTTTCAATAATAATTTGCGGTTCCTAAGAACGCGCGGGCCTTTTTTTGGTTGATAGGGCGAGGCCACTTGGTAATGGCGTCTACTTTTGCGAGTTCTGGATGAATGCACCCACTTCCCACCCGATGTCCCAAATATAGCACCTCAGCCATCCCCAGGCTGGATGGTGAGATGAGTTTTGGTTACTCTCTGCATCACCTGAAACACGTGCTGAAGATGCTTTTCCCAGGTGTTGTTGAAGATAGCGATGTCATCCAAATATGCCTGGGCAGACACCTGACATCCCTCTAGTAAATGGTCCACTATTTTTGGAAGGTAGCTGGGGCATTCTTCATCCCAAATGGCATGCTGGTGAACTCATATAGGCCAAAAGTGGTTATGATTGCCAACTTCTCTTGAGCCTCTCTCGTGAGTGGGATCTGCCAGTATCCCTGAAGGCCCCGTTACATGGCACGACGTTGAAGCGATGTCGGCAGCAATCTCGGGGACGCGCGGTTGTTTTTTACATCATTGCAACATTGCTGGTGAGATATCACACGTCTAGATATCGTGGACAACTCACTAACGATGTTGTGAGCAGATGTCGTTCACAAACCCCACGAACGATCCCTGTTCATTGCTGTGAATGGGCGAAGTTGTCCACAACATCGTTATCGCGGTGTCACACAGAACGATGCAGCAGGTTGCTGGAGCGAGATCGTCAGGTTTTCCAACATGTTAATAAACCTGTCAACTCGATCCAACGATTTATCGTAGCAACTTGCCAGAGTCACACGCAACGAGGTTGCAACAACGTCGCTGGTACACCTCCAAACCTGTGACGTACCGTTGACGATGTCGTGCCATGTAACGGGGGCTTTACTCGGATCAAGGGTAAATATGAACGGAGATCCCCCTAACCTGTCCAGTAGTTCAACCACCCAGGGCATAGGGTAGGCATCTGTAATTGTGACCGCATTGAGTTGTCTATAGTCCACACAAAGCAAGTACTTTTGTCCTTTTTGGGCACCAACACAACACTGGCAGCCCATGGGCTATGGGAAGGAACTTTTACATCAAGTACAAAGATTGTGTCCTCTGACCTGTCTTCCCTCTCGTGTGTTCCTCCCTCTCAGCACGGATTCCAGTGGGCTTCAGGCTGCCTCCAAACACATCAAATGATTATCCAATGAGTGTAAGAACTTGGCACTCCGAGTTCTTCATAAAATCTCCATTACAAATTAGTTAAGAACAATGTTTGCACATAAATTCAGAAAGGTCAGAGTATTAAGATCTATAGGTGACATGAGTAAGGCTACTCATTAGCCGAAACGCGATCATAGTTCATGGCAGATAATAGACTATTTAAATAGTTTGTGTAATGAATAAGCAATGTTTGTGGGGAATGAGCAGTATTCCAGTGGCGGCCATGTTGTTCAGACTCTGCTATACCTCGCTCCAATCATACACCTTTTTGGCCTGAGGCAAGTCATCTCTGGGAAAGGGAATATGTTAATTAACCTGAGGATGCTAATTTCCTAGCCAAATGGTCCCACACTAGAGCTACTATGAAATGGAGATTAAGGGACTTCTCAGCCAAGTGTGAGAATGAATTTCCTTCTATCTGCAGACTCAGTGGAAGAGTTAATTACTGCCCAGACTTAGAGACTCCAAGAGCATAATCTTAATATCTTATGAACCGTCGCTCATATAAAAATGTCAAGCGTAAATATCGCATCCAGAGATTCAGACGATCCTGGCACATATCTACTATATAATCGTCTAATTCTGTCTGTTTGTACTGGAAATCCCGTGTCGCTGATTGGACGCGCCAGCTGTCCACGACCAATCAGCGACCACCGCAGTCCGTCCGTGAATTGGCGCTGTGTAAGTCACACAGACACTACCGTCAGGAGATCAGCGGCGACACAGCAGGGAGATGACCGCTGCCAGCCGGTCATCTGTTGGCTGCTCGCAGTGGAAGTACCCCGGCCGCCATATTGGAACACGCGGCGGCCAATCAGCGAAGCGGGATTTAAATTGCGCGACAAGAGCGCGCCGCTTCACTGACTGGTTGCTGCTAAGCGCAGCGACCAATCAGCACTCTTGCCGCATGATTTAAATCCCGCTTCGCTAACTGGTCGCTGCCAGCTGCGGCGACCAATCAGCGAAGCGGCGCGCAGCTTGGCGGGGGATTTGAATCCTGCGCCGCTCAGCCATTGAGCAAAGCGGGATTCAGAAACCCCACCAAGCTGCACGCCGCTTCGCTGATTGGTCCCTGCCAGCCGCGGCGACCAACCAGCGAAGTGGGATTTTTAATCATGCGCCAAGAGTGAAGCAGGATTCGAAACCCCCGCCAAGCCACGTGCCGCTTCGCTGATTGGTCGCTGCGGGCATGCGGCTTGGTGAGAGATTTAAAGCTGGCTCAACTCAGTGGTTAGCACTGTATATGGTGGCTCAGTGGTTAGCTCTGTATGGTGGCTCAGTGGTTAGCACTGTATATGGTGGCTCAGTGGTTAGTACTGTATATGGTGGTTCAGTGGTTAGCACTGTATATGGGGGCTCAGTGGTTAGCACTGTATATGATGGCTCAGTGGTTAGCACTGTATATGGTGGCTCAGTGGTTAGCACTGTATAACGGTGGCTCAGTGGTTAGCACAGTATGGTGGCTCAGTGGTTAGCACTGTATATGGTGGTTCAGTGGTTAGCACTGTATATGGTGGCTCAGTGGTTAGCACTGTATATGATGGCTCAGTGGTTAGCACTGTATATGGTGGCTCAGTGGTTTAGCACTGTATATGGTGGCTCAGTGGTTAGCACTGTATATGGTGGCTCAGTGGTTAGCACTGTATACGGTGGCTCAGTGGTTAGCACTGTATACGGTGGCTCAGTGGTTAGCACTGTATATGGTGGCTCAGTGGTTGGCACTGTATATGGTGGTTCAGTGGTTAGCACTGTATATGGTGGCTCAGTGGTTAGCCCTGTATATGGTGGCTCAGTGGTTAGCACTGTATATGGGGGCTCAGTGGTTAGCACTGTATATGATGGCTCAGTGGTTAGCACTGTATATGGTGGCTCAGTGGTTAGCACTGTATAACGGTGGCTCAGTGGTTAGCACAGTATGGTGGCTCAGTGGTTAGCACTGTATATGGTGGTTCAGTGGTTAGCACTGTATATGGTGGCTCAGTGTTAGCACTGTATATGATGGCTCAGTGGTTAGCACTGTATATGGTGGCTCAGTGGTTTAGCACTGTATATGGTGGCTCAGTGGTTAGCACTGTATATGGTGGCTCAGTGGTTAGCACTGTATACGGTGGCTCAGTGGTTAGCACTGTATACGGTGGCTCAGTGGTTAGCACTGTATATGGTGGCTCAGTGGTTGGCACTGTATATGGTGGCTCAGTGGTTAGCACTGTATATGGTGGCTCAGTGGTTAGCACTGTATATGGTGGCTCAGTGGTTAGCACTATATGGTGGTTCAGTGGTTAGCACTGTATATAGTGGCTCAGTGGTTAGCACTGTATACAGTGGCTCAGTGGTTAGCACTGTATATGGTGGCTCAGTGGTTAGCACTGTATATGATGGCTCAGTGGTTAGCACTGTATGGTGGCTCAGTGGTTAGCACTTAAGCGGTGTGACAAAATTAACTCTTTCAATGCATAGCATGGGTTAAGTTCTTGAAATCTAGCCAGACAGTATTTTGTTTACCCATTGTTCCTACATGTCTTGTAGATGTTTGGTGATGTTGACCTTTGTAATGCAATTATCTCTCCTATGTAAAGTCAGAGGAACTTAATTCGGTTAGAATGCCATTGTATTACCATGTAGATTGTTGACTATGTAAATGGCCTCAGCCACAATTGTTTAATGTCATGGATTGCAGACTAAATGTATCCTGCTAGGTGCTAGGTAAACTATCTGCCTGTGGCTTTCCCTTGACAGAACTTAATCCTACTAATATTCCATTGTATTGCTTTGTCAATCAGTATGTGCATCTCCCTTGCCAAGACTGCAATACTATTATAGATGTTTTATATGAGGCTTGAGATCGAGCCAATGAGAAGACCGTTTTAGTCCACCAATCGTTATGTCCCTAATATCCTGCAGTGGGTGATCACGGGATATAAGCAGAGCTGTTCATTAACCAGGGTGTTTAAGATTCTGTTTAGTGACCTCAGTCTAGGGATTTCGGTCCCGACTAGAGATGCACGGGACTTGATACAGGCAACTAATCTAGGATCTTCGGGTCCGATTGTCAAGACATAACCCCAGGCCTAGGCATTTCAGTGCCGACCGAGGGGATCAGAACCTGGATTGTAGGACTACAAGGACTTCAGCATCGAAAGTTCGGATTCGGCTGGGGTAACAAAGACTGCATAAGGAAGCAACCCAGGTTGGGATGATCCAGTCACCTGGCTACAGACTTTGCTGTGCTATATTCTGATCCCTGGTGAGCCAGCGGAAGGGTGAGACTCTGTTGCCTGTTACATTGTGTATTTTGCTGTTATGTTTTATATGCTGTTAACTGTTTGGGGATCCAATAAAGCCTAAGTATTGTGGTTCCTTCACCCTCTGTTGTCTGAGTAGTGTTCCGCCCACAGTTAAGGAACTCGGGCGTTCAGTTTGCGGATGAGCCCTGGTTCAGGCTGTCTTGCTAAAGGCGGCTGGGCCAGCGGACGAGAGCACCCACTGACCCAAGTGTCTCGACAGGTGGGTCAGTGGTTAGCACTGTATGGTGCCTCAGTAGTTACTACTGTATGGTTACTCAGTGGTTAGCACTGTATGGTGACTCAGTGGTTAGCACTGTATGCTGTCTCAGTGGTTAGCACTGTATGCTGACTCAGTGATTAGCACTGTATGCTGACTCAGTGGTTAGCACTGTAGGCTGGCTCAGTGGTGAGCATTGTATGGTAGCTCAGTGATGGGAGGCAGGCACACGGGAGGCAGAAGGCACAGAGGAGGCAGCAGCACAGGGGAGGGAGAAGGTACAGGGGAGGCAGAGGCACAGGGGGAGGAAGAGTCATAGGGGGAGACAGTGCACAGAGAGCGGAAAGAAAGGCACAAGTAAGACAGAGCACACAGGGGGAGAGACAGCACAGAGAGGAGCGAGCACACAAGGGGACACAGGCACAGAGACTGCCCTCCTGATGCAATAGCATTGGGCCTATTTCTATATTCTAGAATACCCGATGCGTTTGAATTGGGCCACCATCTAGTGTTTATATAAGTGTGAGACCATTGGAAGTACCCTAAACTCGATATTGGCCAGTAGGATACCAGCAGAGGGTCATGCGTGATATCCAGGCGAAGCTAAAATCACAACTGAAAATATGAGAACTTTGTCTTCTGCCTGTGACATTCCCAGGCAAAGTTATAGCAAGTAATAACTTTTGTATATCTCATATCACACCTCGAGGGGGTGGGAGTTATGAGACGGCGCAGAGGCAGGAGATGGGTGGGAGATGGAGGGCCTCTTACTGTATAAAAATAGCCCATCTCTTCCCATCTTGGTATTCTTCTGAAGAGGCATAATTACATCAAGCCAGAGTGTACTCAGGAACCAGGTTGGCCCATGCCGCCCTTAGCATTAAGGTAACTGATCACATGTGTGTGTAATTCTGTGTATATTCCATTTATCTTTTATTTGCATAACTGACTAATATTTGTAAAATCTTATAATACCTGTAAATATTAATAATATATCTAGTGTACCAATAGGGTGAGTTGTCCTTTTGTCTTGATCACGATTCCCATGTCCGTGTGGGTCATATAACGCTACCTGGGTTGGTTTCTGACCCGATATAATCCCGAACACGGACCGGACTTATATTAAACGAGAAGCTGGTGGCAGCATTTGTGCTTGGGGTTATTCAGGGCCTCTGGCAGTGACGGGGTGGAGGAGATTATATGTGCTTCTGGCTGCAGGCTAGAAGACATATACCACACTCACTGAGAGGGCCATAATAAACCAGCACAGGCAAGGCAGCTGCGGCCCTTCTTTATCCTCAGGCAGTTCCCTGACAAGCCTGAGTTTAACAAGAGAAATGGATTAGTACTGATTGGACACACCAGGATAAGTCTGTACTGATTCTTGTTCCGCCCATGACATAGGGTTACTCCACTCCAAGGGTTAATCCATGAAGGAAAACTGCAGTGACAAAATCATTCTTGGGAAATGATAGTCCCATATAACCTTAATATATCTAATGCCATCTAATATATAAAGTGTTACATAGAAGATTATAACTATAACGAATGCGTCTCATTTACATAAACAGATCTAGTTACGTACAAATATCATTTACTTCCTGTCGTTGCATTTTTTCATAAAATGAATGTTGATACTTGTACATGGCTTTAATAATAAAAAAATCACTTAAACCACAAAGAAGTATCAACAATTATTTTATGAGAAATGGAACGATAAATAGTAATTATGAGAAATGGAACGATAAATAGTAATTTATTTACCGTATATACTCGAGTATAAGCCGACCCGAGTATAAGCCGAGGCCCCTAATTTTATCCTCCAAAACTAGGGAAATGTATTGACTCGAGTATAAGCCTAGGGTAAGAAATACAGCAGACCCCCATCCTGTTATATAGCCCCCATCCCGGTATACAGGCCCCCCTCCTTAGGAGTATTCAGGCCCCCCTCCTTAGGAGTATACAGGCCCCCTCCTAGTACTATACAGGCCCCCTCCTTAGTAGTATACAGGCCCCCTCCTTAGGAGTATACAGGCCCCCTCCTAGTACTATACAGGCCCCCTCCTTAGTAGTATACAGGCCCCCTCCTAGTACTATACAGGCCACCTCCTTAGTAGTATACAGCCCCCCTCCTTAGTAGTATACAGGCCCCCCTCCTAGTACTATACAGGCCCCCTCCTTAGTAGTATACAGGCCCCCTCCTAGTACTATACAGGCCCCCCTCAGTAGTATACAGCCCCCCCTCCTTAGTATCTGTCCCATAGGCTGCAGCACACATTAAAATAACAAACTTTTTATACATCACCTTTCCGGCGACTCCTTGCTGGCAGCGCCGCTCCTCCGGTCTTCAGGCTTCTTCCTACTTGTGCCGGCTTCTATTCCCATAGCCGACGCAGCAGCGATGACGTCATCTGCTGCGCCGGTCACATGATACTAGCAAAAGCAAGAAGAAGCCTGAAGACCGGAGGATCGGCGCTGCCAGGAAGGAGTCGCCGGAAAGGTGATGTATAAAAAGTTTGTTATTTTAATGTGTGCCGCAGCCTGGGGGACAGATACTAAGGAGGGGGGGCTGTAGATCACTGATGGGGGGGCCAGTGTAGTGCAATATGCATTGCTCCCCCCGCCGCTGATGGACGGGGGGATGCAGTACATATTCATTACACTAATGAGGCGGCCCCACGTGACCTCCCGCTGTCACTGCGGCCTCCTCCAGCACCCGGCCACAGCCCCCCCCCACCCCACGGCAAATACCCAGTGACTCAAGTATAAGCCGAGGGGGGCACTTTTAAGCACAAAAATTGTGCTGAAAAACTCGGCTTATACTCGAGTATATACGGTATATGTAATTAGATATGTTTTGTGTATAGGAGAAGCATTCATTATAACTATATTCTACTATGTAATATTTTATAAACCAATGGCATTAGATATATTAAGGTTATATGGGACTATCATTTCCCAAGTAGCTTGAGCCACGTGCTCCGCATCAATGGATGACAAGGCAATGGCCTCTGGGTAGCGGGTGGCAAAGTCTACCAGGGTGAGGATAAACCTTTTTCAATTGCGTCTGGGGATGGCTAAGGGGCTCACAAAATCAATGGCCACTCTCTGAAATGGATCTATCAAGGGCATGGGTTGGAGTGGGGCACGACTGGACAGAAAGCTTGGTATTTCTGCACTTCTTGAGTGACCCCTGGCCAAAAAACTACGCAGCAGGCGGGTTTGGGTCTTTCTGACCCCCATGTGCACAGCTGTAGGAACATCATGAGCCAAGCACAACAGTTGAGGTCTGTACTGCTAGGGTACCACTTGCTGATGCACACGGGTGCAGGGTGTCTTTGGGCAGGATTCAGTCTTTTCCCGATAGGAGTCCCTTCTCCCATCTATACACCTCCCACTGATTTCCTTCTCCAGGTCGGTCAGCTGCACTGCGGACAAGCTCTAAGATGGGGTCCAAGTTGGGCTTCCCTAAACTCCTTACGATCTATCTCCCCCACGTCAACGGCCACAGTCTGTTTAGGTGTACTCACTATCATTGGCACTGAGTAGTAGGATGATGCAGGCTTAGTAGGTGGGTTATCCTTGGAAGGGTTAGTAGAAGAATCCGCATAAGGTTGCTGTTTGGCTTAGCTGCGGGTGATGGCTGTAACAAACTGACTGGATAGTCATTGTAGGTCGTTCCTCAGAATAACAGCTGTGTGTAAGCCATCCATGAACCTCACTTCAATCCCCCTCGGTCAGTCCCCAGTCTGTACACGTGCAAGAGGGATGTTCGAGCGCTGACCTCCAGCAAGGGACATTGTCACTTGGCAGTCTGGTAAATGGTGTTTGTCATGAAAACTTTGTCGGGACCTGCCGCTCTCTGGCGTCCCCTTATCCTGCTGGCCAAACCAGGTATTGCCGGAGCATCAGACAAGGAGCCCAGCTGCTCTACTTTATGTCTTCTACTGCTGCACGCAATGTATATATACATCAGTTCCTGCCAGGAACATATATATACCTCGATCCAGTCACCCTCAGGCCACAATATCACATAAATACAAAAATTAGGCTGCCACCATTGATCTCTTTCAGGTGGATCGGTAACCTGCTTGGTAATGTGAAATCGCGGGGATGCGTGTCAGCTCGTCATAGAACAGGAAGAACAAAACTAAGTAAATTTATAAAGTTTACCCCAGAAAGTTGTCAGTGTTTACAAAAGATATACAAGATATTATAAAAGAGACAATTTACATATATGCATAGAACAGTTATCAAAATAAAAGGGAATAATTGAGAAATAGCAAAACCTGCGCCACGCGGTGACGATCCCAGATTCAGTGGGGGCGACGGCTCCCTAGAAATGTTGTATGATTCTTCCACGCAGCGATAGTGTGATGCTGCGTCTGACGTCCCAGGGTGGAATGAAGCCAAAATGGACGCTCTGGTTTTATGTAATGGGGCATAAAATCCAGGAACTTCCACTTGTGTTCCCCTCCCTGGTGGGCTGGTTCTCTGAAACCCACCCCTTTCACGATTCTCCAAAAACCTCTATTTTCATATCTTTGGTTGGGCTGCTGCCACAACAAAACCAGGGACCTCATGTTTTCCCTCGGGAATTTACACGAAGATTGATATCAAATATGATATATCTATGATGTTCAGAAGGTCAGAACCCATTTCCCAGGTTTCTGATTGTTTCCCTGATATAATAGATATACCATCATAACTGGAAAAAGATAAACATCCCAAAAATATGATTTATGTAATTGTGGTATGAACGGGTCTTAGGAAATTTGGCGTTAAAAGGCTATAAGTTAAGACAACGGGATATCACAGGGACAAAACCAGATTAGATTAGCTGAATTCTGCTCAGTTCAGAGTTTTATGGCTAGTCGTAAAAATTCCTGACTGGGGAAAAGCAAAGCGGAGATCTATGTATCTTCCTTACGAACGAACAAGGGGTGGAGAATTAAGCCATGTCTGGCTGTCTTTTCCAATATTTTAAAACAATGACAAGAATTTATATTTTTCGTGACAGTGTTCTAATGGAACAATATTTGGGCTGACCAGGGTGATAGATAAATCAGTGTCTCCAAGTCCCTGAGCCTGTATGTCACTGACCTTGATAGGCTGGATGTGGTGATGAAGGTTAGCTGGTGTACGATGTCCAACCCGCCATAGGGTATGGACAGGATACATAACTTCCTACGCTGCTGGTGTGTCGCGTGTGTAGCATCCACCAGACCCCGATCGCTCATCTTTGCCACAATTTTGAAGACAATTTTGGTCATATGTCCACTGTGCCTGCACGTATAACAACGCCGTGAGTTAGGCAAGTCATGGGCCCTGCTTGTAAACATTTGTACTGGTGGCTGCTTGAATCTGTGGTGGAGGGACCTGGGATCGGTGGGTCTATTGGGTCTTCAGCTGTGTCGGTTGGCTGTAAACTCATCAGCCATTTGGGCTGCTTGCTTTGGTGTCACGGCTTCTGGTCAGCTACCCATTCTCGTATTTCCGGGTTTATCCTCTCCATGAGTTGTTCCAGCACTATCACGTCCTGTAGGGAAGCAGCGGAGTGGGCAGCCAGACCATCGAGCCAGCCGTTACAATATTGTTGGAATCGATTGCCAAATTCTACATATGAGGCACCTTGGAGAGACAACGTCCGGAATTTGGTGCAATATCTCTTTGGGGTTATGGTAAAAAGGGCCAACAGGGTGTTCTTAATAGTCCCATAGTCCTGGAATTCCTGAGACCCAAGTGGTCGGATAGCCTCCTGGGTTCAACCAGCCAAACCAGTCCACAGGTATTTGGCCCAATCACTTGTGGGCACCTGGTGTATCATCATTAGCATCTCAATGCTATGTAGGTATTCATCTACATCGGTGCTGGATTCATAAACACTGGCACGTCCCTGTAGCGGAGGTAATTTCCTTGGTGGTGGACTATAATGGGGTTAGTCACTGGCGGTATGGAAACTGGAACCCACAAAACTACTTTCATAACACAAGCTCTCTCTTCTCTTGAGGCTTCAGGCCCCAGTGCTGCCAACAACTTGTGGAGCCCCAAGGGACGTGGGGTACTCGGTGCCGGACCGATCTGCTGCTGGGGATGTCACTGGTGGCCTGGTCCGGACCGTGTCCCTAGGCTCGGCACAATAAAAAGGGGAATATTTACAGGGGAAAATGTCACGGGTGACGCCACCCACTTGGTGCGGCCAGTGATGGGGCCGCCGCTGCTGCAGAACCTCCGGGGTGATGTGAGGGCAGCGGAGGTGGTATAGTTCCAGTGGGGGGAACTGTATCCCCCGGGGCAGTAAAGGGTAAAGTATATTGGGGTTATAGATGGTAGGGAAGAGTTGGAGGACACACACTCACGTTTAGTTGATACTGTAGTTCCATCCTTGTCCTGATGCTGCAGAGCTGACAGGCTGGATCTGCAGGGAGGAATTGTCTCTGTGCTGAATCTGGAGCAGAGGTCACAATCACTACACAGACTCCAAAGTTGTTTTCCAAAGCTTTACTGCTGATATTATTGCAGGCTATAGTCCACGGAGTCTGTAATGGAGCTGGGCTCTCTCCCCACACCCTGTCCGGGTCGTTGGCCTCCTTGTGCTGCACTGTGTGTGTGTCCTGGCTGCTGCTAGTAGCTAGGCTGCTGGGATTCCTCACGTCTCTCTGTATTCTGCTCGTACCACTTGGCTAGGCAACTTGAGTCCTTAAAGCTGTGCTGACCCCTCCGGGTTGCTTTGCTCTGGTACTAGGGGCATCTAGAGATCCCACTGTTCCTGGATTCACTGTGCTGTGGGTGCCAGACACAGTACCGGATCCGGTGTCCGTTGTGTGCTCTTCTGGGGCAAGTGATGGTATCACTCCAGCTCCCAGACGGGTTCCTCTGTCTTTCGTTCTCCTGTTCCTCTGACCCTTTACTAGGTCTGCACTGAGCTAACTCTGCTCTCAGTTCTCTTGAGCTGCTCACAGCACTACACCGTGCTGTACGGTCTGAGCTCTTCCTCATGGACAAGACTATATAAGGGAGCAGGAGGTGCTCCCTCTATTGCCCAGAGGTGGTAGTGTTTGTCAGTGTGTAGTGGGGGAGAGAACCCATGTGATGTTATTGTGGCACATTAACCCATGGGGTGCCACATTCCCCCTTAGTTAAATACAGTACTCCGGGACTGTGGAAAAACAAGTAAATAACAATTAAACACAATTAATATTGACATAGACTTAAAAATGAAAAAGTACAAAAATCACTAGAATGTGAAAAAGAGTTCAAAAGTCAAAAAGCAGTCTTTCCAGAGGTTTAGTCTATTGCCTCCGGGCTGATGACTATATACAAGAGAGTTCTTACCACAACCAGTCCGTGGTATATATGGTCCATAAGTAAATAAGGAGAGTTCAAAGTTCATACAGGATAGTCTCTGTAGGTACTGGGCTTTTTGTTTAACGTTGCAAGAACTATATACATTTGTCCACGGGCGTTTCTGCTTAGGAGGCCTGAATTCGCTACACCACCCCCAGGCACTTTCTTTCCCTAACTTAATGTACTTGGGGGTCAATCCAGTTCCTCCACCCTCTTGGACACAGTCTACTAGGCTCAATTTACATTTACTTTACATTTAAACAAACATATTTACATTACACATTTAATGCGGTATTTTATTCTTTGTACCTAGCTGGTATCTGACCTTGGGTACTACGCTCTGATCTGCGTAAAACGGGTATACCGCTTGCACGTGGGCTACTAGTATTAGTGGGTATGTACCTACATGTTGTGCTTGGTACTATGGCAGATGGAGGTCTGACTGCAGGACTGGCAAGTTCACTGGGACCAGGAATCTGTTCTTCCTCTTCGGATTCAACTTCCAGTTCTTCCAATTCTTCAAGTCTTGGGTCTTCTTCAGGTAACACGGGTTCTGGTAACACAGGTTCTAGTAACACAGGTTCTGGTTTTTGGTCCACCATTGAAGGGAATGCAATCATTGGTACGACAACTGCTCCATGGTAATTTGGCCATGTTTTAGGAAAATCTCCTAGTACCGTGTGGAATACTTCTTCTTTTTCTTGGATAGGTTGGACCTGTACGGGTTCTATGACTTCAGGTGTCTTCAGGGTTTCAGGACACAATTTAAGCTGATCACGAGATACGACTTGTGAAGTTCTTCCTTCATCTTTGCTTATCAAATAGGTTTTAACACTGTCTAGGTTAGATGGTATGACTGTGTATGGGACGGTTTCCCACTGATTATCCAGTTTGTTCGTACGTCTTTTTCTCTTGAGAACTTGATCACCTTCTTGTAATGGCATTGCTTGAGCATGTTTGTTAAAAGCCTTCTCTTGTCTTGCTCTTGCCTGTTGTAGGTTTCTCTCTACACATTCTTGCACTTGGTGATACTGTTTCTGACGTTTGACATCCCAATCTGTTTCTTCCAATTCTGTATCTGGTTTTTCAACTCCCATTTCTAGATCAATTGGTAGCTTACCGGGTCTTGCACGCATAAGATAAGCTGGAGTGCAGTTTGTAGAGCTCACGGGGACATGGTTGTATAAGTCTACCAAATCAGGTAATTTATCTGGCCACTGGTTTCTTTCTGACTCCGGTAAGGTCTTTAACAGTTCGATTACGATATGATTCATTTTCTCGCATAGACCATTTGTTTGGGGATGGTACGTTGTTGTGCGAATCTTCTTGCAACCATACATATCGCAGAACTCCTTGAATAATTCTGATTCAAAAGCTGGACCTTGGTCTGCAAGGACTTGTTCTGGGTAACCATGTGGTCTACAGAAATGCGTCTGGAATGCTTTTGCTGCAGTCTTCGCTGTCAAGTCTTTGACTGGTACCACCACTAAGAAGCGTGAGTAATGGTCCACGATGGTTAAGGCATAGACATAGCCTGACCGGCTTGGTGACAACTTGACGTGATCTAATGCGACTAGCTCAAGTGGCTGCTTGGTTACTATTGGTTGAAGCGGAGCTTTCTGTGGATCTTTCCTTCTGAGGTTGCATGCGGCACATCTGCTGCACCATAGTTCAATGGATCTTCTCATGCCAGCCCAATAAAATCTGTCCCTCAGGATTGCTTCTAACTTCTTCCATCCGAAATGACCTGCGTTGTCATGATAAGCCTCTAAGACCATTTGAGTGTCTCGCTTGGGCACGATTATTTGCCAGACCAGTTCATGCGTCTTGGGATTGGTAAATCGTCTACAGAGCTTCCCTTGATGCAGGAACAGCTTGCCTTTATCCTTCCATAGCTGTATAGCTTCAGCTGGGGCATTCTGTCCAGGGTGTGCATGTTGTTGCGTAAGCAGTTCTTTCACTAGCTTCACGGCTGGATCAGTATCTTGAGCTTCGGCCCATTCGTAGTGTCTTAACGGGTTAAGATTTATTTCCTGTTTCTTTTGGTAGATGCCGGGTCGATAATCTTCTACCCTTGAACGATGAAAGGCCGGGAGTTCAATCTCTTCCAACTCTTCCGGTTCCTCTTCCACGTCTTTCAGGTGCGGCATCCGGGATAAGGCGTCTGCGTTCCCATTCTTGCGGCCTGCCCGATATTTGATGACAAAGTTGTAGTTTGATAGCCGGGCTATCCATCGCTGCTCCAGAGCACCTAATTTGGCTGTGTCCAGGTGAGTCAACGGGTTGTTATCCGTGTAGATGGTGAATTCTGCACCTGCTAAGTAATGTTTAAAGCGTTCTGTTACAGCCCAAACTACTGCCAGTAGCTCTAACTTGAAGGAGCTGTAATTCTCGGGATTTCGTTCTGTAGGCCGGAGCTTCCTGCTTGCAAAGGCAATAACTCGTTCTTTGCCTCCTTGCTTCTGCGACAATACTGCTCCCAGTCCCACGTTGCTGGCATCCGTGTAAAGAACGAAGGGTTGATGGTAATCAGGGTATGCCAGGATCTCTTCTCCCGTCAGCGCGCTTTTCAGCTGATTGAAGGAGTTTTCTCTTTCTTCATCCCACCATGCCAGGGAATTACAGTTTGAAGTCTTTTTGGATCGTCCTACCAGAATGTCTTGCAGGGGAGCTGCTAGCTTCGTGAATCCCCGGATAAATCTTCTGTAATAGCCTACCAGGCCCAGGAATTGCCTCACTTCTTTTACATTCGTAGGTCTTGGCCAATCCCTTATCACGGTGATCTTATCAGGATCCGGTGCTACTCCCTCTGAACTCACGACATGTCCCAGGTACTGTACCTTTGGTTTGAGAAGGTGACACTTGGATGGCTTGATTTTCATACCATATTTCGATAAAGCTTCGAACACTTCTGCCAGGTCTTGTAGATGTTGCTCATACGTCTTCGAGTAGACTATGACGTCATCTAGGTACAGGAGGACAGTTTCGAAGTTCTTGTGTCCTAGGCAGCTCTCCATCAGACGTTGGAAGGTCCCGGGTGCGTTGCAGAGTCCGAACGGCATACAATTGAACTCACAGAGGCCCATCGGCGTAGTAAACGCTGTCTTCTCCTTGTCAGCCTCGGCCACAGGAACCTGCCAGTACCCACTAGTCAGATCAAGGGTGGAAAAGTAGTTAGCAGATTTTAATGCAGCTAATGACTCCTCAATCCTAGGTAATGGGTATGCGTCCTTATGTGTGATGCTATTAATCTGCCGGTAATCTACGCACATTCTCATGGTCCCATCCTTCTTTTTGACTAACACTAGAGGTGCTGCCCAGGGGCTACAACTGTCTCTTATTACCCCTGCAGATTTCATTTCTCTGAGCATGTCTTTGGTGGTTTGGTAGTGAGCTGGTGGTAAGGGTCTATACCTCTCTTTTATAGGTTGATGGTTACCTGTGGGTATAGTGTGCTCTACCCCTTTGATCTGCCCAAAGTCTAACGGGTGTTTGCTGAATATCTGCTCATATTCTTTCACTACCCGGTATACTCCATGCTTGTGACGGGGAGGTGTAGAACTGGTACCTACATGCAACTTTTGGCACCAATCCTCCAGCTTCTCCTCTGAGCCATTGTCATCCGTCTGACATGACGGGTTCAAGGGCTCAGCGACGGTGATGTTGTTGTTATCAACCGTGTACAGCTTAGCCATGGTAGCATACTTTGGTAATGTGACCTCATCTTCTCCGCAGTTCAACAGGCGTAATGGCACTCTTCCCCTGTGTACATCAACCACTCCTCTAGCAGTGAGTATGGTCGGTCTACTGTCTGAGTACACGGGTTCTACCAGGGCCTGATAGTCTTGCCCTTTAATGCCTATTGCGGCTCTGCACCACACCAACATTTCAGTTTTGGGAGGAATTACGATTGGTATTGGGTCACTTACTCTTACACTGCCGATCTCACCTCCGGAGATTTCTACCTGTTGCTTCAACATCAGGGCTTTGATCTCTTTGTGCAGAAGCCTCTGTTGTCCTGTTCCGGCAGTCTCGGCGATTTGCTGCAAAACACTTAACACTTCGGAAAAACATTTCTCAATTACATTCATTCCCACCACCATCACGGGTTCTCGGTCTCGCCGGTTGACATCTACGATTATAATACCCTGGTTCTGCAATTCTACCTTCCCAACCTGAATATTCATCTCCCTAAATCCAACCTTTGGTATTATCAATCCATTACCAGCCCACACTTCAAAGTTAAAGCCATCTGGCGCATTAGTAATGTCTGAATCAGCCCAGTACCTTTTATATAGAACATGTGGGATAGATGTTATTTGGGATCCAGTATCTAGCAAGGCACTCAAGGGGATGCCATTTAACACAATAGGGATCACCGGCTTTCCTCCCACAAATCTGTCATACCAGGCTGAGGGGCCTTGAGTGTTCATTCCTGGGAGCGGCCCGCCTGCCCAGGGAATCGTCGTTTAAAGGACACTCACGAGCAAAATGGCCTGACTTCTGGCAACGGCGGCAAACGGGCTGTCCATCTGGTTGGTAGCGATCGCTGGGTCATCCTCTTGCTGCTGGGTATCTTCTGGGCCTCATCCACGGAACATCCTCTCTGCTGGTCGCCAACTCGATCTTGGGTGCAGGTTTTGACTCTCGCAGTTCCTTGATGACCTTGGCCATGGAGATCACGGTGTCTGTCAGGGCATCTAGCTTTTGGTTGATGGCTGCATTTGAGATATAGTCCCCGGCCTCAACAGCAGTCGTTGACATGGCAGATGTCGCTGGCGCTGCCGCCTGCTGAGGTGCTGCTGCAGTGTCAAGCACAGATATTAATTCCCTTGGCTCTTCCAGCTGCTGCAAACGGATAGCTCTATCCTTCAGCTCAGTAAATGTCATGTTAGGGTTCTGCAGCAGTACCATGCTTAACTGTCCTCGATGGGAAGGGGAATGGAGGCCCTCAATAAATTGGTCAAATAGCATTTTATCAGCTCCCGGGGCTAAAGCAGGTTCTGCCAGCTTAAGGGCTTTGAGTGCTTCCTGCAGGTTCAAGGCAAAGTCTCTGGTACTCTGTTTAGGTTTCTGGTGGCATGCAAAGAACCTCATCTTAGCCCGGGCATCAACAGCAGATTCAAACGTTGCTTTCAGTCTGGCTGCTAGATGCTCCACAGTGTCCTTATCTGTGTCCAGCCAGGACGCCACCTCACGCCGTGCATTGCCCGTTAATTGTCCCATTATCATTCCTACACGCTGGGCTTCAGTGAGGGGATACATCACATAATACTCTTTAATCTTTTGCATAAAGTCAGTTAAAGTATTAGGCTCACCGGAGTATTGGGGCAGCCACATCGCTCCTGGAGTATACGGCATCAGGAATGGCATTATGGATGCTGTTCCTTGCGCCGCTGCACCGCCGGGTACTATCGCTGGGTCCGGCGCTGCAGCTCCATCGGCTGCTCCATCGCCGCCTTGCGCATCGGCCTGCGACATCTTGGGCCCCCTTAGTTGTTATGCGCCCTCCGTCTTCCGCTTCCGTCCGGATGCTAGGCTGCTAGGATTCCTCACGTCTCTCTGTATTCTGCTCGTACCACTTGGCTAGGCAACTTGAGTCCTTAAAGCTGTGCTGACCCCTCCGGGTTGCTTTGCTCTGGTACTAGGGGCATCTAGAGATCCCACTGTTCCTGGATTCACTGTGCTGTGGGTGCCAGACACAGTACCGGATCCGGTGTCCGTTGTGTGCTCTTCTGGGGCAAGTGATGGTATCACTCCAGCTCCCAGACGGGTTCCTCTGTCTTTCGTTCTCCTGTTCCTCTGACCCTTTACTAGGTCTGCACTGAGCTAACTCTGCTCTCAGTTCTCTTGAGCTGCTCACAGCACTACACCGTGCTGTACGGTCTGAGCTCTTCCTCATGGACAAGACTATATAAGGGAGCAGGAGGTGCTCCCTCTATTGCCCAGAGGTGGTAGTGTTTGTCAGTGTGTAGTGGGGGAGAGAACCCATGTGATGTTATTGTGGCACATTAACCCATGGGGTGCCACAAACTTCTTGTTTTTTCTTTAAGTAGTCTCTGGTGCACCTAGCATATGGCGATAAATCATATGAACAACTTGTTAATGAATAAACGTCCTTATATACCCCGAGCACTCCTTTCAGGACATTGGGGACTTCGGGATTGGTGGAATAAGACTGTGCTCTCATTGGCCAGATTTCAAGCCACATACATTATATTTTTATGAGTCATGAGTCTCTGACAGAGGGGGTGAGAGGGTCAGGTAATTTACATTAAATTAGCAATATAAAACTTTGGAGAATGGGGCTCCAAGCTGGCTGTCAAGCAAAAGGTCAAAACATCTGGCCAATTTAAGAAACTTAACCCCTGTCATACATTGCAAGAGTACATGTTGTCACACATAACACAGAGCAAAACAAGTTTCTAGAGCTCTCGATGCGTTTCTGGTACAAATCCCTTAATCATGATATGGATCATCCAATATATCAACTGTGGCTCAGTGGTTAGCACTGTAGTCTTGCAGTACTGGGGCCCTGGGTTCAATTCCCACCAAGGACAACATCTGCAAGGAGTTTGTATGTTCTCCCCGTGCTTGCATGGGTTTTCTCTGGGTTCTTCGGTTTCCTCCCACACTGCAAAAACTGATAGAGAATGTAGATTGTGAACCCCAATGGGGACAGCGTTTCTGATGTATGTAAAGCGTTGTGGAATTAATGGTGTTACATAAGTGAACAAATATATTATTCTAATAAAAATATTTTTTTTCTTGGCAGATGACAGTGCTTCAGAGGGAAACCTGCCATATGCTAATGTAGAAGTACCTGATGATATCACGCCATGTATATATGAAGATCATGACATAATTCCTGATATACCACCAGCCATACACAACAGAAATCTGTCATCTATTCCTTACCAACAGTTCCTATCTTCTGATCCATTACAGACTGTTAAGCAAAATGAAACCAAGAAAAGGGATGCTGAAAATCGAAAAGCTCATACAGGGGAAAAACCGTTTTCATGTTCAGAATGTGGGAAATGTTTTACCAAGAAATCAAATCTTACCACACATCAGATAAGTCACACAGGAGAGAAGCCATTTCCATGTTCAGCATGTGGCAAATGCTTTACCCAGAAATCCAGTCTTACTGTACATCAGAGAATTCATACAGGGGAGAAACCATTTTCATGTTCAGAATGTGGCAAATGTTTTGCCAAGAAAACACGTCTTACTGTACATCAGATAATTCACACAGGAGAGAAGCCATTTTCATGTTCAGAATGTGGCAAATGTTTTGCTTTCAAAACATGTCTTGATACTCATAAGAAAACTCACACAGGGGAGAAGCCATTTTCATGTCACGAATGTGGAAAATGTTTTATTTGCAAACCAGATCTTATTAAACATAAAAGAATTCACACAGGGGAGAAGCCATTTTCATGCCATGAATGTGGGAAATGCTTTGCCCAAAAATCTAGTCTTACGGCACATCAGAGAACTCACACAGGGGAGAAGCCATTTTCATGTCACGAATGTGGGAAATGTTTTAATTTAAAAAAAAGTCTTGATAGTCATACGAAACTTCACACAGGGGAGAATCTATTTTCCTGTTCAATATGTGGGAAATGTTTTACCAAGAAATCAAGTCTTCCCGACCATCTGAGAATTCACACGGGGGAGAAGCCATTTTCATGTTCAGAATGTGGTAAATGTTATAATAAGAAATCACATCTTACCGCACATATGAGAAGTCACACAGGGGAGAAGCCTTTTTCATGTTCAGAATGTGGGAAATGTTTTTTCAAGAAATCACATCTTACCACACATCTGAGAATTCACACAGGTGTAAAGCCATATTCATGTCCAAAATGTGGGAAAGTTTTTTTCAAGAAATCTGATCTATCTTCACATCTGAGAATTCACACAGGGGAGAAGCCATTTTCATGTCCACAATGTGGAGATTATTGTTCCTGTAAGTAAACTCGTATGAATCAAAGAATACATGAAAAGGAGAAGCCACTTTCACAATAAGAATAGGAAGATATACAACATTTTCTTCATTAGCAGATACATTACACGGGGACGTAGATGTTTTATATTTTATAAAAATAATTTTATTGATGAATTGTACAAGGAAAATTACCGTAAACTTATGTTTTATGACTCATGTCTAAAAGGCAAAGCAATTTAGAACCCTAAATGATAATGAGTAAATGTATTGTATGTTATGACTAATAAACATGAGCAAATAGAATATATAGAACTGACAGTGGAGGACTTGCCCCATTGAGGGAGTCCACCCGGACACTTTTCTCTCTTCTACCCCCCACCCTTGCCCCTGCGGTTCTCTGTTCTGTTTCATTTTGTGTCCCAAAACTGTTCATTGCCTTTCCCATGCATCTCTATTCTTTTCCCCTTTTCACTTTCTTCTAACTCTTTGTATAATTCTCCCCCCTTCTTGCTTTATTTACAAACTTAATTGTCACCAGGGTTTACTAGTTCAAATTAGTTGTTGCTCTTCATCATTTATGTTTTTAACATATTTTTGTTTACTTTAATGTTTACATGTATTTTGACATTGGAAATCATGTGTGGACTACCTTTTGTGATGATTATAAATAAAAATAAAAAAAAAGAATATATAAAACCAAAGCAATTAATAATAATTAGGCCACACATTTTTCCTTACTTAGAATTTGTATTATGGCAAGAAAAAAGCAGCTAAGTAAAGAAACACGAGCGGCCATCATTACTATAAGAAATGAAGGTCAGTCAGTCCGAAAAATGGGGAAAACTTTGAAAGTGTCCCAAGTGCAAAAACCATCAAGCTACAAAGAAACTGGCTAACATGAGGAGCGCCCCAGGGAAGGAAGAGCAAGAGTCACCTCTGCTGCGGAGGATAAGTTCATCCGAGTCACCAGCCTCAGAAATCACAGGTTATCAGCAGCTCAGATTAGAGACCAGGTCAATGCCACACAGAGGTCTAGAGCAGACACATCTCTACAACAACTGCTAAGAGGAGACTTTGTGCAGCAGAACGTCATGGTAGAATAGCTGCTAGGAAACCACTGCTAAGGACAGGCAACAAGAGAAGAGACTTGTGTGGGATAAAGAACACAAGGAACGGACATTAGACCAGTGGAAATCTGTGCTTTGTCTGATGAGTCTAATTTTCAGATCTTTGGTTCCAACCACCGTGTCTTTGTGCGACGCAGAAAAGGTGACCGGATGGACTCTACATGCCTGGTTCCCACCGTGAAGCATGGAGGAGGAGGTGTGATGGTGATGGGGTGTGGAGGAGGAGGTGTGATGGTGTGGAGGTGTGATGGTGATGGGGTGTGGAGGAGGAGGTGTGATGGTGTGGAGGAGGAGGTGTGATGGTGTGGGGAGGCTTTGCTGGTGACACTGTGACACTGGGATTTATTCAAAATTGAAGGCATACTGAACCAGCATGGCTAACACAGCATCTTGCAGCGGCATTGTATTCCATCTGGTTTGCGTTTAGTTGGACCACCATTTATTTTTCAACAGGATAATGACCCCAAACACCCCTCCAGGCTGGTTAAGGGCTATTTGACCAAGACGGATAATGATAGGGTGCTACGCCAGATGACCACAGACACCAGACCTGAACCCAATCAAGATGGCTTGGGGTGAGCTAGACCGCAGAGTGAAGGCAAAAGGGCCACCAAGTGCTAAGCATCTCTGGGAACTCCTTCAAGACTGTTGGAAGACCATTTCTGGTGACTACCTCTTGAAGCTCATCCAGAGAATGCCAAGAGTGTGCAAAGCAGTAATCACAGCAAAAGGTGGCTACTGTGTGTAGAATACGTGGACGACGGACTCAAGTCCTTATCCACGAGTGAAGAAGCTATTAACTTGCTTTCCAGAACTCAGGAGATGCTTTCTTCATCGAATCTCAGACTCCATAAGATTACATCTAACAGTCCTGAGGTAATAGAAGCGTTTCCACCAGAAGACTACGCCACGAGCTTGAAAGACCTCGACTTGGGTTCCGACACCCTTCTCATGCAACACAGCCTCGGCCTGCTATGGGACATGAAACGGGACGCTTTCACCTTTCAAGTATCACCCTGTGACAAACCATTCACAATATGAGGAGTCCTATCCATGATAAACAGTATCTACGATCCTCTTGGATTTGTCGCACCCGTCACTGTTCAAGGCAAGATCATGCTCAGACAGCTTACTGCCGAAAATACGGATTGGGATGGTCCACTTTCGTCCCAGAAACAACAGCGATGGGGGGCTTGGAAGGAGTCTCTGAAAACACTAGAACAACTCTGAATTCCACGTTGTTATTCTGCAAAGTCCTCTTCAGTTGCCGTTAGAAGAGAAGTCCACATCTTTTCTGATGCGTCTACAGAAGACATAGCTGTGGTAGCTTATCTGAAGACTTTGAGAACGCGCAATGAAGTGGACTGCGGTTTCATCTTGGGTAAGGCCAAACTCACACCCAAACCTGCACACACAGTACCTAGACTTGAAGTCTGTGCAGCAGTACTGGTAGTAGAAATTGCCGAAGTAATGAGAGATGAAATGGACCTCACAATCGATTCCTTCACATTCTACACCGATAGTAAAGTGGTACTGGGGTACATATATAATCAAACAAAGCAGTTCTATGTCTTTATGAGTAACAGAGTAGAACGCATCAGAAGCTTTGCTCATCCTGAACAATGGCAGCACATTCCCACCGATCTAAATCCAGCCGACCGAGGAACGAGACTCACAGCTGCATGCAAACTCGGCGACAACACGTGGTTGACACCTCCAAGAATCTTGTACGAAGATGCTTGTGTTAACTACGTCAGCAACATGTACGAACTTGTGGAACCAGAATCCGACAAGGAAATTAGACCAACTGTCTCCACTCGCTATACTTCAGTGACATCAAAACAGAAGTTGAGACCTCATCGCTACGAACGCTTCTCAAGCTGGTCATCTGCAGTACGAGCCGTTGCTCGTCTTATCCACATAGCTCACTGTTTCACTAATAACAAGTCTTCAACGTGTCACGGCTGGCACATGTGCGAGAAGCATCCTTCCGTCGCCGACAAGGAACAGGCTGAACAAGTCATCCTCAGGTGTGTATAGCTAGAAGTATATCGCCACGAGATCGACAGCATCGCAAAAGACGTCAACCTGTTTAAAAACAGTTCTCTCTTCGACCTGAACCCAGTACTCGATCACAACAAGCTGCTAAGAGTGGGCGGCCGGATAGGGAAATCTAAACTACATAACAAAGAACAGAACCCTATTATCATTCCAGGTCGGCACTACGTTGTTACCTTATTGGTCCGACACTATCACGAGCAAGTGCAGCATCAAGGTAGACAGCTTACCGAAGGCAGCATCAGGTCCGCCGGTTTATGGATCATCGGGATGAAGAGATGCATTTCTTCAGTGCTCCATAGGTGCGTCAAGTGCCAAAGGTTAAGAGGAAGACACCAACACCAGCAGATGGCGAATCTTCCAACAGATCGTCTAAGTACAGACCCGCCATTCTCGTATGTTGGTGTAGACGCAGTGCCGGGACAAGGCATTTTGGTGCCCTAGGCAGGTAAGGCAAACGGCGCCCCCCCCCCCCCCCCGAAATATGTCTAGGAATAAAAATGTCAACATACTTTGAAAGTAAATTTAATTTAACAGGGACCTATAAAAGGTTTGTCCAACCACACTACAGAGACATACTGATAGGATGTTTACATTGTGAGCCCCAATGGGGACAGTGTTCATGATGTATGTAAAGTGCTGTGGAGTTCATAGTGTAATATAAATGCAAAAAGTATTATTCTTAATATTATGTCACAATACCAGGATTTGAGGATCTTCTATTTCGAGGTCAGGGGCTCTCTGATGCCATGTTGCTGCTTGTCTCGCTGTCGTCCTCTTTTGACACTGCAGTGCGGTGGACAAGAGAGCATTAACTGGTTAATAACAAGAAGTATGGAGTGTACTAACTGAGCCATAAACCCTCCCCTTACCATGAAGTATGGAGTGTGTACTGACTGAGCCATAAACCCTCCCCATACCATGTCCAGTAGACATTGTAGGATTACTATATGGATTTTATTATTAGGGTATGGACACACTGACGTGAAACGCGGATGAGTGCAATGTGTGATTTTATCGCATTGCACTCGGACCAATGTTATTCAATGTCTGAGAGCACTGGCGAGTGTCGGACGCTTTTTTCTCAGCCAGATTCAGGATGAGAAAAAAGTCACAACATTCTGCGACAGTATGTGATTCCCACGCGAGACTCACCAATGCAAGTCTATATGTCTGACAAAATCACATACCGCACACTGACAGCACACGAACCATCCGAGAGGCATCAGTTTTTTTCACGGATACATTCTCATTCTGTAACTGAAAACACTGTAAAATGTTCCTGTAAATGATTCTACAGTAATAGCTGCTGAGGAAAGAACAGATTGCACACGGATGTGATCTGAGAGAAATGTCCGACACTTGCACAGCAGTTGGATGCCAAATGGACCAAGTAACCGATGACACTCATCCAACTCTCCTGAATGAGAAACAGACCGATTTTAAGGCGGCGGGAGACAGTGTACCACCGTGTCCTCAGCTCCGTGCTGTGCACAGTATACCACCATGTCTCAGCTCTGTGCTGTGCACACAGTGTACAGTATACTGTATGTGCACAGCACGGAGCATAGGACATGGTGGTACACTGTGCACAGCATGGAGCTGGTGACATGGTGGTACACTGTGCACAGCACGGAGCTAGAGACATGGTGGTACACTCTCTGTGCACAGCACAGAGCTGGGTACATGGTGGTACACTGTGCACAGCACAGAGCTAGGGAGATGGTGGTACAATGTCTGTGCACAGCACAGAGCTGAGTACATCCCAGAATAGACAGACAGGCCACAGATGGGCGGCGGGACAACACTGAGCCCACCTGGAAGAACTACAACTCCCAGCACCCAACACACTGCCCAGAAATCATATAGGACAGGCAGAAGAACTACAACTCCCAGCATGCCACACCCTGACAACACAGAAAGGTGGCGGCAGCTGCATGGAGGCAGACACACGGTACAGCTGCCAATATCACCACACACAGCGCCAGCCACAGCCCCAGTCCTCCTGCACCCCGTCCTCCTCTCCTCTGTCCTCCTGCACCTCTGTCCTCCTCTCCTCTGCCCCTCCTGCTGCTCCTCTATCCTCCTGCACCCCCATCCTCCTCTCCTCTGTCCTCCCACACCCCCGTCCTGCTCTCCTCTGTCCTCCTGCTGCACCCCGTCCTCCTCTTCTCTGTCCCTCCTGCTGCTCCTCGGTCCTCTTGCACCCCCGTCTTCCTCTCCTTTGTCCCTCCTGCTGCTCATCTGTACTCCTGCACCCCAGTCCTCTCCTCTGTCCCTCCTGCTGCTCCTCTGTCCCCCTCATTCTGCCCCTCTTTCCTCTTCTCCTGTCCCCTTGTTTCTGTCCCCCTGCCTCTGTTCTCTTTTCCTCGGGCCCCCTGTTTCTGTCCTTCTGCCCCTGTTTCTGTCCTTCTGCCTCTCTGTCCTCTTCTCTTCGGTCCCAATGCGCCTCTGTCCTCTTCTCCTCGGTCCCCTCACATGGCCTCCGGACTGCTAGCGATCCACCCCCCTGCTTCTCACTTGGCTGCCCCCCAGGGCAAGATCTGCCAGTCAGCCCCTGGGGGTCAGGTTCCCTTAACAGAAGAAGAGCAGAGGTGAGCAGGACTATGACCTTTCTGACACTACACCTGAGCCACAAATCACTGGATGTGGGGATCTCTCTGTCCCCTGTCCTGCCAGTGCTGCTGTCCAGTGTTATCTGTAGCTCCATCATGTCAGGAGAGGAGAGCAGCTCACCTCATTCTCATTCAGTGTCAGGAATCAGGATCTGCTGAGGTGAACAGTGCGCTCTGACCCAGGGGCGTAACTAGAACTGGCAGGGCCCCATAGCAAACTTTTGAACGGGGCCCCCTCCAAGACACGCCCCCAATGACACGCCCCTTCAAGACACACCCCCTTACCGATAATGCATACAGGAGTCACATTAAGTGCCAAAATTAGAAATAACGTAACAAAATTGTTCCTAATCCAGAATCTGCAAGAATAAAGCACCGCATATAAACAGATCCATAATATGACTAGGTGTTAACAGTCTGACGCCACCCAGTATACCATATATACCCGTGTATAAGCCGACCCGTGTATAAGCCGACCCCCCTACTTTTGCCCCCAAAACCTGGGAAAACCTATTGACTCGTGTATAAGCCGAGGGTGGACCCCAGCATAGGTATACAGCCCCCAGCAGTGTGGTATACAGGCCTCCCCAGTGGTAGTATACAGCAGCCTCCCCAGTGGTAGTATACAGCAGCCTCCCCAGTGGTATATACAGGCCCCAGCAGTATTACAGCAGTCTCCCCAGTGGTATATACAGGCCCCAGCAGTATATACAGCAGCCCCAGTGGTATATACAGGCCCCAGCAGTATATACAGCAGCCCCAGTGGTATATACAGGCCCCAGCAGTATATACAGCAGCTCCAGTGGTATATACAGGCCCCAGCAGTATATACAGCAGCCCCAGTGGTATATACAGGCCCCAGCAGTATATACAGCATCCCCAGT
Source organism: Allobates femoralis (assembly GCA_033576535.1). Lineage (NCBI taxonomy): Eukaryota > Metazoa > Chordata > Amphibia > Anura > Aromobatidae > Allobates > Allobates femoralis. The sequence continues at coordinate 36,335,634 of JARQOC010000004.1, read as the reverse complement.
GGTATACAGCAGCCTCCCCAGTGGTATATACAGGCCCCAGCAGTATTACAGCAGCCCCAGTGGTGGTATACACAGGCCCCAGTGGTGGTGTATACAGGCCCCAGTGGTGGTGTATACAGGCCCCAGTGGTGGTGTATACAGGGCCCAATGGTGGTGTATACAGGGCCCAGTGGTGGTGTATACAGGGCCCGTGGTGGTGTATACAGGGCCTGGTGGTGTATACAGGGCCCAGTGGTGGTGTATACAGGGCCCAGTGGTGGTGTATACAGGGCCCAGTGGTGGTGTATACTGGGCCCGGTGGTGTATACAGGACCCAGTGGTGGTATACAGGGCCCAGTGGTGGTGTATACAGGGCCCAGTGGTGGTGTATACAGGGCCCGGTGGTGGTGTATACAGGGCCCGGTGGTGGTGTATACAGGGCCCGGTGGTGGTGTATACAGGGCCCGGTGGTGTATACAGGGCCCAGTGGTGGTATACAGGGCACAGTGGTGGTGTATACAGGGCCCAGTGGTAGTGTATACAGGGCCCAGAGGTGGTGTATACAGGGCCCGGTGGTGTATACAGGGCCCAGTGGTGGTATACAGGGCACAGTGGTGGTGTATACAGGGCCCGGTGGTGTATACAGGGCCCAGTGGTGGTGTATACAGGGCCCAGTGGTGGTGTATACAGGGCCCAGTGGTGGTATACAGGGCCCGGTGGTGTATACAGGGCCCAGTGGTGTATACAGGGCCCAGTGGTGGTATACAGGGCCCAGTGGTGGTATACAGGGCCCTGTGGTGGTATACAGGGCCCTGTGGTGGTGTATACAGGGCCCAGTGGTGGTGTATACAGGGCCCAGTGGTGGTGTATGGTGTATACAGGGCCCGGTGGTGTATACAGGGCCCAGTGGTGGTATACAGGGCCCAGTGGTGGTGTATACAGGGCCCAGTATGCGGACCGGGGGGGGGGGCGCCTTTGCACACTCACCGCGGCCGCCGTCACCGTGCGTCTGCTGTAAGGAGGAGGAGAGGAGGGGCAGGCAGAGCTGCAGGACAGGAAGTCCCGTCCTCCCTCCTCTCTGGCCGGCGCGGCCGCCGGCGGCCAGCACGGGGCCCCCCAGGGGGCGGGCAATGGGCCTCTCATGCGGTAAAAAATGCGCCCTGCACAAGATGGCGCCCTAGGCGATCGCCTAGGGTCGCCTAGCTGTCGTCCCGGCCCTGTGTAGACGTCTTCGGTCCGTGGTCAGTTATCACAAGAAGGACTCGGGTAGGAGCCGCGAGCAGTAAGCGATGGGCTGTTCTATTTACCTGTCTCAGCACCCGTGCAGTTCACATTGAGGTAATTGAATCCATGGATTCTTCCTGCTTCATTAATGCCCTAAGAAGGTTCTTCTCCATCCGTGGACCCGCCAAACAACTCCGGTCCGACTGTGGAACTAACTTCACAGGAGCTTGAAAGGAACTGCAGCTAGACAACTTCTTGACCGATAACGGCTGCATCTGGGTGTTCAACCCTCCACACTCATCGCACATGGGTGGATCCTGGGAGCGCATGATCGGAATTGCACGAAGAATCCTTGATTCCATGCTACTGAATCACAAACTTCCCCTTACTCACGAAGTGCTGGTCACTTTCCTCGCAGAAGTGTCCGCCATAATAAATGCAAGACCTCTGGTTCCTGTATCATCCGACCCAGACGCTCCGATGATTCTCACTCCAGCGACTCTTCTTACGCAGAAGATTGGAGCTGTTCCAGTCCCTCCCGGGGACTTCAACCAAAAGGACATTTTCAGGCGTCAATGGAAACAGGTACAACATCTGTCCAACGCGTGCAAGACTGAATATCTGCATCTGCTTCAAAACCGTTGCAAATAGCAAGAGTCAACTCCTAACCTACGAGAAGGAGGCGTCATCCTGCTGAAAGACAAAGAGGCTCATCGCAACAACTGGCCAATGGGACTCATCACCAAGGTGGTACCCAGCGACGATGGGAAGACTCGGAAGGTAGAAGTCAAGGTGACGAAGGACGGTTCAACCCGATTCTTCTTTCGTCCAGTCACCGAACTTGTGTTACTTTTGCCAAAGGAGGACATCACATGAACTGAACTCTGTTGCTGGATTCTGTCATTGGCGGGAGCCAACTTCCTCCTACCCTGCCGTACCAGGACACAGAACTTTGATGTCCAAACTACCATGAATCTTTCCTTTGGACTAAATTCTACTGTTGGACCGTTGGGTTGGTGGAAGAGTTGGCACATTGCGGCTTCCCCAATCCGAAGATGGGTTGTTGAACTTGAACTCATAGTTTATCTACCATTCGTTTTTCATTTTTTTTTTTTTTTTTTTTTTTTTTTTTTACACAAAGACTATGCGTCCCCGGTCAAGCATAACTTGAATTACTGCATTACCATCGCATTTGTGTTTTCTCTCCTCTTTTGCAGGTTTCATGAAGTTGAGTGACAGGTCACTCTATACGTCGTGCGAAGACTTGTGAAATCTGATGATTTCAGACGGGGAGTCTTGTGTCCCGCATGGAGACAACCTGTAATGTCTTTCTTGCATCGTATGTATTTGATTCTATCAGGAAAGGTGCATGAAGTTTGTCCCTATCTTCCTCCCATAGTTTCTTTTTCCTCTGTATAGGACGCTCCTCCCTTCTTCCCCAGTTAGATTGCAGAAGCCATCGTTGATCACACATGTCTGCAACCCCTGTACAGATTATTTCCTTTTACCTGCTGTTACGTTGGATTTAATACAAGATTCTGGAAGAAATTTACAGCGTTTCTCCTTTCTTATTACAAGTCATCGTACTGGCCGAGTTGAAATCTATCTGTTTTCCCCTGATGGGTAAGTGTTCTGGGCTTACTATTATCTAAGGGACTGATAACTGCAGCACCGGCATTACAGCTATCAGAAGGGGACAGAATATGGGATAAAAATCACTAGCCACTCAATTAAGTATTTGGGGATTCACCTGGGACGTGACACGAGGGACATTTATAGACTTAATTATGGCCCCCTAATGAATAAGATAATTTAAGAACTCCTTAGATGGAAAGATCTGCCGTTGTCGCTTTTGGGAAGAAATTATTTGATCAAGATGGTTAGCTTTTCACGCCTATTATATCCCCTACAGACCCTGCCACTCCTACTACGACATGTGGACGTGAATAAACTTAATAGGGCCTTCACTGACTTTTTTTTGGCAGGGATGGAGATGCAGAATTAAAAACCGCACACTAATGTTTACGCGCGATGAAGTGGGGGATAGCATTGCCCAATCTTAGAGGATACAACTTGGCCTGCATGACAAGATATATTATCGACTGGATTAGACATACCCACAAACAATTCAGATTTTGAGACAGAAACTGAGTGGTGCAAACCTTGGGACCTTGTTTGGATCCTACATTCTACCAGCATAGTCCTCGACCCCAGGATTAAAGACTCGGTTCTGATAAGAGACACAAGGGGGGCATGGAAGGCACTTCGCCATAAAATAGGTCTGTAGTGGAGGGTTTCCAAATATTTGCCACTGTGGGGACACCCTGACTTTAGACAAGGAAGAGAAAATGCTCTTTTTCGAGTCTGGAAAGAGAAAGGGATTAAGAGGGTGGGTGACCTGATGCAGACAGTGAGTCCCGATGGTTGACGGCAGGGGAAATCTTCCAAAAATGGGGAATTAACACCACGCATGCCCTGCAACATGCACAAGTTAGACAACACATACTTAACAAATTACGGTATAATGACTTCACAAAGAATGTCTCCACTCTGAATTCGATGCATTATTGAGTATGAGCCCTGCAGACATTAGTATTTCAATAGTATATCGATCTCTGAGACACACTCTTATACCTGGGGGTCCACAAGAGCTATTTAAAGCATGGGAGGCGAGACTACAGGATGAAGAGATGGGGGACTTGGTGTTATCGGGCTGGAATGATTTCAGAAAACATATTAGAAATGAGAAGTGGCGTGATACACAATTTCGCATCATTCATAGAGCCACATTGGGATTCTGCATACCTGCTACTCCTCGTTTCCCAGACAGGAGACAGGCATGCCCGAAATGTATGAAAACAAAGACTGACATGTTTCATGGTTTATGGGAGTGTGAAAAACTACAAAATGGTTGGAGGAGGGTGGAGACATGGGTAAACACACTATTTAACACCAATCTTCCTATGAACAATGTGGCGTGGATCTTCCATAAAATGCCTTCAGTAAGAATGACCAAGCCACGTACACATCTCCTACATACCATAGCCATACTTTACAAGCGGCTCATCTGGCGTCATTGGTTAGATGAGAAGACTCCCAGTCTAAGCCAGTTAATAAATGAACTAAAAAGGGTGATGATATTGGAAAAATAGAGAAGCAGAATCTGACATTGACAACAAAACTAACACATTTTTTAACAAATGGAGAGATTTTATTTCTATGCAGATGACTGATGTCGAGATAGGTGCTTTGGTGATGCCTTTTCGAAACTCTGCATGGTAAAGTCTGGAGGACCTAAATGGAACGTTGGGGAAATTCAAGATTTAAGATTTTACATGAGATTGAAGTTGCTACTAATTTGGGTTTTTGGCTACTAAGTAGTCAGACATGGCTGAAAAACATGTCAAGCATTATGTCCTGTAATGTGGGGGAGGGGAAAGGAGGGAGGGGGGATGGTATGATTTGGGATAGGTTATAGTTCACCTATATATTGAAGGTGTTTGTGCTGTGATGATGTCTGATATTTGATGATAAACTTTATGGCATACTTTGTATGTGTGTTTTTTTCAAATAAAGAGAGATTAACGCCCTACGTACGGATCTACAACACATGGGCCATAGAGTAGAAGCATTGGAGAACAATCAGACAAATATTATAGATGCGTCACACATGCTAAAAGACCACGTCCTTGTTCATCAGAAACATCTAAATACCATCTTCCTCTCTATAGAGGACCAAGAAAACAGAAGAAGACGCAAGAACGTCCGCCTGAGGGGCATCCCAGAGTCATTTGCCCCAGAAGCTCTTCACAAAGTTTCCATGGAAATCTTTTCAAACATTCTAGGCCCTGACAGAGCCAGCGTTATAATTAAAGAGAGAGTGCACAGAGCATTGAGACCGAAGCCGGCAGCTGGGGAATCGCCGAGAGACGTGATATGCGGGTTGCTCAACTATCTTGATACCGCTGCTATCCTCAAAGGAGCAAGAGAAAATTCTCCAATAAGCTACGAAGGGACAGCAATCCAGATCTATCAGGATATTTCTCCAGCCACGCTGGCTAAATGCAGAATCCTCAAACCACTGACTGATGCTCTAGTAGCTAAGGGCCTTAGGTTTAGATGGCTCTTTCCATTCGGTCTGGGAATATCTAAAGAAGGAAGACAAATTACAATAAGAACTCCGGAAGACTTGTCAGAATCCTGGGAACCACTACAGATTGAACCTTTAAAAATTCCATCCTGGTGTCCCTGTAGATATGGGTATGGATTTCCCAACGATGACCAGGCCGGCAGAGTGGTCCATTAAGAAGAAATCATCTTCCCCCAAATCAAAGAAGAGTTCGAACAAAAGAGACCTCACTTGACCAGGTTATCAGGTTATCGTTATTAAGTCCAAAAAAAAAAGACGTCAACCTTTATCATCTTTTTTCTTACTTTTTATTTTCCTGAGACACAAAGAAAGATGCAGATTATCTCTTTCCATGTAACTTTTGTGCCCCAGAATGGAAAACCCTTCAGACTACGGATGCTGGTTGTACAAATGTACTGATCTTGATGGGTTTATAGTTTGAGTCCTTCCTCCCGTCCTTTCCCCACTCCATCAACTCTTTTAGTTAATAATACATGCAAAAGCAGAGTCAGCTATGGATTATTAGTGGAGATGATGAAAGTGATTTGGCCCAGTTCAGCATGACGGAGAAATACATAAGAATAGACAAAGCAGTGAGACACACTCAGATGTGACGATGCTCCGCAATAAACTGAAGGATTTGCTGAACTTCAACTCGGCCAAAATATATGCCCGATGTAGACATAAGATTTACATGCACGGCAATAAAGGCAGCAAACTAACCTCGAAAATGCTTAAAAAACAAAAAGAGAGTTGCTTTGTTCGGCGAATCCGGAAGGAGGGGAGGGAGAGCTAGTAGAATCGGAGGACATTGCAAAGCCTTTAGACAATATTATCACTCTTTATATAACTTACACCCTTCAGATTCAATGTCAGATCCTGTCACCACTAACGATAAAACTCAAACTTTCCTTGACACGCTAAAATTACCTAAAATTTTTCCTGAAGGCCAATTGCTACTCCAGGCCAGGATTACAAGGAGGGAGATTGAGGAGACTCTGGCTTCTGTACCAATCGGAAAGGCGCTGGGTCCTGATGGATTCTCTGTAGTCTATTATAAGAAATGTGCGGATACACTAATACCGCATTTGGAAAAATTATTTAACAATTTACTGTCAGGTTCCACTCCACCGCCACAGGCCCTTGAAGCCTATATAGTGTTGGCCAAAAGCATTGACACCCCTGCAATTCTGTCAGATAATCCTCAGTTTCTTGCAATCACAAATTCTTTGCTATTATTATCTTCATTTAATTTGTCTTCAATGAAAAAACACAAAAGAGAAAGAAGCAAAAAGCAAAACATTGATCATTTCACACAAAACTCCAAAAATGGGCCGGACAGAAGTATTGGCGCCCTCAGCCTAATACTTGGTTGCACAACCTTTAGCCAAAATAACTGCGATCAGCCGCTTCCGGTAACCATCAATGAGTTTCTTACAATGCTCTGCTGGAATTTTACACCATTCTTCTTTGGCAAACTGCTCCAGGTCCCTGATATGTGAAGGTGCCTTCTCCAAACTGCCATTGTTACATCTCTCCACAGGTGATCTATGGGATTCAGGTCTGGACTCATTGCTGCCACCATAGAAGTCTCCAGTGCTTTCTCTCACACCATTTTCTAGAGCTTTTTGAAGTGTGTTTTGGGTCATTGTCCTGCTGGAAGACCCATGACCTCTGAGGGAGGCCCAGCTTTCTCACACTGGGCCCTACATTATGCTGCAAAATTTGTTGGTAGTCTTCAGACTTCATAATGCCATGCACATGGTCAAGCAGTCCAGTGCCAGGGGCAGCAAAGCAACCCCAAAACATCAGGGAGCCTCCGCCATGTCTGACTGTAGGGAGCGTGTTCTTTTCTTTGAATGCCTCTTTTTTTCTCCTGTAAACTCTATGTTGATGCCTTTGCCCAAAAAGAGAGAATATTCTTCCAAAATGTTTTAGGCTTTCTCGGGTAAGTTTTGGCAAACTCCAGCCTGGCTTTTTATGTCTCGGGGTAAGAAGTGGGTCTACCTGAGTCTCCTACCATAAGTCCCTTTTCATTCAGACGCCGACGGATAGTACGGGGTGACACTGTTGTACCCTCGGACTGCAGGGCAGCTTGAGCTTGTTTGGATGTCAGTCGAGGTTCTTTATCCACCATCCGCACAATCGTGCGTTGAAATCTCTTGTCAATGTTTCTTTTCCGTCCACATCTAGGGAGGTTAGCCACAGTGCCATGGGCTTTACACTTCTTGATGACACTACGCACGGTAGACACAGGAACATTCAGGTCTTTGGAGATGGACTTGTAGCCTTGAGATTGCTCATGCTTCCTCACAATTTGGTTTCTCAAGTCCTCAGACAGTTGTTTGGTCTTCTTTCTTTTCTCCATGCTCAATGTGGTGCACACAAGGACACAGGACAGAGGTGGAGTCAACTTTAATCCATGTCAACTGGCTGCAAGTGTGATTTAGTTATTGCCAACACCTGTTAGGTGCCACAGGTAAGTTACAGGTGCTGTTAATTACACTAATTACAGAAGCATCACATGATTTTTCTAACAGTGTCAATACTTTTGTCCACCCCCTTTTTTATGTTTGGTGGAATTAGATCCAATTTGGCTTTAGGACAATTCTTTTTGTGTTTTTTTCATTGAAGACAAATTAAATGAAGATAATAATAGCAAAGAATTTGTGATTGCAATCATTGTCAGGAAGAAACTGAGGATTATCTGACAGAATTGCAGGGGTGTCAATACTTTTGCCAAGACTGTATCACAATAATACCAAAGGAGGGGAGAGATAGCACCCTGTGTAATAATTATAGACCAATTTCGTTACTAAACACAGATATGAAATTATGGGCAAAACTCTTAGCAAACAGAATTAACTTGGTCCTGGGAGACCTTATCCACCCTGACTAGGCCGGATTTGTGAGGGGAAGGGAGGGAAAGGACAACTCAACTAAAGCTCTACAAGCTGTCTTATATGCTAGGCACGCGGGGAGGCCTCTCGTCGTCCTCTCTACGGACGCTGAGAAGGCTTTCGACCGTGTAAGCTGGCAATTCATGGACAGCGTACTACGCAAATTTGCCTTCCCCCCTCCCTTTATAGAGGCGATTTTAGGCTTATATGCTTCCCCCACGGCGAGAGTCTGGGTGAATGGCCTTTTATCCAATCAATTTAAAATTAGTAACGGGACCAGACCGGGCTGTCCTCTCTCCCCGACCTTGTTTATGATGGTTATGGAAATGTTAATGCAGGCGATCCGTCAGAACGACAAAATACATGGAATTAATATTGGATCCATTCAGATTAAGACAGCAGCTTTTGCTGACGACTTATTACTGATGATATCCAATCTGTCGGTGGCAGTGTCGGAGCTCCTGGATCTCCTGGATACTTTTGGGGAACTGGCTAATTTTAAAATCAATTTAGACAAAACGGAAGCATTGAACATAACAGCCTCCAGGACGGAAGTGCGGGACCTACAGGACTCTACACCCTTCAAATGGCCCAAAGACAAGCTCAAATATTTAGGTATATGAATCACAAATGATCCACAGTCACTATACGCACATAACTTCATCCCGCTCATTAGTAACATTACAACCATATTGAAGACATATGACCTACCGATGCTTTCATGGTTGGGAAGAGTTAATATTGTAAAATCACATATCCTTCCCAAAATATTCTACGTTATGAATATGGTCCCAATCTCCCTACCCAGCCTTTACTTTCATTCTTTAAACCGAATAATTTCAAAGTTCATATGGAGACACAAGAGAGCTAGGATTTCACTTAAAATCTTCATGCTTCGTAAAAAGGGAGATTGGGATTACCAGACCTCATATCCTACTACAGAGCCATTCACTTAGCGAGATGGTTGAAACTTACCCATATGGCCTCTTAAGACAATAAACAACACATTGAACTCCAACTATTACATACGAGGGTGCACAGTTTATTATGGACAGACACTTACCAGACAGTGACGATTTCGACGAGATTCTTGCTACTACACTAGCTGTAAGACGAATGCTGATACCGATTCACTTCCCTGAATGTGGGTTCTTGGATAAAATACCGATCAGGCTTATACCATACCTAATAGATGTTGATTACTCAGATCCATATGATGTGTGGAAGACCCTCCTGAACAAACCCATTTCCCGATTACTGCGGGGAGACATCCCATGTAGGAACATGTGACCGATAGAAGCCAAAAAACAACCACAGACGTTCCTGCAAGAAATGCATGTGGCCCATTATAGGAAAAAGATCAGGAGCCCACTGACGCTGTCCACTAGGTGGAAATGGCTAGAGATACTGGTACAAGTGAAACCACCGATCCTTAAACTTATCTCCAATATATAATAATCTAATTGAAAACACACTAACTACTCTTCCGCTCTCTGTGAATTCCTGGGAGACCGAGCTCGGTATCACACTCTCACGAGAGGATAAAATAAAACTCTGTCAAAACTCACATGGTTTCTCCAGACGTCTTCTACTACAGGAGATGTCTCTTCTCGAGATGGTATAACACTCCTGAGAGATTATTTCATTTGGGCTAACGGAATCCCCGGGTGCTGGAGATGCGGGGAGGCGAGAGGAAATATGACCCACATATTCTGGACATGCCAGAAATTAAAGGAATTTTGGACAGGAGTTAATACAATATTAAAATCTATGAGTCTCATAGAATCTGATCTAACTGCAGTGGAGGCTTTATTATCGCTCCCATCAGACAACTATAACCCCAAAAAACATGGACTAGCCCCAGTGATGGTAGCGGCTGCAAAACATCTAATCGCTCAGAGATGGAAGAAACAACACGCACCCACAGTGAAAGAATGGCCGGCCAAGATCTCAGACTTGCATAGATTAGAAGAACTTTCTAGCTGGGAAACGAGCACCCATGATGCCTTTTTTTTTGTTAAATTTATCTTTATTAGATTTTATGATATTGGTAAAAGACAGTGGTACAAAAGTATAAAATACACAACAGGGTTAAGATTTGACATCCTTAAAATGGAACACAGGAGGCTGGAGTATATAGGATAAGCTATGAAATAACACCTTATCAGCGCTCTGGTGCGGCAACACCGGGACAGTCTCAGATCACATGTAGAGAACGGGTGCGCGATCTATAGGAAAGTGCACTATTTGGGGAGTCACAAGGGAATTCTCGATCTCCCAGCATGGGTGCATGTGGGAGATGGAGAAGGGAGGAAAGAAAGAACAAAACAAGGTATACTTGTAACCTATTGGTCGTCTAGGGGAGGGGGAGAGGATTAGGGAGGGGGATAGAGATGAAGAATAAAGATTCAGAAAAAAAAAGAAGAAAAGATAAAGGTATACAGAGAACAAGGAAGGCGCAGCTCTCTCAGCCAACAATCCCAGTAGTAAGATGTTAGACAAAGGCCCTCGTTACGAAGTAAGAACTAAGAGAACAAATCGCGAAAGTTAGGGGCGTCTCTAAAAAGGATCCATTCAGACCACACCGTGGTGAATTAGGGAAGAGTCTGCTCGACCCCGGCCAACAACTCCTCAAGGCGGGAAAGAGATTCCATTTCCGTATAGCATTCAAAAATTGAAGGCGGGGTCTGGTCTTTCCAGTGACGGGGATCAACGACCGGGCCGCACAGAGGCAAAATCTGAGAATGTCTCTCCTCTGGGACCTCAGCGAACCAGGGAGCAAAGAAAGTAGGGCCATCTCAGGAGAACCTTCTATTTGTTTACCAGTAACCAGACCATAATTCCTGAACACCCTTGACCAAAAACCACTAATCAAGGAGCAGTCCCACCAGACATGTAGCATGGTGCCCTCCTCGGTTCCGCAACACCAGCAAAGGCTGGAGGTGTCAGGGAAGCATTTATGCAGCCTGTCTGGAGTGAGGTACCAACGGAAACGTAATTTGTAGCTTTTCTCCAGGGCATCACTTGAGCTGGAAGTCTTTTGGGTCATAAGAAAGCTTCTCTTCCACTCAGTATCCGAGATGGCCCTTCCCAATTCCCTCTCCCCGGCAAGCCGGTATCCCTGGGTCTCGGCACCTGCCGCTGTGGACAGTATGCGGTGAATAACCGAGATCCCTCGGTTCGAGGCCTCTTCTCTTGCAAAAAGCTGTTCCACTGGGGTCGTGCTAATATTTGGACTTCGAGGGAAGGCGGCCGATCCAAGGAAGGATCTCAGCTGAAGATACTCCCACCACTTCAGAGCCCGGTCCGAAGAAAGATTTTGCAGGACAATGAACGATGGGAGCTCTCCATCTCGGAGGACCTGGCCGACGCGAGCGTCGTCCAGAGCATTCCACAGCAGAAGGGTACAATTAGTTATCCCTGGGGGAAAGGCTGGGTTATGAATCAGTGGAGTCAGGAAGTTTGCCGACGGAACGTCGGGTAAGACCCTAAGGGCCATCCGCCATGCTTTAAGCGTCTCTTTCGTAAGGAAGAGCAAACATCTAGTGTGATCTATAGTCTGTGGGTGGACCCACTGGAGGTAATGTAGAGGCACGTCCAGGTCCGCTTGTTCGACTTGAACCCGCTGTTTGGACACAGCCCTATATTTCCAGTCCAAAAGTCTGACCAAGATCGCAGAGAGGCAGTACCTACGAAGATCAGGGAGGCCAGCCCCTGCCGCTTCACGGGGAGCAGGAAGGATCCTGAAGCCTACTCTCGGCTTTATGCCGTTCCAGACAAACCGAGAGATCAGGGAGTGGAGCGTGAGGAAGAATGAGCTATGCGGCCAAACGGGTGCGGATTGAAAATATACAAGAATCTTGGAAGAATGTCCATTGTAATAACTCAGATCCTGTTGAGCCAGGACAACTTCAACAGACTGTAACACCTCAAGAGGGCCCCCACTCTGTCTAATAAGACCCGATGGTTGAGATGGAAGATCTTAGACGGATCGCCAGGGAGGCATACTTCCGAATAGGACAGATGGTCCTTTTTCCAATGAAACGAAAAATTCCTCTGTAAAGAATGGACCACAGCAGGCGGTAGGGAAACGTTCAGTGTCTCAAATTTGGTATAATTTATTTTAAAATTACTGAGGTCACCAAATGTCGCAAATTCCTCTAATAACACTGGGAAAGCCATGGACGGATTTGCGACATACAAAAGGAGGTCGTCAGCAAACAAAGCTGCCTTATCATGGGTGTTCCCCACCATCAGTCCCCGAATGTCATTGTTAATTCTTATAGCTTTAGCCAAATGCTCCATGACAATGGTATAGAGCAGGGGGGAGAGCGGGCACCCTTGCCGTGTCCCCTGGCTGTTGGTCGGGAGTATAGAGACTGGATCCCGTTCAAGAATCTGCGCCTCAGGCCTATGTGCTCCAATGCCTCCCATAAAAAGCTCCAGTGGACCCTGTCAAAGACCTTCTCTGCGTCAATGGACAACAGACATAGAGGGGACTTCCACACCTTAGCCCTCTCGACAAGGAGAAGGGATCTAATAATGTTGTCCCGCGCCTCTCGACCTCTGACAAAGCCCACTTGATCCCAATGAATTATGGAGGGGAGCTTCTGAGAGAGCCTGTCAGCTAAGATCTTGGCAAATAGTTTGACATCCACATTTATCAAGGATATGGGCCGGTAACTCGCTGCGTCGGAAAGGTCCTTGTTAGGCTTGGGAATCACACAAATGTGTGCCTCTAAAGCCTGAGGGGCAAAAGTGTCACCCCCTAACAATGCCTTAGATGTCAGAAGCATATGAGGCAGCAAGTCGCTGAGTAGGGTCCTGTAAAATATGGGCGTGAAACCGTCGGGTCCGGCGCACTTTCATATCGGAGTGGCTTTAACGGCCTCCGACAACTCCTCTTCCGTAATATCTTCCTCAAGAGAGAGCACGTCCTCGTCAGACAGGGACGGGATCTTTATTTTGGAAATATAGGAACGGATTTTGTTTCGTAGTGCAGAAGGGTCCATATTGGCAAACTTTCCTTTGAGATTATATAGTTCAGAATAAAAAGCCTGAAAGACCCCTGAAATTTCCTCACTGCTGTGAACCATCACTCCCTTGGGCGATTTGATTGAGGAGACAAAAGTGGGGCCCCCCCTAGGGTGCAGCAGCCTCGCCATGGGTCTCCCACATGTGTTTGCCTTTTTGTAAAAAAAATCCCTTCGTCCGCTCCCTGCGTCTCTGGTATTGGTCATCTAGAAAAATTTTAAGTTCAAGCCTCTTAGTGCTCAGGTCAATCATCGACGCATGTGACAGGGTGGATTTATGATTAGCTTCCAGGCGGCGAATCTGCCAATAAGTCACAAATCTGTCCGTTCCCGGAACTTCTTCAACCTGGCCCCGTGTTTAATTAACGTTCCTCTCAGGAAGCATTTGAGTGCCTCCCATTTAATGGGGAAGTCAGGTCTGAAGCATGTGATTGAGTGAATGTCACTATATCCGTCCTCAAATCCTCCAGACAGACCGCATCCCTCAAAAGATTACCATTTAGGCTCCATGACCACTATCTCCCTGCCAGGCCGGGCACCTCAAAGGAAAGGAATATGGGACTATGGTCTGATAAGAGAATATTACCAATTGTCGATTCCGGTTTCCATGAGAGGATTCAATGACTGACAAGAAACATGTCAATTCTGCTATAAGAACCATGAACACCAGACATGAACGTGTAGTCCCTGCCCCTGGGATTCAGGATTCTCCAAACGTCTACCAACCTGAGCCTACGGAGCAGACTCTGGAGCGCTCTCACCCACTTCCGCGGGACCGCTCCTCGACCAGATGTGGAGTCAGCCAAGGGGTCAAAAACAAAATTGAAATCTCCCACAACCACAACCTGACCCTCCGCAAACTCTGCCAATTTTAGTACGAGAGACCTACACACTCTGGTTTGCTCTCTGTTCGGGAGGTACCAGTTCACCAGGGTGAGCAGACTGTCGGCCACCCTCAGTTTGAGGAAAATAAAACTGCCTTCGGGATCCACTACTGTCTCCATCATAGTAAAGGGCAGATTCCTAGTGCAATAGAGACCCGCTTGGATCTAGACTCAGGGTTCGTGCTGTGGAACCAAGTCGGGAAATTCTTATCACTAAAGGTCGGAGCATGGTCCATTTTAAAGTGTGTTTCTTGCAGAAACACCACCTGCACCCCCGTTTTGTGCATGTCTAAGAGGACATGGGCCCTCTTCTGGGTGTATTGAACCCCCGAACATTTAGGGATCCTATCTTCAGGGAACCTATCACGGTAGGGTGTTAACCAGAGTCCACTGCGACCACCTCAATGAAAGAGAGAAGATGAAGAAGAATAAGGTGAAGAGGAGAAAGAAGAAAGGAGGGGTAAGAGAGAGAGTAGGGGGAGAGGAGGAAAGGGGTAGGGAAGAAAATAGGTTAAATACCCAGACGACCAATCAAACTATATACAAACTATATTCGTGGGGTATATTCTTGAACAGAAGCACCACTCTCAATAGCGAGCAGTGGTGACCCCAGTGGGTGGCGCCCTTTCCACAAGGATGGAGGACGTCACACAGTAGCAAAATAGAGGACAGAGTCCTGAAATTTATCTAACAATTAACTAAAACAGAGTAAAATAGACAGTGACTCGAAGAGTATATACTTCCCGGCCCACAGATTTTAAACTGTCATCTGAAACAAAACAGTGGCAGCAACCTGGCATACAGTGCCTACAAGTAGTATTCAACCCCCTGCAGATTTAGGTGGTTTGATAAGATGCAAATAAGTTAGAGCCTTCAAACTGCAAACGAGAGTAGGATTTATTAACAGAAGCAGAAATCTTACACACCAAAAAGTTATGATGCTCAGTTGAATTTTAATAAATTTTAAACATAAAAGTGTGGGTCAATTATTATTCAACCCCTAGGTTTAATATTTTGTGGAATAACCCTTGTTTGCAATTACAGCTAATTATCGTCTTTTATAAGACCTGATCAGGCCGGCACAGGTCTCTGGAGTTATCTTGGCCCACTCCTCCATGCAGATCTTCTCCAAGTTATCTAGGTTCTTTGGGTGTCTCATGTGGACTTTAATCTTGAGCTCCTTCCACAAGTTTTCAATTGGGTTAAGGTCAGGAGACTGACTAGGCCACTCCATCACCTTGATTTTTTTCCCTCTTGAACCAGGCCTTGGTTTTCTTGGCTTTGGGTCGTTGTCTTGTTGGAAGATGAAATTACGACCCATCTTAAGATCCTTGATGGAGGAGCGGAGGTTCTTGGCCTAAATCTCCAGGTAGGCCGTGCTATCCATCTTCCCATGGATGCGGACCAGATGGTCAGGCCCCTTGGCTGAGAAACAGCCCCACAGCATGATGCTGCCACCACCATGCTTGACTGTAGGGATGGTATTCTTGGGGTCGTATACAGTGCCATCCAGTCTCCAAATGTCACGTGTGTGGTTGGCACCAAAGATCTCAATCTTGGTCTCATCAGACCATAGAACCTTGAACCAGTCTGTCTCAGAGTCCTCCAAGAGATCATGAGCAAACTGTAGACGAGCCTTGACATGACGCTTTGAAAGTAAAGGAACCTTACGGGCTCGTCTGGAACGGAGACCATTGCGGTGGAGTACGTTACTTATGGTATTGACTGAAACCAATGTCCCCACTGCCATGAGATCTTCCCGGAGCTCCTTCCTTGTTGTCCTTGGGTTAGCCTTGACTCTTCGGACAAGCCTGGCCTCGGCACGGGAGGAAACTTTCAAAGGCTGTCCAGGCCGTGGAAGACTAATAGTAGTTCCATAAGCCTTCCACTTCCAGATGATGCTCCCAACAGTGGAGACAGGTAGGCCCAACTCCTTGGAAAGGGTTTTGTACCCCTTGCCAGCCTTGTGACCCTCCACGATCCTGTCTCTGATGGCCTTGGAATGCTCCTTTGTCTTTCCCATGTTGACCATGTATGAGTGCTGTTCACAAGTTTGGGGAGGGTCTTAAATAGTCAGAAAAGAGAGAATTAATCCACACATGTGAAGCTCATTGTTCTTTGTGCCTGAACTACTTCTTAATACTTTAGGGGGACCAAACAGAATGCTGGTGGTTTGAGGGGTTGAATAATAATTGACCCACACTTTTATGTTTAAAATTTATTAAAATTCAACTGAGCAACATAACTTTTTGGTGTGTAAGATTTATGCTTCTGTTAATAAATCCTACTCTCGTTTGCAGTTTGAAGGCTCTAACTTATTTGCATCTTATCAAACCACCTAAATCTGCAGGGGGTTGAATACTACTTGTAGGCACTGTATATGGTCTGCCCCAATTCGGGCAAACAAAGGTACCTAGAGGAGAGAAGTTCGGGAGAGGGAAAGAGAGAGAGGAGAGTAAAAAAAAAGAAAACAAAAAGGGGGGGTGGAGGGGAGGCGGGGTGGAAGGTTAGAAAAAGAGGAAGAAGGGCGGGAGAGGGGGAGTAGGGGGTCAAGCTGGAGTACAAAAAGGGAAAGAAAAAACCTTAATATCATTAACATAACATAATGAGAGTCATATGGGAGCAGTCTTTAGTACCTGAATGAATAAAGAAAGAAAACATGGCATATAAAAGAAAAAAGATACACCTCGTCTCCTAATGTAATCAGCCAACGTCAGAACGGGCAGATTCACTGAGCCTTCGTCTGCGAGACCGACCGCCTCCTCTATTTCTCCTCCGTGGGGCCCTCTGCGGACACGAGGGAAGTGGGAAGAATCCTACAGCAGAGGAACTAGGCCACTCCGGAAACATCAGGCCCGGATCAGGAATACCCAGGGACATGAGGAACCCCTGGAAGTCCCTAGGATGTGAGAGGGAGATCAGCTGATTACTTCGTCGGATCTGCAGGCAGAAGGGACATTCCCAGGAGTAAGCAAGTTGATTCTGTCTCAGTAGGTCCAGGAGGGGACGCAGAGCGCGTCTTTTCTGGAGGGTCCTTCTGGAGAGGGCCGCCATCAGTAGTAGGGGGCAGCCTTGTAGGCAAATCTCATTACAGCGCCTAGCATTATTGAGGATCTCCTCCTTGATCTGATACTTGTGGATACGGCAAACCACATCTCTAGGCAGCCCACCCTCGGACGGGGGAGGGCCAGGGACCTGTGAGCCCTGTCGAATTCAATGAAGGACTCCTCCGGTTTTTGTCTAATAGAATTAAATAGGCTCTGCAAGGTCTCTTTTAGGGCTTCTGTCAGGATAGACTCCGGGATGTCCCTCACTCTAATGTTCTGGTGGAGTTCACGGTTCTCAAGATCCTCTAGGGAGTCCAGAAAATCCTAAATCTAGATGCTGATTAGCCACTACGTCTTCCAGTGATTGAACCCTCCTAGAAAGACTGTCTACGGTGGAGTCGGATTGAGAGACTCTATGAGATATGTCCTGGACCTCTCCTCTAATAGCCGCAGTCTCAGCCTTCATTGAGGATTCCAGTCTAGAGACGAACTCTACCAACTCTTCTCTGGTCGGGACATTGAGCATACGTGCTTTAATTGAGTGCCACATGTCACCGCTAGGGGCTAGAATGTCTTGGGCAGATGGGTGGCTGGGGCTGGTGGTCTTAACTGGGGCAATGTAGCTCTGCCCTCCACTCTAGCTATTGATAGCCTCCTGAGGGACCATGTTGATTCTTTTAAATATAAAAGGGTGGGGGACAAGAGGCGCCATAGTGCCCTATCACTAGTGACACTAATTGTAATGGGGTGGTGCTGAGAAGCCGCTCACCTGATGCAGTTGTGATCCCCACAACTGGTTTGCAGGCGTTTAGGAAAATACTATTCCAAGCTGCTGCAAGGACCTCCACCGACCACTGAACAGTGGTTAAAATCCAGAAAGATGATGGGAGTATAGGTGTATCAGATATCCCTGATGAAGGTGCCAGGCTAGGCGCCGAAACGCGTAGGAAAAGGAGAATAAAGGATGGAAATCTGACTGACTCTTTCGTGATTTTTTTAAGCCCTGGAGCAGCGCGGACCGTGATACACCTATACTCCCATCATCTTTCATGTTGATTCTTTGTACATCATGTAGGCTGGTGGTTGAGGCAGGGCACATATGGGACGGCACCCCTGGTGATGGCGACCACCCCTGGGACTGTGCCCCTCTCATATCTGTGGGAATTAGGATCATGTGTCCATATGGGTGGGGGAGAGCATCTGACCTCTGCAACAAGGCTTGTCCCTCCATTCTGCCATCTAATAGGCCTCCAGACTGTGAGGGGCCAGGCTACCCTGTGAACATCCCCTCCGCAGCGCAGCTCCCATTACCTCCATGAACAATTATGCGAGCGCCGGCTCCTCCTGTCTCTGTTGCCCCTGAAGCTTGTAACTCTGCTTCCCGCCCCTGCGGTCCGCGCTGTAACCCCGCTCTCGTCCACGGCGGGGGTCAGGATAGATTCCGCTGCCACTGACTGGTTTGGACAACGCTGCTCATTGCCCGCCATGTTCCCTGCAGGCATAGAGGGGGAGGCGGGATCCGCCATCTTGGAAGCAGCTGCAGCTCCTAGGGGCTTGCTGGAGCTGCGGAGATACCGGGAAATGCTGCCTTCCCGCGGGTCCAGGAGCTGTGTGCCGGTAGCTGAGCGGTTCCCCCTCCGTTTTGCCGACATATGGCAATGATAGGCCAGGTTGTGGGCCGATAATTAGGCTGGACAGGGGCCAGGGATCAGGAGCTCTGTGATCAGGGTCTCTCTCACCTCATGGCCAGGACACGCCCGCCCCATGATTTCTTTTTAAGGACATGGCAGCCGTGGAGAGAGAGGATAGGAAACGGTGATATTAGTAGTTGAATGAGGGGTAACGATGGCCAAAAGCGTTCTCCCCCCCCCCACACACCTATCATACCTATTTTATCATTTACTCGTCGACTGGGGATTCGTGAGAGGTTCCTCGGAGGCGATGATAATACTTCGTCGGTCGTCAGCCATGAGAGTTCTATATATCCATAATTCTATAATTTTATTATTATACAACACTGATTTTATAACGTTATAATTCTCTAGATGATAATAAAGACTCTGTACCGTCAAAATACCTATGAAAGAATTGAGAAACCACTTGTTTAAGTTCTACAACAAGTTTATTTTGTTAAAATACTAAGACATAGGTACCAATAGATATATGATGGAAATATGTCATTAGGTACCATGTTGTGTTACCTTTAAAAAATTAAATAAAGAATTAAAAAAAAAAAAAAAAGCAAGCAGCTAAAGCGTGAAATGACAAAATCACGGAGGTGCTCACAAATGAAAAACTTCAAAGAAGCAAAGCTGATCCATCCTTGAACACAAAAAGACTGATGAATAGATGGATTTATGTACTCATATTTGTTGACGATATTTTGATTTGTTTTGAACAAGAAAGGGATAAAGAAAACATTCTAAAAATCCTGAAGCGACATTTCAAAATCAAAAACTTGGGAAATGTGAAACAATACCTAGGAATACAGGTAGAAAGAGAAGAAGACAGAAGTTTTCTACTGAATCAAAATCACATGATGATGATGCAAAAACAGCAAAGTCTCCAATGGAAACTAATTATCTCATAGAGATAAATAGTGAGAAAAAAGTGTTACCAAATAATGAAGAACGACAATAGGAAAACTACTGTATCTAGTGACTGTTACAAGGCCAGACATTGCAGCAGCAGTAGAAATCCTGAGTAGAAAGGTGTCAAAACCAAATAAAGCTGACTGGAATGCCATGAAGAGAGTAATGCGTTATTTGAAAGGAACTAGCAACATTAAGCTGAAATTACCTACAAGTGATAATTGCATTTTTACAGGATACGTTGATGCAGATTGGGCTGGAGTTCCAACTGACAGAAGATCTACCAGTGGACATATTTTTTTCCTCTCAGGTGGACCAATAGATTGGACAAGTAAGAAAGTTAATTGTGACACTGTCTTCAACAGAAGCAGAATATGTTGCCGCAGCACATGCAAGTCAAGAAGTTCTGTGGTTAAGACAATTGTTGACAGACTTAGGACAACCACAGTTGTAACCAACAAAATTGAATGAGGACAATCAAGGATGTCTTGTTCTTGCTCAGATGAAAAGAGTCAATCCAAGAATCAAGAATATTGGTGTGCAGTATCATTTCTTGAGAGTTCATCAGGAAACACCAGAGACAAATAAAAAAGTTGGGTTTGATTGAATAAGTCCTTATGTACCGGTGGGGATTCTTAGAAGATGCACTCTGCTACAAAAGGCTGCTCCTCTGTGTGACCGCTCTGATGTGTAACAAGATCTGATTTATGTGTAAAACATTAGCCACATTCTGAACATGAGAAAGGCTTTTCCCCAGTGTGACTTCTCTGATGTGTAACAAGATCTGATTTACGTGTAAAACATTTCCCACACTCTGAACATGAGAAAGGCTTTTCCCCAGTGTGACTTCTGTGATGTCTAAGAAAATGTGATATATCTGCAAAACATTTCTCACATTTTGAACATAAAAAAGGCTTCTCCCCTGTGTGACCTCTCTGATGTGTTACAAGATCTAATTTACGTGTAAAACATTTCCCACATTCTGAACATGAAAAAGGCTTCCCTTCTGTGTGACTTCTCTTGTGTGAATCAAGATGTGCTTTCTGTACAAAACATTTCCCACATTCTGAGCATGAAAAAGGCTTCTCCCCTGTGTGAGTTCTCTGATGTTTAACAAGATCTGAACTACGTGTAAAACATTTTCCACAATCTGAACAGGAAAAAGGCTTCTCTCCTGTGTGAATTCTCTGATGTGTAACAAGATCTGATTTATGTGTAAAACATTTTCCACATTCTGAACATGAGAAAGGCTTCTCCCCAGTGTGACTTCTCTGATGTCTATGAAAATGTGATCTATCTGCAAAACATTTCCCACATTTTGAACATGAATATGGCTTCTCCCCTGTGTGACTTCTCTGATGTCTAACAAAATATGATTTATCTGCAAAACATTTCCCACATTCTGAACATAAAAAAGGCTTCTCCCCTGTGTGACCTCTCTGATGTGTTACAAGTTCTGATTTACGTGTAAAACATTTCCCACATTCTGAACATGAAAAAGGCTTCTCCTCTGTGTGACTTCTCTTGTGTGAATCAAGATGTGCTTTCCGTACAAAACATTTCCCACATTCTGAGCATGAAAAAGGCTTCTCCCCTGTGTGAGTTCTCAGATGTGTAACAAGACGTGATTTAAATGTAAAACATTTCCCACATTCTGAGCATGAAAAAGGCTTCTCCTCTGTGTGAGTTCTCAGATGTGTAACAAGACGTGATTTATATGTAAAACATTTCCCACATTCTGAACATGAATATGGCTTCTTCCCTGTATGAATTCTCTCATGACTAACAAGATCTGATTTCTGGTTAAAATGTTTTCTACACTTGGAACAAGAAAATCTCTTTTTCTCTGTGTGAATTTTTTGATGTTTAACAAAAGATGTTTCGAGGGGAAAACTATTTCCATATTCTGAAAGGGAAAGTGGCTTCTTTCCTCTAGGAGCAGTTTGATTTTTAATGCCTGTTTTGTGACTTTTATTCTTCTTAGTAGTCTGTGATGATTCAGAAGATTGGACCTGTTTCATAGGATCAGATGACAGATCTTTGCTGTGAAGAGATGATGGGATATCTGGAGTAATGGCAGTCATGTAAATTGTATCCTGTGTGGTTTCTAGTTCATCTGATTTATAAATTGAAGATGTCAGTTGTCCTTCTGATCTCCTGGTACAGTCATCTGACAAGAATAAGTACAATTATTATTTTTGAATAAAATATACCAGAAATTAATATTTTTGACAATTTCTACTTAAAATGTAAATCTTCTACAGTACATGTCTTTAACCTACAGTCCCGGTTAGAAAACCATAACCTCAGCCTAGGAATTTAGGTTCTGGCTACCAGGTGTGAGGTAGCGCCGGGATTGCAAGACAAACAGCCGTGAGCCCGGTATCAGTTCATTCAGTGCCCGGATTTATTATGAGGCACAGAAGTGGCAGAAGCCGCCGGGTTCCGGGACGCAGCCGGGTACAATGCATACATCCACTGTTCAGTAACACGGTCCCTTCAGGTTAGGAGTTCTCTCCGGTTGAGGTCGCACTGTGCTCCCGGGTTAGGCCGCGTTGTACAGCACACAGCCTCTCACGCCCTGGACCTGACCGCTCATCAGCCTCTTCTGCCTCAGCTCAGGCCGACGCTCTCCACAGGGGACCCCGCCCTGTCTCCTAATCTAGCATTTAACCCAGTGTCTCCCTCCGGGGAAAACCTACAAGACCCGGCCTGGAGTGGAGCATCCCTCTATCCTACCTTCCATACCGGGTTCAATACGTGACAGTGCGCATTCTGGGGGACACATAGCGCCCCTCGCATATGATCCCCCTAACTGTCTCACACAGGGTAACATTGTGTCATCATATTCTGCTTGACCTCCGTATAGTAGCTTCAGGTCTGACTAGAGGAGCACCAAAACTGGATGATAATAATAATATAATAATATTTATTCATTTATATAGCGCTATTAATTCTATAGCACTTTACATACATCAGTAATGCATGCGCAGTGCGGGTCTTGGAGCTAACAAAGCGGCGCAAGTGTACATACGTCACCCGGCGCCGGAAATTACGCGATTCGCGTCACCCAGCCCCACTACAGGCCGAGACACAGGAGAGCGGCGGGGAGGCGCGCATTGTAATCTGATTAGAAGGTCACGTCTATGGAGGCGTGATATCATGAAGAGGGAGAGTCTGCCAGGGTGACTATGAATACCATAGTCACTCATTATCATCACTAATGAGGTACTGATATAACATTTATCTTCAGTTTCAATAGATGCATTTAGGAGCTAAAAGGAGGAGTGTAGGGAAAGTGTTACTATGCTCTAGGGACAGCTTTCAATAGCTTTAGAGGTGTTTTGGGGGTGACAGGATCCCTTTAATACTCGCTCATCTCTAATCGCTATGTAACGTTGTAGCTTAGCTTATAGCGCACACAGCAGCGGCGGCGCCGCCTGACACTGAGGAGATGGCGAGGAGGGTACAATGGCAAGAACATGTGACACACCCAGCCAATGACACAAACCCTTGTGTGCAGAGAGTGCACTGTGCTCTATGAGGGCTGACGACACCGGATCATCCACAGTGAGTGCGGGAAGGGAAAGACATGGAGATCTGCATGATTCACCATAGACGTCTCCCATCCCCCCACAGAAGCATCACTGTGAACAGTCCGGAAGATAATAACGTTATCAAACACAAACTCCAATTACAGGATTTTTAGCAAATTGTTTGAATTTGTGGAATGACTGGAACATCGCCCAAAACATCTGAAATTGGGGAAGAATTCTAATGGGACACCGCTCATCTCTACTTGTGACTGGTTTTGGATCTCTGTCTTATGTCTGTATTGGGACTTCGTATTAAACATGTTTCTTTCCTTTGGCAGTTGAGGAGTTAATGCCAATCTCTGCTGCTAGCAAGCTAGCTAGTTCTTGTCCAGGTGTGGCTATTCTGTGATCACTCCCATCCCCTTTATATGGTCACATGGTTCCAGCATGCATTGCTGGTGATTGAACATTCCTAGTCAAACGTCCTATGGTGAGGTAGGTTTTCTGGAGAGCGGACTACTGCAAAGGAGCGAGGCAGGTGTGAAGTTGCTGTGTTGTTCTCTTGTTTGTCTCCCCTTCCCTCTTGCATTCTTTATTGCAGTAGTTGGGACTAGCACTCCCACAGGCCATTCCCTATTCACGGCTAACATCAGGGCCAATGAGGGCCTAAGTATCTTGTTCGGCGATGAGTTGAAATAACTCATAAAGGGATGGTAGGGGGATCAGGGCACAGCTACCAGTGAGTGCAGGAGGTCACCTCTCCCCCGTTCCCTCCACTGTCCCCCAGTTCACTATATTGTGTTGTGTGCTGGACATCGTTGGTCCGTTCTTCACTGTCACGCACGCTAGCTGGACATCCCCCTCAGTCCAAGCGTGACAATAGCATATTCCTGGAGTCTGACGGATATAGCCTTGTTCTCCCCTGGTCCAGTCCTGTGTGTTCAGCTCTCACCTTGTGCCCCGGCCTGTTTACAGACTACCCTTGAAGCTTCTGATTCTGACTCTGCCCTCCCGGTTCTGACCCGGCTCCTGACTATTCTTCCTGCCATTTCACACCACCAATTAGCAGATAACGCTGTGTCCTCAGCCTACTGGTCCCTGTGTAAGTCCAGACCCATGTATAGGGGTTAGAGGGTGAAGGACAATCCCTGGGATATGGAGAGCGGAGTAGATAGCGTCAGGTCTGTTTCTGGCAGCCATCTTTTGATCTGTCAGGTGATCACATGATTGTGATATGTCTGGACTCCACCAGCGATAAAGCAGCCACAGCCGGTGACGGAGAGGAATCTGTGACTTCTCTGCATTCAGTGGTCACTACTCACCTGAGCGGTGATCTGTAGGGATCTCCTCTGACCTCCGCTCATCACCCCTCACATAGGTCTCTGGAGGATTAATATGGGGCAGATCTTCACCCTGAAACAAAGATTATAAAGTCACAGACAGATGGAGAAGTCCCATCTATGATCAGCTGTAATCTGCCATCTCCACCGTCCTCATTACACAAGTATAACACATCTAATAGTGGGGGAGAAAACAAGACTGAGACAAGATCTCCACAGCCATCTACACATCATAGGGAGATCTCATCACACCTTCTCTCCATCTGTGATCAGCTGTAATCTGCCATCTCCACCGTCCTCATTACACAAGTATAACACATCTAATAGTGGGGGAGAAAACAAGACTGAGACAAGATCTCCACAGCCATCTACACATCATAGGGAGATCTCATCACACCTTCTCTCCATCTGTGATCAGCTGTAATCGGCCATCTCCACCGTCCTCATTACACAAGTATAACACATCTAATAGTGGAGGAGAAAACAAGACTGAGACAAGATCTTCACAGCCGTCTACACATCATAGGGAGATCTCATCACACCTTCTCTCCATCTGTGATCAGCTGTAATCTGCCATCTCCACCGTCCTCATTACACAAGTATAACACATCTAATAGTGGGGGAGAAAACAAGACTGAGACAAGATCTCCACAGCCATCTACACATCATAGGGAGATCTCATCACACCTTCTCTCCATCTGTGATCAGCTGTAATCTGCCATCTCCACCGTCCTCATTACACAAGTATAACACATCTAATAGTGGGGGAGAAAACAAGACTGAGACAAGATCTCCACAGCCATCTACACATCATAGGGAGATCTCATCACACCTTCTCTCCATCTGTGATCAGCTGTAATCTGCCATCTCCACCGTCCTCATTACACAAGTATAACACATCTAATAGTGGAGGAGAAAACAAGACTGAGACAAGATCTCCACAGCCGTCTACACATCATAGGGAGATCTCATCACACCTTCTCTCCATCTGTGATCAACTGTCATCTGCCATCTCCACCCATCTCATTACACAAGTATAACACATCTAATAGTGGAGGAGAAAACAAGACTGAGACAAGATCTCCACAGCCGTCTACACATCATAGGGAGATCTCATCACACCTTCTCTCCATCTGTGATCAGCTGTAATCTGCCATCTCCACCGTCCTCATTACACAAGTATAACACATCTAATAGTGGAGGAGAAAACAAGACTGAGACAAGACCTCCACAGCCGTCTACACATCATAGGGGGATCTCATCACACCTTCTCTCCATCTATGATCAGCTGTAATCAGCCATCTTCCCCGTCCTCATTACACAAGTATAACACATCTAATAGTGGGGGAGAAAACAAGACTGAGACAAGATCTCCACAGCCGTCTACACATCATAGGGAGATCTCATCACACCCTTCTCTCCATCTGTGATCAGCTGTAATCGGCCATCTCCACCCATCTCATTACACAAGTATAACAAATGTAATAGTGGAGGAGAAAACAAGACTGAGACAAGATCTCCACAGCCGTCTACACATCATAGGGGGATCTCATCACACCTTCTCTCCATCTGTGATCAGCTGTAATCTGCCATCTCCACCGTCCTCATTACACAAGTATAACACATCTAATAGTGGGGGAGAAAACAAGACTGAGACAAGATCTCCACAGCGTCTACACATCATAGGGAGATCTCATCACACCTTCTCTCCATCTATGATCAGCTGTAATCTGCCATCTCCACCGTTCCCATTACACAAGTATAACACATCTAATAGTGGGGGAGAAAACAAGACTGAGACAAGATCTCCACAGCCGTCTACACATCATAGGGAGATCTCATCACACCTTCTCTCCATCTATGATCAGCTGTAATCTGCCATCTCCACTGTCCTCATTACACAAGTATAACACATCTAATAGTGGAGGAGAAAACAAGACTGAGACAAGATCTCCACAGCCGTCTACACATCATAGGGAGATCTCATCACACCTTCTCTCCATCTGTGATCAGCTGTAATCTGCCATCTCCACCGTCCTCATTACACAAGTATAACACATCTAATAGTGGAGGAGAAAACAAGACTGAGACAAGATCTCCACAGCCGTCTACACATCATAGGGAGATCTCATCACACCTTCTCTCCATCTGTGATCAGCTGTAATCTGCCATCTCCACCGTCCTCATTACACAAGTATAACACATCTAATAGTGGGGGAGAAAACAAGACTGAGACAAGATCTCCACAGCCGTCTACACATCATAAGATATCGCTTGAACGCGGCAGATTAAACATCGCGTAAGCGATGTCTGTGCGTGTGACGGCGAGATACGACGAGCGATATCTGATCAAATCGCTAAATCGTGATCTGAGGTTCGGTTCTCAGATCTAGCGATGAGCGATTTGACGATCTGTCTCATCGTGGTGTATAACACCACGATGAGCGATCTCCCAGCGGCAGAGCCTATGCTGGGAGATGGTAACTATGGTACACGTCGGGTACTAAGCGACGCGCGGCGCCTAGTTACCGATGGTACCATAGTTACCAGCGAGATCGCGGCGTCCGCATCGCGTGAGCTGTCGTGACGCTACAATGTAGGATATTAGCTGATGCGCTAGGATCTCATACGATTATCTCACTTGACGCTGAATCTGCATCCACCTTTCTACACATATGACAGCTGTGAGATTGACACCACGATCTCACAGCAGCGTAACATCTATAGTGGAGACCAAGTACAACCACGGTCTCCTTATAGGCGGCCGTCACACGGTGGATATCTTTAGCGATTTGTAAGCGATCACGTGCACGCGCAATCGCTTACAATATCGCTCACATCGCTGGTGAGATGTCACACAGACAGACTCACCAGCGATGTGGAGCCGCGATCTCGCTGGTAACTATGGTACACATCGGGTAACTAGGCGCCGCGCGTCGCTTAGTTACCCGACGTGTACCATAGTTACCATCTCCCAGCATAAGCTCTGCCGCTGGGAGATCGCTCATCGTGGTGTTATACACCACGATGAGACAGATGGTCAAATCGCTCATCGCTAGATCTGAGAACCGAACCTCAGATCACGATTTAGCGATTTGATCAGATATCGCTCGTCGTACTGGCCATATCTGGCCATCACACGCACAGACATCGCTTACGCGATGTTTAATCTGCCGCTTTCAAACGATATCTTGCACGATATCTCAGCGTGTGTACGGCCGCCATAGGGAGATCTCATCACACCTTCTCTCCATCTGTGATCACCTGTAATCTGCCATCTCCACCGTCCTCATTACACAAGTATAACACATCTAATAGTGGGGAGAAAAACAAGACTGAGACAAGATCTCCACAGCCGTCTACACATCATAGGGAGATCTCATCACACCTTCTCTCCATCTGTGATCAGCTGTAATCTGCCATCTCCACCCATCTCATTACACAAGTATAACACATCTAATAGTGGGGAGAAAACAAGACTGAGACAAGATCTCCACAGCCGTCTACACATCATAGGCGGCCGTCACACGCTGAGATATCTCTAGCGATATTGTAAGCGAACACGTGCACGCGCAATCGCTTACAATATCGCTCACATCGCTGGTGAGATGTCACACAGACAGACTCACCAGCGATGTGGAGCCGCGATCTCGCTGGTAACTATGGTACACATCGGGTAACTAGGCGCCGCGCGTCGCTTAGTTACCCGACGTGTACCATAGTTACCATCTCCCAGCATAAGCTCTGCCGCTGGGAGATCGCTCATCGTGGTGTTATACACCACGATGAGACAGATGGTCAAATCGCTCATCGCTAGATCTGAGAACCGAACCTCAGATCACGATTTAGCGATTTGATCAGATATCGCTCGTCGTATCTGGCCATCACACGCACAGACATCGCTTACGCGATGTTTAATCTGCCGCTTTCAAACGATATCTTGCACGATATCTCAGCGTGTGACGGCCGCCATAGGGAGATCTCATCACACCTTCTCTCCATCTGTGATCACCTGTAATCTGCCATCTCCACCGTCCTCATTACACAAGTATAACACATCTAATAGTGGGGAGAAAACAAGACTGAGACAAGATCTCCACAGCCGTCTACACATCATAGGGAGATCTCATCACACCTTCTCTCCATCTGTGATCAGCTGTAATCTGCCATCTCCACCCATCTCATTACACAAGTATAACACATCTAATAGTGGGGAGAAAACAAGACTGAGACAAGATCTCCACAGCCGTCTACACATCATAGGCGGCCGTCACACGCTGAGATATCTCTAGCGATATTGTAAGCGAACACGTGCACGCGCAATCGCTTACAATATCGCTCACATCGCTGGTGAGATGTCACACAGACAGACTCACCAGCGATGTGGATCCGCGATCTCGCTGGTTACTATGGTACACATCGGGTTACTAGGCGCCGCGCGTCGCTTAGTTACCAGACGTGTACCATAGTTACCATCTCCCAGCATAGGCTCTGCGCTGGGAGATCGCTCATCGTGGTGTCATACACCACGATGAAGCATATCCTGAAATCGTTCATCGCTAGATCTGAGCTCCGGAGCTCAGATCAGCGATGTCACGATCAAGCGATTTCACATCGTAAATCGCTTGATTACATGCAACGATTTCGTGCCCGATATCGCTTAAGCGATCAAAAAGGAGATCACTTAAACGATATCGGGCAAGAAATCGTTCCGTGTGACGGCCGCCATAGGGAGATCTCATCACACCTTCTCTCCATCTGTGATCAGCTGTAATCTGCCATCTCCACCGTCCTCATTACACAAGTATAACACATCTAATAGTGGAAGAGAAAACAAGACTGAGACAAGATCTCCACAGCCGTCTACACATCATAGGGAGATCTCATCACACCTTCTCTCCATCTGTGATCAGCTGTAATCTGCCATCTCCACCGTCCTCATTACACAAGTATAACACATCTAAAAGTGGAGGAGAAAACAAGACTGAGACAAGATCTCCACAGCCGTCTACACATCATAGGGAGATCTCATCACACCTTCTCTCCATCTGTGATCAGCTGTAATCTGCCATCTCCACCGTCCTCATTACACAAGTATAACACATCTAATAGTGGGGGAGAAAACAAGACTGAGACAAGATCTCCACAGCCGTCTACACATCATAGGGAGATCTCATCACACCTTCTCTCCATCTGTGATCAGCTGTAATCTGCCATCTCCACCGTTCTCATTACACAAGTATAACACATCTAATAGTGGAAGAGAAAACAAGACTGAGACAAGATCTCCACAGCCGTCTACACATCATAGGGAGATCTCATCACACCTTCTCTCCATCTGTGATCAGCTGTAATCTGCCATCTCCACCGTCCTCATTACACAAGTATAACACATCTAATAGTGGAGGAGAAAACAAGACTGAGACAAGATCTCCACAGCCGTCTACACATCATAGGGAGATCTCATCACACCTTCTCTCCATCTGTGATCAGCTGTAATCTGCCATCTCCACCGTCCTCATTACACAAGTATAACACATCTAATAGTGGGGGAGAAAACAAGACTGAGACAAGATCTCCACAGCCGTCTACACATCATAGGGAGATCTCATCACACCTTCTCTCCATCTGTGATCAGCTGTAATCTGCCATCTCCACCGTTCTCATTACACAAGTATAACACATCTAATAGTGGAGGAGAAAACAAGACTGAGACAAGATCTCCACAGCCGTCTACACATCATAGGGAGATCTCATCACACCTTCTCTCCATCTACCTGATGATCTGGAGGAACATCGGGATCTTCTTCTTTACAGTCCGGTGGGAGAAGAGGACGGGGACATCTCTCTGGTGTTGTCCTCTTACTGGATAGACCTGGAGGAGACACATACAGGACTGAATTCATTCTTTACATACAGATCATTATAGGCCGTGTGGATTTAGTCCTATTACCTGCTGATGTGAGGGGATCCTCCATCATGACCTTGTACAGATCTCTGTGTCCTTCTAGATACTCGCACTCCTCCATGGAGAAATAGACGGCGACGTCCTGACATCTTATAGGAACCTGACACATACAATGATAGCGCGGTCATCATTCCCCCATCCCTTCATAGCGTTACTGTATAATGTCCCCTGGTGTCACCTCTCCAGTCAGCAGCTCCATCATCTTGTAGGTGAGTTCTCGGATCTTCTGCTCATTGATGTCCTCATGTATCAGGGGGTGAGGTGGGGGCCCCGGGCCCCGGGCTCTTCCCTCCTCACACTGTACAGGCTCCTGACAGCACAGGTCACTCCAGCTCTTCTTCACCACTGTGTAATCCTGGTTATGGAGAGGAGACACATTGATAAACCTCCCTGCAGACCTCTCCAGCTCTGTCCATCATGTGACATCTCTCACCTCTCCAGTAACAAGGAAGAGGATCTCTAGGGTGAGGGGTAAGATCCTCTCCGCCATCTTGTCCCTGTCCACATCCATCCTTGATGGCTCAATCAGGAGAATTCTCTTCTATAGAAGATGTGAGAGGATCCCAGATTGTAGAGACCTGAATGGGGGAAGATGAGCTCCGGTGTCTCCGCAGGTTCTGCAGATCCTGAGCTCAGCACAATGCAGATATATGGCCGCTGTGTGTACAGGACCTGTGATGATGTCACATGGGGGAGGAGTCAGGGTCACATGATCAGCCGAGTGTGTACGAGGTGTACGGAGCCGAGTGTGTGCGAGGTGTGCGGAGCGGAGCCGAGTGTGTACGAGGTGTACGGAGCGGAGCCGTGTGTGTATGAGGTGTACGGAGCCGAGTGTGTACGAGGTGTACGGAGCGGAGCCGAGTGTGTGCGAGGTGTACGGAGCGGAGCCGAGTGTGTACGAGGTGTACGGAGCGGAGCCGAGTGTGTACGAGGAGTACGGAGCGGAGCCGAGTGTGTACGAGGTGTACGGAGCGGAGCCGAGTGTGTACGAGGTGTACGGAGCAGAGCCGAGTGCGTACGAGGTGTACGGAGCGGAGCCGTGTGTGTACGAGGTGTACGGAGCGGAGCCGAGTGTGTACGAGGTGTACGGAGCAGAGCCGAGTGTGTACGGAGCGGAGCCGAGTGTGTACGAGGTGTACGGAGCAGAGCCGAGTGTGTACGAGGTGTACGGAGCGGAGCCGAGTGTGTACGAGGTGTACGGAGCAGAGCCGAGTGTGTACGAGGTGTACGGAGCGGAGCCGAGTGTGTACGAGGTGTTACGGAGCGGAGCCGAGTGTGTACGAGGTGTACGGAGCGGAGCCGAGTGTGTACGAGGTGTACGGAGCGGAGACCGAGTGTGTACGAGGTGTACGGAGCGGAGCCGAGTGTGTACGAGGTGTACGGAGCCGCGTGTGTACGAGGTGTACGGAGCGGAGCCGAGTGAGTAGGAGGTGTACGGAGCCGAGTGTGTACGAGGTGTACGGAGCAGAGCCGAGTGTGTACGAGGTGTACGGAGCGGAGCCGAGTGTGTACGAGGTGTGCGGAGCAGAGCCGAGTGTGTGCGAGGTGTGCGGAGCGGAGCCAAGTGTGTACGAGGTGTACGGAGCGGAGCCGAGTGTGTATTGCGTGTACAGAGCGGAGCCGAGTGTGTACGAGGTGTACGGAGCAGAGCCGAGTGTGTACGAGGTGTACGGAGCGGAGCCGAGTGTGTACGAGGTGTACGGAGCAGAGCCGAGTGTGTACGAGGTGTACGGAGCGGAGCCGAGTGTGTACGAGGTGTACGGAGCAGAGCCGAGTGTGTACGAGGTGTACGGAGCAGAGCCGAGTGTGTACGGAGCGGAGCCGAGTGTGTACGAGGTGTACGGAGCGGAGCCGAGTGTGTACAAGGTGTGCGGAGCGGAGCCGAGTGTGTACGAGGTGTACGGAGCGGAGCCGAGTGTGTACGAGGTGTACGGAGCGGAGCCGAGTGTTGTACGAGGTGTACGGAGCAGAGCCGAGTGTGTACGAGGTGTACGGAGCAGAGCCGAGTGTGTACAAGGTGTACGGAGCCAAGCAAAGTGTGTACGAGGTGTACGGAGCGGAGCCGAGTGTGTATGAGGTGTACGGAGCGGAGCCGAGTGTGTATGAGGTGTACGGAGCGGAGCCGAGTGTGTGCGAGGTGTACGGAGCGGAGCCGAGTGTGTACGAGTGTGTACGAGGTGTACGGAGCGGAGCCGAGTGTGTGCGAGGTGTACGGAGCGGAGCCGAGTGTGTACGAGGTGTACGGAGCGGAGCCGAGTGTGTACGAGGTGTACGGAGCGGAGCCGAGTGTGTACGAGGTGTATGGAGCGGAGCCGAGTGTGTACGAGGTGTACAGAGCAGAGCCAAGTGTGTACGATGTTAACAGAGCAGAGCCGAGTGTGTACGAGGTGTGCGGAGCTGAGCCGAGTGTGTAAGAGGTGTACGGAGCAGAGCTGAGTGTGTATGAGGTATACGGAGCAGAGCTGAGTGTGTACGAGGTGTGCGGAGCTGAGCCGAGTGTGTACGAGGTGTATGGAGAGGAGCCGAGTTTGTACGAGGTGTAGGGAGCAGAGCCGAGTGTGTACGAGGTGTACGGAGCGGAGCCGAGTGTGTACGAGGTGTACGGAGCGGAGCCGAGTGTGTATGAGGTGTACGAAGCGGAGCCGAGTGTGTACAAGGTGTACAGAGCAGAGCCGAGTGTGTACGGAGCGGAGCCGAGTTGGTATGAGGTGTACAGAGGAGAGCCACGTGTGTACGAGGTGTACAGAGGAGAGCCACGTGTGTACGAGGTGTATGGAGCGGAGCCGAGTGTGTACGAGGTGTACGGAGTGGAGCCGAGTTGGTATGAGGTGTACAGAGGAGAGCCACGTGTGTACGAGGTGTACAGAGGAGAGCCACGTGTGTACGAGGTGTATGGAGCAGATCCGAGTGTGTACGAGGTGTATGGAGCGGAGCCGAGTGTGTACGAGGTGTACGGAGCGGAGCCGAGTGTGTACGAGGTGTACGGAGCGGAGTGTGTACGAGGTGTACGGAGCGGAGCCGAGTGTGTACGAGGTGTACAGAGCGGAGCCGAGTGTGTACGAGGTGTACGGAGCGGAGCCGAGTGTGTACGAGGTGTACAGAGCGGAGCCGAGTGTGTACGAGGTGTACGGAGCGGAGCCGAGTGTGTACGAGTTGTACCTCGGCCCGCGGATTCCAGTGCACCATGACGGACTTCTTTCCTTTCAGAAGATCCATCAATGGGGCCGACAGTCCAGCAAAATTTGGGACTAACCGCCGGTAGTACCCTACGATGCCCAGAAAAGCCCTGACCTGCTTCGTGGTAAGGGGTCGAGGGTATTTCTGGATTTCCTCAATTTTATTGACTTGGGGTTTGATTACCCCTTGGTCTATCACATAGTAGCGGGCTTCTGTGAGTCCCAATGCACATATTTTTGGATTCGCTGTCAGACCGGCAGTCCTATGCGAATACATCACCGCCTGTACCTGAACCAAGTGGGTTTGCCACTCGGTGCTGTAAATTATGATGTCATCCTGGTACGCTGATGCATACGCCTGATGTGTTCCAACACTATGTCCATCAGCCTCTGGAACGTGGCGGGGGCGCCATGTAACCCAAAAGGCAAGACGACATAATTGTGAAATACCGCGCTTGTCACAGCCTCTCAATCAGCTCATCCACCATGGGCATGGGGTAAAGATCAAATTTGGACACTTCGTTTAACCTTCTGAAGTCGTTACAAAACCATAACGATCCATTAGGCTTTGGGATTAGTACAATGGGACTGGCCCATTCGGTCTTCGACTTCTCAATCACCCCCAGGTGGAGCATTTTTTCACCTCCGAGATGACTTGCCTCCTAGCCTCCGGTACCCAGTATGGCTTCATGCGTACCTTTACGTGAGGCTCGGCGACAATATCGTATTGGATGATGGAGGTCCTGCCTGGCAGGTCTGAGAAGACATCCAGGTTCTGCTGTACCAACCTCCGGGCCTCCCGCCTCTGTTGTTTTGTGAGAGTGTCCTCTATTCTCACTCGTGTCTCATCCTCTCCGGATACCACTGTAACCGGGGACAGGTGACCTGAAGAGGTTTGGTCCGGGGGTAGAGCAGCTACCATACTTTCCCTGTCTTTCCAGGGTTTCAACAGGTTTATATGGTATACCTGTTCCGGCTTTCTCCTACCTGGTTGAAACACCTTGTAGTTTACCACCCCAACCTTTTCTCACATTTCATAGGGACCCTACTACTTAGCTAAGAACCTTCTTTCTGCCGTGGGGATCAATGTCTGGGGCCACAAGGGACTGGGTACTCAGGTCTCGGGCGGTTGGGTGCAGGGATGTCACGGGTGGTCCGTGCCTGAGCCTGTACCCTTGGGTGACAATGAAAAGGGGTATATTTTCAGGCATTAGAGTTATTGTCAGTCATAACGCCACCTGTAGATCCGGTGATGGCATTGGTGCTGCTGAGACCTCCGGGGGATGGATGGGTGGCAGCAAGGTGTTGTGGCTCTCTACAGGTAGAGCGGGGTTTCCAGGGCTGTATGGATGGATGGTGGAGTAGGGCAGCACAGTCGTTGTGGTGTGGAACTGGAATGATGAACACACACACACAGAAAGTCTCTTTTGGTTCCTTTACTGATGGAAACCGGTACACATCCAGGGATGAAGGATACACTTTGGGACTTCCTCGTCGAGTGAGGTATAGGCCTCCTTGTCCTGTTCCTTGTCCCAAAGCCTGGCTGGCATGAAACCAGACCTGACCTCCTGTTTCTCCACATCCGTGTTGCTGCACTGCGGGCCCTCTCTCTTGGGCTACCGCTATCCTTCCTGTGGTCCCTGGCTCTCAATTGTGGGTGCTGCAGGTGTCCGGGAAGCTAAACCGCCACGGTGTGCTGGATTCTCTGCTGGGCTGATCTCTTTCCCTTTGTGCAGACTCGGTCTCCAGTGACCGGTGTTCTGGTGGGGTGAGCTGGGATGGCGCCTCTGCCCCCTCTGAAGTGTTCTTCGCCTCTGCCTGCGGTCCTCGCTCTCTGGACCCTCAAACTGCCTGTGGAGGTGCACTGGTGTCGGGCCTAACACTGCTCTGGGAACCACCTGTATTTATAGGGGATCTGGCTTAACAGCAGCCAGTGAAAACTCCCCCTACAGACCTGGAGTGGAAGGTGTTTTGTGTAAGTGAGAGTACCAGATGTGGAAATCCCTCAGTGTACTAGTTGGTTCTGTGGCTTACCTGGTACAGGGCGCCACATTCTCCCCTAGTTAACTTCAGCACTCCTGGACTGAACAAAGCTTTTGTTACATAACACATAAACAATACCAGGTATTTACAGAGTCTCAAAAATGCAAAAATGTAAAAAAAAACATTGAAAACCAGTGAAAATAGAAAAGGGCAATCCTTATAGCGCTAGTCCATCCGCCGCAGGCTGTAAAAAGTAAAGAAAGTAGTTTTTGCCACCACTAGTCCTGTGGATGTAGTCCAGAGTTAAACAAAGGGGAAAGTCCAGGGAAAAATGGTCAAGTCCACACAGTAAAGTCTCTGTTGGCTTGGGACATTCAATGGATTAACACACTTTGCACACAATTTCCCTATGGGTATCTCTGCTTAGGAGGCCGGGTCTTACCTTCTCTCTACCCCAGGCACTTTCTGTTCCCAACTTAATGTACATGGGCCTGTGCCCAGTTCCTCCACCCTTTTATACACTACTATTTACTGTCTATTTACATTGAGTCACTGTTTATTGTTTGACACTTCTATGTCTTTACACCTTATACCCATTCTCCATACCTAGATGGGCCTTTTCTTGGGTACTGTGACATGACTTACGTGGACTAGGTGTCTCATGTTGTGTACTCACTTCTGTATGAAGTGGTAAAGCAGGTAATTGTCTGCGAGGCCTTAGTCTTACTGTAGGACTAGCAGGTTCACCGATTGTAGGAATCTCTAGTTCCGGTAATACAGGCTGTACTTCTTGCACTTTAACTGGTTCTTCTTCGCTTCTTAATTCTTCAGGTATTGGTACTGGTACTTGTTTTTCTACAGGTTGATAAAATGAGAGCACTGGTACTATGATTGCTCCTTCATATTGAGGCCAATCTTCTGGGAAATCTCCTAGTTCAGTGTGCATGACTTTCTCTCTTTTCTCCTCAACTGTTGTTGAATAGGGATATTCTGGGGTCGAATTGGCTTCTTCTTGTGGTTTCAATTGGTCAGGACACTTCTTGAAATGATCTCTAGATACTGTCGAGGTTGTTCTTCCTTCATCACAGCTAATTACACAGGTTTTAGAATTGTCAAAATTGGATTGTATGACAGTATAGGGTTCAGCTTCCAATTGGTCATCTAGTTTGTTGGTTCTTCTTTTTCTTTTGAGAACTAGTTCACCAGGTGTCAAGGGTTCGGCTGAGGCATGTTTGTTAAAGTCATGTTCTTGTTTGCAACTGACTTGTTCTAAGTACTTTTCCATGCATTCCTGAACTTTCTTGTACTGCTGATAATCCCAATCTTCTTCTGAAGTATCTTGGTCTGGTTCTTCAGGTCCCATCTCCAAGTCAATTGGGAGTTTGCCAGGTCTTGCTCGCATCAAGTAAGCTGGTGTGTACCGTGTTTCCCCGAAAATAAGACACCGTCTTATATTAATTTTTGGTCCAAAAGTTACACCATGTCTTATTTTTTTTGGGGGGGGGCGCCTTATATTAAGCATCATCCACTATCCCTCTGTAGCCCCCATCATCCTTCACTATCCATCTGTAGCCCCCTCATCCTCCACTATCCTTCTGTAACCCCCCCATCATCCTCCACTATCCCTCTGTAGCCCCCATCATCCTCCACTATCCATCTGTAGCCCCTCATCCTCCACTATCTTTCTGTAGCCCCCATCATCCTCCACTATCCCTCTGTAGACCCCATCATCCTCCACTATCTTTCTGTAGCCCCCATCATCCTCCACTATCCCTCTGTAGCCCCCATCATCCTCCACTATCCCTCTGTAGCCCCCATCATCCTCCACTATCCCTAGACCCCATCATTCGCCACTGTCCCTCTGTAGCCCCCATCATCCTCCAACATCCCTCTAGCCACACACACACACAGCCATGCACACACAGCCACACACACACAGTCAGACACATCACTGGAGCCTGCCGGAGCTTACCGCCGCCACCACGTGATGTCCCCCGGTGCGTACATAGTCGGGAGCCGTAGATGTACAATGGTAAGCCATCAGCCAATAAGGCGGCTGCTGGCGTCTGATTGGCCACGGCATTACCGTACATCTACGCTGAGCGGCGCAGATGACCTCTGTACAGGAGATGTACGGTAATTCCTCGGCCAATCAGACGCCAACAACCACCTGATTGGCTGATGGCTTACCATCGTACATCTGCGGTGCACGGCTATGTACACACACTGGGTGACATCAAGCAGCGGCGGTGGCAAGCTCCGGAGGAACAATGGCAGCGGCAGAGGCAGCTGAGTAAGTGAGTATGAATTTTTTTTCTTTTGTCTGCCACGTCCTATTTTCAGGGGGGTGCCTTATATTAGACACTCTGGCCAAATCCCCGGGGCGCCTTATTTTCGGGGGGGGCGCCCTATTTTCAGGGAAACACGGTAGTTAGTAGAACTTACAGGGATGTGGTTGTATATATCCACTAAGTCAGGTAGTTTTTCTGGCCATAGGTTTCTTTCTTCTAGTGGTAAGGTCTTACCCTTCTTGGATTGTCCTACCAGGAGATCTTGCATGGGCGCTGCTATCTTCATGTAGCCCTTGATGAACCTCTTGTAGTACCTGACCAGTCCTAAGAATTGGCGTACCTCTCTAAAGGTAGTTGGTGCTGGCCAGTCCTTGATGACTGTGACCTTGTCCGAGTCCGGTGCTACGCCTTCTGCACTGGCCACATGCCCAAGGTACTGGACTTTGGGTTTTAACAGGTGACATTTTGAAGGTTTCAATTTCATACCATACTTGGACAATGATTCAAACACTTTACTCAGGTGTTGCAGGTGGTCTTCATAGGTCTTGGAGTACACTATGACATCATCCAGGTATAAAATTACGGTTTTCAAAGTTTCTGTGGCCTAGGCAACACTCCATCAGCCGCTGGAACGTTCCTGGTGCATTGCATAACCCGAATGGCATGCTGTTGAACTCGCATAACCCCATCGGCGTCGGGAAGGCTGTCTTCTCACGGTCTTCTTCTGCAACGTAGACCTGCCAGTACCCACTAGTAAGATCTAAGGTTGAGAAGTATTTGGCAGACTTTAATGCAGCTAGTGACTCTTCTATGCGGGGTAACGGGTATGCATCCTTGCGTGTTACTTCATTGATTTGCCTATAGTCTACACACATCCTCATACTACCGTCTTTCTTTTTAACCAGGACCAGTGGCGCTGCACAGGGACTACAACTATCTCTAATGACTCCTGCATCCTACATGTCCTGTAGCATTTCTTTTGCTTTCTGGTAGTGTGCAAGTGGTATAGGCCTGTATCTTTCTTTTATTAACTGACAAAGACCTAAGTCTCAATCAAGGAATGATTTCACAACTGTAATCAAAAATATGCTAAAAATTGCAATCTTTATTCTCAATCTAATATATAAAGCTGAATGTGTGTATGTGTGTGTGTGTGTGTGCGTGTGTGTGTATATCCGGGATTGGCATCTACAC
This sequence comes from Allobates femoralis, assembly GCA_033576535.1. Lineage (NCBI taxonomy): Eukaryota > Metazoa > Chordata > Amphibia > Anura > Aromobatidae > Allobates > Allobates femoralis. The sequence continues at coordinate 36,296,359 of JARQOC010000004.1, read as the reverse complement.
CGTCGCAGCTACAGCCGCAAAATTTTGCAGAGTCACACGTCTGGACCCCGGGAGCGTCATAGTCTATGTTGTGAGGCGAAATTTTAACCTTGCGCGTTCCAGTTCACCAAACAATTTTACCCCTATCTACATAATGGGAAAAAAGGGAAAGGAAACGTGCGGGAGGAAAATCGACAGCTGTCAGCTATAGAGACAAAATTTTGCACAGTCACACGTCTGGACCCCGGGAGCGTCATAGGCTATGTTGTTGTGAGGCGCAATTTTAACCCCGCGCATTCCAATTCACCAAACAATTTTGCCCCTATCTAGATAATGGGGAAAAAGTGACAGTTACCAGTTGACAGTTGTGAATGAGAGGGACTTAATGATAGCGCCAAAGACTAACAGCATATACCAGCATATAGTCACTAAGGTGGGGCCCCAACATGGGATATTCACCACACACAGGGACATGTATACACACCACACAAAGAGTAACAGCAAGTGTATAGTCGCTAAGGTGCAGCCCCAACATTGGATACTCACCACGCACCTGAACAAACTCACACCACAAAGACACACACCCCCAAGGGGACACACACACACTCTATAGCGACACATGCACTCACCACACAGGGACACACACACACCACAAAGAGACACACACACACACACAAGACCCCCCCCCCCCACAGGGACACACACGCATAGCCACCCTATAGGGACACATGCACTCACCCCACAGGGACACACACACCACAAAGAGACACACACACACCACACAGACCCCCCCAAAGGGACACACACACATACACACCCTATAGGGACACATGCACTCACCCCTCAGGGACACACACACACACCACAAAGGGACACAAACAACACAGAGACACACACACCCCACACAGACACCCCCCCACAGGGACACACACACACATACACACCCTATAGGGACACATGCACTCACCCCACAGGGACACACACACACACACACACCACAAAGAGACACACACAACACAGATACACACACACACACACCACACAGACCCCCCCCCACAGGGACACACACGCATAGCCACCCTATAGGGACACATGCACTCACCCCTCAGGGACACACACACCACACAGACCCCCCCACAGGGACACACACACATACACACCCTATAGGGACACATGCACTCACCCCTCAGGGACACACACACACCACAAAGGGACACAGACAACACAGAGACACACACACCCCACACAGACACCCCCCCACAGGGACACACACACACATACACACCTTATAGGGACACATGCACTCACCCCACAGGGACACACACACACACACACCACAAAGAGACACACACAACACAGATACACACACACACACCACACAGACCCCCCCCCCACAGGGACACACACGCATAGCCACCTATAGGGACACATGCACTCACCCCTCAGGGACACACACACCACAAAGAGACACACACACACCACACAGACCCCCCCACAGGGACACACACACATACACACCCTATAGGGACACATGCACTCACCCCTCAGGGACACACACACACCACAAAGGGACACAAACAACACAGAGACACACACACCCCACACAGACACCCCCCCACAGGGACACACACACATACACACCCTATAGGGGCACATGCACTCACCCCACAGGGACACACACACACACACCACAAAGAGACACACACAACACAGATACACACACACACACCACAGACCCCCCCCCCCACACACAGGGGCACACACACATACACACCCTATAGGGGTACATGCACTTACCCCACAGGGACACACACACACCACAAAGAGACACACACACACCACACAGACCCCCCCACAGGGACACACACACGTACACACCCTATAGGAACACATGCACTCACCCCTCAGGGACACACACACACCACAAAGGGACATACACAACACAGAGACACACACACCCCACACAGACACCCCCCCACAGGGACACACACACATACACACCCTATAGGGACACATGCACTCACCCCACAGGGACGCACACACCACACAGACAGACACAGATGTGCACAAATCACCTCACACAACTCGCCTCATACGTCTGATATCTTTATTTTCCAAACATAAACATCTGATTAAAAACAGCCAATGTGCAGCACATGTGTCATATAGGGAATTAAGGCAGATGTCAGTCACATGAGCTGTCTATTATGTGTATGTGTGAGGTAACATATACTGCCCGGCCAGGGGGAGGGTTTACTGTTGGCTGGAGATTTATCAGGCTGCCTATAGCAACCAATCACAGCTCAGCTTCTATTTTCCTACAGGTCATTAATATGACATATTCACATTCTATTTTGTTATAGCTAACAGCAGTTATTTATTAACCCGGGCGTAGCCGGGTACTACAGCTAGTATATATATATATAGGGCGTAGCCGGGTACTACAGCTAGTATGTATATATATATAGGGCAATGCTGGGCTCTACATCTACTATATATATAGGGCGTAGCCGGGTACTACAGCTAGTATATATATATATAGGGCGTAGCCGGGTACTACAGCTAGTATGTATATATATATAGGGCAATGCTGGGCTCTACATCTACTATATATATAGGGCGTAGCCGGGTACTACAGCTAGTATAAAATAAAATCACATCAAAGCTAATTCCCAAAAGGAAAGCCACATAGTACAATATAAATCCTTTTTAGATACAGAATAATATCAATATTGCACAGAACCCATCAAAAAGACAATGTCTCTCAAGACAACATATAGAAACCTATACAGATTGAGCACCCTTTATGGTCTCCTAATAGACCTAACATAAGTCTATCAGACCCATAGTCTGCCTGTTCCTGAATGGCAAACTCCCATCCTCTATTTAGTAAGGGATAGACCATAGATACCGTATATGAGCTCAGCCAGAGGTTATTTAAGTCCTATCAATGAAGGGTTACGTGTTTATTACCTGCTGTAGAGGAATATTGTGCCTGGGTTTCCCACCTGGCTGAGCTCATATACGGTATCTATGGTCTATCCCTTACTAAATAGAGGATGGGAGTTTGCCATTCAGGAACAGGCAGACTATGGGTCTGATAGACTTATGTTAGGTCTATTAGGAGACCATAAAGGGTGCTCAATCTGTATAGGTTTCTTGAGAGACATTGTCTTTTTGATGGGTTCTGTGCAATATTGATATTATTCTGTATCTAAAAAGGATTTATATTGTACTATGTGACTTTCCTTTTGGGAATTAGCTTTGATGTGATTTTATTTTATATTGAGAATAAAGATTGCAATTTTTAGCATATTTTTGATTACAGTTGTGAAATCATTCCTTGATTGAGACTTAGGTCTTTGTCAGTTAATATAAGAATTTATTGGAGTGACCATATTATAAAAAGGGACTGGTTGTTATCTGTATGTTTCTTTGATGGGTGCATGGTCACCTGTGGGTATGTGGTGTTGCACCCCTTTAATCCTCCCAAAATCAAGTGCATGCTTGCTAAACACCTGTTCATACTCATGAACTACCCGATAAGCTCCATGTTTCTGGTGAGAAGGTGTATTGTCAGTTCCTGAGCTCCTGACACCATTTCTTGAGTTGTTTTTTGGAGTTGTGAGGCTCATCTGACACTGTCTGAGCTGGTGATTCAGCTTCATGTATAGAGTTGTTATCTACATGGTACAACTTAGCAACAGTAGAATATCGTGGCAGCTTTATTTCATCATCACCATAATTCAGTACACGTACAGGGACCCTTCCTTTTCGTACATCAACCACCCCCTGGCTGTCAGGAGTGTAGGACTACTGTCAGACATCACCGGCTCCACTACAGCTTGGTAGTCCTGCTCTCTGAGGCCCATCGCTGCCCGAGACCAGATCATCATTTCACTTCTTGGTGGCACTACAATAGGAATTGGGTCTGTTGCATGTACGCTACCAATTTCACCATTAGATAGAGTTACCTGTTGCTGGTACACGAGGGCTCGGATCTCCTTCTGAAGAAACCTCCTCTCTCCTGGAGTAGCGGTATATGCACTCTGTTGCAGCGAAAACAGCACTTCATTTAGACAATTAACCATTATATTTGTACCAAGTATCACATGTGGATCCCACTCATTTGGTCTATCCGCAACCACAATGAGTCCTTGATTGTTTACTTCCACCTCCCCACCTTTACGGTTGCCTACCAATGCCTGTCTATATTGACGGGCAACCCATTGGTAGCAATAATATTCAAGTTAGGGTTTGGGGGGTCAAGTTCAAGTTCAGACCAGAACTCGGGATGGTGGTCACCTGGGATCTAGTGTCTACCAAAGCATTGGTAGCGATGCCTTCTATGATGACGGACAGGTATGGACGATCTCCCAGCCAATTGGATGGGTCTGGACAGTCTACTCCTGGGGTTGGGCCCCGGCCCCAGGGGTTGCTCGTTTAAAGGGCAGAACCAGTAGATGTTCCCTTCCTTGTTGCACTTGTGGCAGATGGCCTGTCCACTGGCACTGTAGCGGTCCGTGGTCCTCCCTCAAAGCGGCGGTGTCTTCTTCCTCATCCACGGGACGTCTTCTGGGCTGTCAGCGTGCTGTATCTTTACTTGTAGCTGTGTCTCTGTCTTAGGTTGCCTAGCACCTTGGAGCTTGGCAATCTCTCTGCTCAGCTGGCGCACCTCGGAGCACAGGCTGTCAAACCGGTCACGGGTCACAGCCTGCATGCTGGTCTTTGCTGCAGGGGATAAAGAAGGTGCTTCTGGCAAAGAGGGAGTTTTAACCCATCGCGGCTGTGTATACAGCCCCAGCTGTATACAGCCCCCCCGTGGTATCCAGGGCCCCCCTTGCTGCACACCTGTAAAGTAAGATGTCAGTATACTTATCGCTGCCGCCGCCGCCGCCGCTCCGCTGCTCGGTCACCGCGCTGCTCCGGGTCTTCATGCTTCCTTCTCCGGCGCTCGAACAATGACGTCATTTCCTGTGCGCCGAAGAAGGAAGCATGAAGACCCGGAGCAGGGCGGTGACCAAGCAGCGTAGCGGCGGCGGTGGCGGCGGCAGGGATAAGTATACTGACATCTTACTTTACAGGTGTGCAGCAAGGGGGACCCTGGTTACCTCCGGGGGGGCTGTATACAGCTGGGGCTACCGTATATACTCGTGTATAAGCCGAGGGGGGACTTTTCAGCACATTTTTTGTGCTGAAAAACTCGGCTTATACACGAGTATATACGGTAATTACTTGTGACCACCGTCACAGACTCCATCCTGAAATGTCTCACCCAGAGCTTCGTGTTGAGAAGCTTTAGGTCCACAATGGGGCATACAGAAACCCCAGTTTTTTGGGACCACAAAGAGATTTGAGTAGAAGCCTAAAAAGTGTTACTGAGCCGGCACAAGGATGATGACACTGGCGTCGGAAAGAAAGAGATGGCCTGAATGAACCTTGGAATGAGGTCTGTGTCCTTTGGGGGCTGGGATAGGAAAAAGCCATCCTGTGGAACAGAAGCGAATTCGATCTTGTAACCAAACGAGATGACGTCTTGGGATCCAGTGGTCCATGATTGGGTGTTACGAGGCCTCCAGGAAGATGTGGGCTTGAAGGGAGGCCTCTTCTGATCCAGACCCACTGGGGATTGGTCGTGCCGATTGGAGGGCCTGGAAACCAGGATATGAAAGGACGAAAATTGAAAATGTTGCTTCTTAGGAGGAGGACGCTTGTCCTTTGCCTGGGGAAGGGAAGATGTCTTTCCGCCCGTGGCATTCGAGATGATCTTGTCCAGTTTATCACTGAAGAAGCGCGTTCCTTGAAAGGATAAATTAGCGAGGGATTTCTTTGAGGTTGCGTTCGTATTCCAGGCCATCAACCATAAGCTCCGGAAGTGGGCGCTGCGTAGGAGGCGGAATCAAGAGAAGAGGTAACAATGTATTTTCCCACCTGCGCGATCTGATCCGCTAAGCTAGCAAGTTCTGTTGGGGGGCCTTGGGAAAGAATGTCCCTCAGAAGGTTTTAGCTCGGGAGGGTACAGCCATAGACACCCAGGTGGCTGCAAAAGAAGGGCAGAGGGATGCGCTTGAGGCCTTGAAGGCAGATTTCACCATGGCCCCTATAAGCCTGTCTGGGACCTCCTTAAGGAAAGCACCGTCGGCTAATGGGAGAATCATATTGGTAGAGAGGCGTGAGACTGGAGGGTCTACTACCGGAGAGTTGGTCCAGTTATGGCGAACCTCTTAGGAGAAAGGATATAGGGCCCCCAGGCGCTTTCTGGACTGAAAGCGCTTCTCTGGGTGCTGCCATTCCTTAGCGAAGATGTCATTGAATTCTTTCAAGTAAGAGAGAGCATGGGGTGCTGGCTTGGATTACTTAACTGACACCTTACGAGAGTGGGTGGCTTGTCGTCTGTGTCGGTCTTAAGGGTCTCTCTACCGTGTCCCTTATTATGGAGATTCGATGTGAGTCCAACTCCAGTAAAGAGTCTGAGGAGGATTCAAAATCAGCAGGTAGGAAGCTACTAGAGAAGAAGACCCTGAATGGAATTCCCTATAGAGGGATTTCTAGTTGCGAGTGCTATAGAAGAAAGATATGGAAAGAACTTGTTCAAGAGAAATTGAAATTTACATAAGTGATAAGGAAAAGTTATAGTTTTTGACAACTATAAATGATCCACAGGGGATATAAGTGTAACCCCACAGTCGGTGGGGACCCTCACCGGGACGCGAGGGGATCGGGTCCCATCCGGCCACCGGTCTCCTGCTATGCCCACATTCTTACCGGGTCCGCGCTTCCATGGCGTTCTCCCCGGTTGTGGCGGCTCCTTGGCGCTTCTCCCCGTCTCCTCACTTCCTGGTGGCAGGCGGAATGAGCATAGGGGGCGCGCGCCACACTTCTTAAATTTAAAGCACCAGTACACCCTTTTTTCCTATCACCACCTCTCAGTCAATCACTGAGGGCTGGTGGGTTCTTAAGGCCCTCACTTAATATGGGAGGTGCCTGGGCAACTTCGTAGCTAGTCTTAGTTGCCAGCTCAGGTCCTAAGCAGTGCATGCAGATTCTTGTGTCCTCTGTGATCCTTACTTGTCTCTCTTGATTTCAGTGCCAGATCCCTCCTGCCTGTTCCCCGCAGACCCGTGCCACTCTCGCTGGTCCCTGGCTACTTCCTTGACCCCTTTGGCTGCACCAAGCTCCATCCCTGCCCTCTCCTCTGGTTCCCTGGTTTCCTTGTCCTGTTTCGCCTTGGGTCGGACCCACAGGTTTGACTGGTTCATTGGACCCTCTCTGGTTGCGCTTGGAGGAATCCCTGTATAGGGGTAACCCTTCTTGTGCTCCCTTAGGGGGACCCCGGTGATCTGGCCCATGCCCCGTATCCCCCCCCCATCCCTCTCTCACCTACCGGCGGGCCCGCCGATGCAGCTGCGGTCCAGCTCTGGTGTGGGCTCCTCCTCTTCTGGGCTCCTCCTCCTGGATCAGGTAAGTATGTGTGAATGAATGTATGTATGTAGTATGTATGTAGTATGTATGTATGTATGTAGTATGTGTGTATGAATGAATGAATGTATCTATGTATGTAGTATGTATGTAGTATGTGTGTATGAATGAATGTATCTATGTATGTAGTATGTATGTATGTAGTATGTATGAATGAATGTATGTATGTATGTATGCATGTAGTATGCATGTATGTTTGTATGTATCAATGAATGAATGGATGTCTGCGTGCGTGGCTGTCTGCGTGCGTGGCTGTCTGCGTGCGTGGCTGTCAGCGAGCGGGCGTGGATGTCAGCAAGCGGGCGTGGATGTCAGCGAGTGGGCGTGGATGTGTGTGTGCATGGCTGATGGGTGCATAGGTGAATGGATGGGTGCAACAAGGGATCAAGTATCCTCTTGTTGTAGTCTCTGGGATCATAGTCATGGTGCACTGTATGACAGATCATTGTCATACAGTGCAACATAACTCTGACCCCATAGGCTGTAGGAAGAGGACACTTGATCCCTTGCTGCAATCTCTGGATTGAGCAGAGGCGATCGAGCGTCGTGGGATCTTCGTTGTGGACTACGTCGGAGGCGGTCGAGCGCCGTGGGACCGTCGTTGTGGACTACGTCGGATCTTTATAATAAAGATGGAGTCCAAATTTTGTTTGTTTTTTTTTCAAATAAAAAGATTTTTCTCTGTGTGTATTTTCTGACTATTTACCAGAGATTCCTAATGGCGGGTCTAACATTGGCCCTAAATTATGAATCTCGGGGCTTAGTGCCAGCTGCCAATAACAAGCTGGCATTAACCCCTTTATTACCCAGTTTGCCACCGGCACCAGGGCAACTGGAAGAGTCTGGGTACAGCGCCAGAAAATGGCGCTTCAATGAATGCGCCATTTTTTGGGGCGGCTGCGGGCTGCAATTCGCAGCATGGGGGGCCCAGAACGCTTGGGCCTCTCCATGCTGTGGAATCCAGCCCCCAGCTGCCTAGTTGTACCTGGCTGGACCAAAAACATGGCGGAGCCCTATGTCATTTTTTTTTTCTAGAATTAGTTCTAGAAAGAAAGAAAAAGGCTTTGCTATATTTTTGGGTACCAGCCAGGTACAACGAGGCAGCTGGGGGTTGCTGGCAGTCCGTAGCTGCCAAGTTGTACCTGGCTGGACGAAAAATATGGCGGAGTCCTATGTCATTTTTTTTTCTAGAATTAGTTCTAGAAAGAAAAAAAAAGGCTTTGCTATATTTTTGGGTACCAGCCAGGTACAACGAGGCAGCTGGGGGTTGCTGGCAGTCCGTAGCTGCCAAGTTGTACCTGGCTGGACCAAAAATATGGCGGAGCCCCACGCCATTTTTTTTTTTTTACGTCTACCAATAAAATGACAAGGAGCTTTGCCTTATTTTTGGATGCCAGCCAGGTACAACTTGGCAGTTGGGGGGCTGCAATCCTCATCGTGGAGAGACCCAAATGTTGTGGCCCCCCACGCTGCAAATTGCAACTCACAGCCACCCCAGAAAATAGCACATTAGAGGTGCCATTTTCTGGTGCTGTACCCCAACTCTTCCAGTTGCCCTTGTGCTGGTGGCACACAGGATCACTCCATACGTGACATGGTGTCCGCTAACAAGTTGAATGGAAAATTAGCTCCAATTATTAGCGGACACTGTCGCGTATGGAGAGCCCCTGTGTGCCTAAACATTGGAGCTCCCCACAAGTGACCCCATTTTGGAAACTACACCCCAAGGAACGTATCTAGATGCATAATGAGCACTTGAACCCCCAAGTGGTTCACAAATTGATCATAAAATTAAAAAAGTACTTTTTTTTTCCACAAAAAATTATTTTTTTCATTTTTACGGATCAATTTGTGAAGCACCTGGGGTTCAAAGTGCTCACTATGCATCTAGATACGTTCCTTGGGGGGTCTAGTTTCCAAAATGGGGTCACTTGTGGGGGAGCTCAATGTTTAGCACACAGGGCTCTCCATACGTGACATGGTGTCCGCTAACAATTTGAATGGAAAATCACTCAAATTGTTAGCGGACACATGTCACGTTTGGAGAGCCCCTGTGTGCCTAAACATTGGAGCTCCCCCACAAGTGACCCATTTTGGAAACTAGACCCCCAAGGAACGTATCTAGATGCATAGTGAGCATTTGAACCCCCAGTGCTTCACAAATTGATCCATAAAATGAAAAAAGAATAATTTTTTTGTTCGGAAAAAAAAAGTGCTATTTCATTTTATGGTATGAATTTGTGAAGCAACTGGGGGTTCAAAGTGCTCACTATGCATCTAGATACGTTCCTTGGGGGGTCTAGTTTCCAAAATGGGGTCACTTGTGGGGGAGCTCCAATGTTTAGCACACAGGGGCTCTCCAACGCAACATGGTGTCCGCTAACAATTTGAGCTCATTTTCATTCAAATTGTTAGCGGACACCATGTCGCATTTGGAGAGCCCCTGTGCTAAACATTGGAGCTCCCCCACAAGTGACCCCATTTTGGAAACTAGACCCCCAAAGGAACGTATCTAGATGCATAGTGAGCACTTTGAACCCCCAGGTGCTTCACAAATTGATCCGTAATAATGAAAAAAGAAATTTTTGTGGAAAAAAAAAGTGCTTTTTCATTTTTATGGATGAATTTGTGAAGCAACTGGGGGTTCAAAGTGCTCACTATGCTCTAGATAGTTCCCTGGAGGGTCTAGTTTCCAAAATGGGTCACTTGTGGGGGAGCCCCTAATGTTTAGGCACACAGGGGCTCACCAACACAACATGGTGACAGCTAACAATTTGAGCTGATTTTTATTCAAATTGTTAGCGGACACCATGTCGCGTTTGGAGAGCCCCTGTGTGCCTAAACATTGGAGCTCCCCCACAAGTGACCCATTTTGGAAACTAGACCCCCCAGGGAACGTATCTAGATGGGTAGTGAGCATATTGAACCCCAGGTGCTTTACAAATTGATCTGTGAAAATGAAATAGTACTTTTTTTTTCACAAAAAATTTCTTTTAGCCTAAATTTTTTCGTTTTCACATGGCAACAGCATAAAATTCATCCTAAAATTTGTTGGGCAATTGCTCCTGAGTACACCGATACCTCATATGTGGTCATAAACCACTGTTTGGGCGCACGGCAGGGGTCAGAAGGGAAGGAGCGACATTTCACTTTTTGAATGTAAAGTTAGCTCCAAAAGTCAAATGTGGCTCCTTCCCTTCTGAGCCCTGCCGTGCGCCCAAACACTGGTTTATCACCACATATGAGGTATCGATGTACTCGGGAGAATTTGCACAACACATTTTAAGATCCATTTTATCCTGTTGCCCATGTGAAAATGAAAGAATTGAGACTAAAAGAACATTTTTGATAAAAAAATTAAAATATCCATTTTTTGTTTCCACTTTGCTTTAGTTCCTGTGAAGCACCTGAAGGGTAATAATTTTCTTGAATGTAGTTTTGAGTAGCTTGAGGGGTACAGTTTTTGGAATGGTGTCACTTTTGGGTGTTTTCTGTCATGTACACCCCTCAAAAGGGCTTCAAATGTGACGGGGCCACAAAAAAAATGGTTTTGTAAATTTTGGTTGAAAAATGAAAAATTGCTCTTGAACTTTGAACCCTTATAACGTCCTAACAAAAAATTTTTTTTTTCCAAAATTGTGCTGATGTGAAGTAGACATGTGGGAAATGTTATTTAATAACTTTTTTCTGTCACATAACTCTCTTGTTTATCAGAAAAAAAAATTAAAAATGTGAAAATTGTGAAATTTTCAAAATTTTTGATTTTTTCACAAATAAACGCAAAAATTATCGACTTAAATTTAATACTATCATGAAGCCCAATATGTCACGAAAAAACAATCTCAGAATCGCTAGGATCGGTTGAAGCGTTCCAGAGATATTACCTCATAAAGGGACACGGTCAGAATTGCAAAAAAGGCCAAGGTCTTTAGGGTCAAAATAGGCCGGGGGTGAAGGGGTTAAGCTCAATGGTCTCTGTTCTTCGCTCGGTTTGACTACCGTCTCTATTTCCATCCAGCCAAGAAGAACATCAAGGCAGATGCATTGTCCAGGCCCTTCATCTCTGATGACTAAGAGGAGGAACCTCACCCCATCATTGATCCATCCAAGATAATCACAGTAGCATCGGTTCTGCTAATGCAGCCACCTCCGGGTAAGACGTTTGTTCCCAATCCCGACAGGAGACGTGTGCTTCAGTGGGGTCATTCGTATAAACTAGCTGGCCATGCAGGACTGAAGAAAACCCTACATTAATCGCACGGCATCATTGGTGGCCCAAGATGCGCCGGGAGATCACTGAGTTTGTCTCTGCCTGCCCGTCCTGTGCCCGTAACAAGACATCCAAGCGTTACCCTCGGGTCATCTCCTTCCCCTACCAGTACTGTCTGTGCCCTGGAAGCATATCGCAATGGATTTCATCACCTACCTACCAGTGTCCTCAAGCTGTACCATCATGTGGGTCGTGGTAGATCGGTTCTCCAAGATGGGTCATTTCATTCCTTTGTCTGGGCTTCCCTCCGAGATTAGGGGACAATGAATTCTCCCTGCCATTATCGAAAAGGATGACCACCTGGGGATTTCCCAGCTAACTGTGAGAATGAATTTCATTCTATCTGCAGACTGAATAGAAGAGTCAATTACTCTCCTGACTGAGAGGCTCCAAGACTCGCTCCTATAAAAATGTCAGGCATAAATATTACATCCAGAAGTTCAGAAGATCCTAGCACATATTTTATATAATTGTCTACTTCTGTCTGTTTGTCTGTAATGCAAATCCTGCGTTGCTGATTGGTCGTGGGCGCTCACGACCAATCAGCAACAGGGACAGTCCGCCCGCAAATTGGCATTTCAACCACGCTTGGCTGATTGGTTGCGCCTGGCCGGTTGCCAGCAATCAGCGATATTGGCGCAGGATTTAAACCCAGCTTCGCTTTGCATTATTCTTAAATCTTCATAGATAAACTACATACATACTCTAGAATACCCAATGCATTAGAATCGGGCCACCATCTAGTATTTTATAAGCACGGGACCTGTGTAGGTCCCCTAAACTTGAGATTGGCCAATGGGGTATCAGCAGTGTAGTCATGTGTCATATCATTGCAAAGCTAAAATCATAACTGAAAATATGAAAGCATTGTCTTCTGCCTATGACATTCCCAGGCAAAGTTATGGCCAATAATATCTCATATCTCAACTCAGGGGGGTGGCAGCTATAGGACATCCAGAGGTAGGTGATGGGTGTGAGATAGGCAGAACAGGGGCAAGCCTTGTACTGTACAAAAATAGCCCATCCCGTCTCCATATTGGTATTCTTCTGAAGAGGCATTATTACATCAAGCCAAACTATACCCAGGAACCACGTTGGCCCACGCTGCCCTTGTGGTGCCACCAGCATTAAAGTAACTTATCACATGTGTGTGTAATTCTGTGTGTACCCAGCTTATCTTTTATTTGCCACACAGTAAAAACATCCGGTAGATCCACAAGCGCTTCCAGAATTCAATATAAATTGTCTGTAGTTTTCCAAGATTTTTTACATATAACAAAGTACAAATACACTACACAACGTGTTTCGGCTAAAAAGATAGCCTTCCTCAGGTAGAGTTACTAGCATTTCAAAACAGGAATATATACAGAAAGAGTTGAGGGGTTGTTTGCACTAATTGTCCAATTAAGGGCATTAATCACATCATTGGAGCCGTGGAAGTTCAATCTTAACGAAACGGCAAGCCGTAGTCCGGCTCTCCAGCTCCCCCTCCCTGCACCTATGTAACCCCGTGTAGCATGAATAAAAGCGAGCACAGGTGAGTGCTGTTTCATTTCTTTTGAATTCATATAAATATATATACCCACACACTGTGGACACATTACCAGACTTTGCAGTTCCTCACAGGTCATGTGATGACAAGACCTCAGAGATCCTGGAGCGAGTGGGGTGGAAGTTTCTCCAGCTTCTCCCTCAGGATGTGCAGCCTCTGTGCAGATCAGGCAGGAGAGAGCGCAGTTGTCTCAGTGATCGGGAAGGACAAGCTGCCTCCGAACCATATGAGCACTCACTTATTAGCAAAATTTTTTTCTGTTAAAGGTGTGTATTATAGTGCAAAAAATACAGTAAGTTCTAAAGTCATTTCCCTTTTTCATTTAATTATACAATTATGTTTCATTTTTGTACAATTTGTTAATAAAATATATAATTTCTCCCCGTGTGAGTTATTTTTGATATGATTTTCTAGTAGTTCATTTTTCACATTCTAGGTATGATAATCGCTTCTCCCTGTGTGGGATTTTTGATGTTGAAGAAGGTAAGATTTTCGGGTAAAACATTTCCCACATTCTGAACATGAAAAAGGCTTCTCCCCTGTGTGAGTTCTCTGATGTCTAACAAGAGCTGATTTAGACATAAAACATTTCCCACAATCTGAACATGAAAAAGGCTTCTCCCCTGTGTGAGTTTTGTGATGTGAGAGAACACTTGATTTCTTTGTAAAACATTTCCCACATTCTGAGCATGAATAGAGTTTCTCCCCTGTGTGAGTTCTCTGATGTGCAATAAGATACGATTTCTGGTTAAAGAATTTCTCACATTGTGAACATGAAAAAGGCTTCTCCCCTTCATGACTTTTTTGATGTCTAACAAGATGTGATTTATGTGTAAAACATTTCCCACATTCTGAACATGAAAAAGCTTTCTCCCCTGTGTGACTTTTCTTGTGTGTAGCAAGATGTGATTGCTGTCCAAAACATTTCCCACAATCTGAACATGAGAAAGGCTTCTCCCCTGTGTGACTTCTCTGATGTATAACAAGAAATGATTTCTGTGTAAAACATTTCCCACATTCTGAACATGAAAAAGGCTTCTCCCCTGTGTGAGTTCTCTGATGTATAACAAGATGTGATTTATTTAAAAAACATTTCCCACATTCTGAACATGAATGTGGCTTCTTCCCTGTGTGATTGCTTTCATGACTAACAAGATCTGATTTCTGGTTGAAAAATTTCCCACACTTGGAACAAGAAAATCTTTTCTTCTCTGTGTGAACTTTTTGATGTTTAACAAAAGATGTTTTGAGGTGAAAACCGTTTCCATATTCTGAACATGAAAATGACTTTTTTGCTTTAAGATCATTTTGTATTTTAATGCTTATTTTCTGACTTTTATTCTTCTTAGTAGTCTGTGATGATTCAGAAGATTGGACCTGTTTCATAGCATCAGATGACAGATCTTTGCTGTGAAGAGATGATGGGATATCTGGAGTGATGTCACTCACATCAATTATATCCTGGGTGGTTTCAAGTTCATCTGATTTATAAATTAAAGATGTCAGTTGTTCTTCTGATTTCACAGTACAATCATCTGTTAAGAATAAAATTAGTTATTATGTTTGAATAAAATATCCTTAATTTATATTAACATTTCTTCTTAAAATGTCCATAGAAATGGCAAGTTATGTTGTAAAATAGAATAATTCCCAAACACAATGACAGTTCAGTCCTCATAGCATGAACCAGCAGTGTGCGGTGTCCAAATGTTCATTCTTCCCCCCAAATATTGGAATAAAAAGGCTACAAAAAAATGTTACGTATGTAAATATGACACCAATAAAGACTTCTACCCATCTCACAAAAAACAAGCCACGACCCGAGTCCATCACCTGTCAATGGACAAACAGAGGGTTTCCACATTGTGACTCAACGGCTCTTGTAAAGCAACATGGCGTCCATAGACCAATTCATCAAAATCTACTGTCCCAAAGTGAAATCTTACCCCGATTTGTGAGCGCCCGATCTACAGGTATCTGTCATGTATTTGTCATTGCTGAGTGAGAAAAGCCCACTGATCACACCCTAAGGTGTGCGTCTCCCGGAGGACAGTACAGTCACTATGACCCTAAGGTGTGCGTCTCCCGGAGGACAGTACAGTCACTATGTGTCGGCTAATAAAGTGATATCAATGTTCACTCTTCATTGCAGCCTCCTGGTACTATGTACTCAGTTATTTGCTATCTAGTTCATTGTATTGTCATGTGCATGATTTTGTTGCATTGATAAGGATGTGATCACTGTGGTGTCTCTGACATCTGTAGCTGCATTTTTCGGCACTTTTTGACCTACTTGTCTGGTTTAGTCTCTCTTTGGCCTTTTTGCCACATATTTTAGCTGCTTGTTATATTAAATACAATAACTCTCGATAATTAAAATCATTTTTTGGTATTGGGTCCTTTTTGGTGCCCTATGGGGAGAGCACCGCACCCTACTTAACCTCCCAGCATATTCCTGGAGTCTGCCGGATATAGCCTTGTTCTCTGGTTCAGTCCTGTGTGCTCAGCTCTCACCTTGTGTATTTCATACATGTTATGACCCCGGCTTATTTACTGACTACTCTTGAGGCTTCTGACTTTCTATTTTCTCTGCCCTCCTGGTTCTGACCCGGACACCTGACTATTCATCTTGTCATCTCCCAAAACCGAACAGCTGCTAACACTGCGTCCCCGGTATAGGTGTCCCTGTGCAAGTCCAGACTCATATATAGGGATTAAAGGGTGAAAGGCAAGGCGATCCCTGGGGTCTGGAGTGCAGAGGGCCAGCTTTGTTCTGGTTGCAGTTTCTTGAGCTGCCAGGTGACCATAACACATCGCCCTTCTGACTTTCTGCCTGTAAATTAGTCTTTGACTGTAAATCTGCATTCCAATAGCTAAATGGTGCTGCTTCCATTCTGAGCTCTGCCATGTGCCCACACAGTACTGGACAACTGGATATCACATAGATAAACAGGAGAAACTGAGCATAATGCAAATAAAATACAGTCATTACTGCCACATAAACAAAGTGTCCACAGGAGAGATGTCACGTGTGAGCAGTAAGATGAAGTATCCACTAAGAGGGTAGGTTACAGGGGAGGATAAATGCAACCAGCAACTAAACCAATCCATACAGAGATATTGTTACTGGCCCATAATCCGTATTACACAGGGGTTCACAATCACGTATACTTGTACTAAGTGACACAGTGCCGCTAAGGCTGGTTTCACACTACAGATTTTTCAGATCCGATGCTGTCCGATCAAAATCGCACAGCATCGGATCCGAATTTGGCCCCATGCAGCCCTATGGGCATCGGACCGAATCGGATGTGCACTAAATGCCATCCGATTTGGTCCGATCCGAGCTTGCTCCGATTTTTGCACCGATAAAAAAATCTGACAGAATCGGATCGGACCGAATCGGATGGCATTTAGTGCACATCTGATCCGACCTGATCAATTTAACATGGGGCCCTATGGAGCGGGGTCCGAGGAAACATCTGATGTCTCTTCGGACCCGATTTTAGTAGTGTACTGAGCATGCTCACTACACTAAAATAGCTCCTAAAAGTGAAGTAAGGGGTTAAAAAAATAGAAAAATCTATGCTCACCTGTCCACAAGGCCCCGGCGTCTCCCGCGTGTCTCCGGTGTTTTGCTGTTCTCTACTGACAGGACCTGCCGTGATGTCACAATCACATGACCGCCAGTAACCAATAGCCGGCGGCCATGTGATTGTGACGTCACGCAAGGTCCTGGCAGCACAGAACAGCAAGACACCGGAGACGCGCGGGACCGTTCAGGAGTCGTGGACATGTGAGAAAAGATGGGAGAAGAGGGGAGGACACATGAGAGGACACATGGGAGGACCAGGGGAGCGCAATTGAGGACCGGAGGACACATGGGAGGACCAGGGGAGCGCAATTGAGGACCGGAGGACACATGGGAGGACCAGGGGAGCGCAATTGAGGACCGGAGGACACATGGGAGGACCAGGGGAGCGCAATTGAGGACCAGAGGACCAGGGGAGGACCAGGGGAGCACAATTGAGGACCGGAGGACACATGGGAGGACCAGGGGAGCGCAATTGAGGACCAGAGGACCAGGGGAGGACCGGAGGACACAGGGGAGGACCAGGGGAGCACAATTGAGGACCGGAGGACACATGGGAGGACCAGGGGAGTGCAATTGAGGACCAGAGGACCAGGGGAGGACCGGAGGACACAGGGGAGGACCAGGGGAGCACAATTGAGGACCGGAGGACACATGGGAGGACCAGGGGAGTGCAATTGAGGACCAGAGGACCAGGGGAGGACCGGAGGACACAGGGGAGGACCAGGGGAGCACAATTGAGGACCGGAGGACACAGGGAGGACCAGGGGAGCACAATTGAGGACCGGAGGACACATGGGAGGACCAGGGAAGAGACAGCTGATGACAGCAGACAGGGAGCGAGGTGAGGGCGGGCATCAGATAAAATGTCGGAATCGGATGCCTATTTGGCATCCGATTCCAGGCATCAGAAAAATCCGATGCTGTCCGATTTATATCAGACAGCATCGGATTTTACAAAAATCGTAGTGTGAAGGTAGCCTAAGTCTAGTGCAATATGGAGCAGCATCACTCTAAACATACATCAATATTACAATCCACATCAATGGGCAATCAGCAGATTCCTGTACACATAATAGATCAGCACCGGCCGCAGATTAGCAATGTGATGTCTCCAGACAAAAGGAAGAAGAAGCCCCGACGTACGTGTCACAGGCGGTTTGTAGTTTGCAGTTATCAGGGTGGGAAATATTCCTGCTACACCTAGTGGTTTAGGGGGATTAAATATCCTGAAGCACTGACCACATGATGAGATCCATTACCCCACCTGTCCCCTCACTGATCTCCCCTTCTTGTGAGGTCACACTGTGAGACTCTACAGACCCTTCTCCCTGCCAGTGGCAGTAGTTTATCGCCCTCCACATCAGTTTCTTGATCACTTTGCCACTTGGCTTCCTGCACTTCATCCAACTCACTTTCGGTCTTTGATCCGGTTACAGAGGATGAAGTCACCCGGCTTCTTGCATCTTCTCGCCCTACTACCTGCCCCAGTGACCCTATTCCCTCACATCTCCTTCCATCCGTTTCTCCAGCTGTCACCACTCACCTGACTTTTTAATCTTTCCCTCTCATCTGGTGTTTTCTCCTCCTCCTTCAGACACGCCAGTATACATCCATTATTAATAACCCATCCCTCACCCAGAACTCTGCAGCTATCTACAGACCGGTCTCTAATCTCCCCTTCATCTCTGATCTCCTGGAACGCTTGCTCCACTCCCGTGTGATCCGCTATCTCTCTGACAATTCACTTCTTGACCCTCTACAATCCGGCTTCCACTCCTTACATTCTACTGAAACTCCCTCACTAAAGTCTCTAATGATCTACTAACAGCTAAATCTAAAGGCCCCGTCACCCGGAGCGACATCGCCGCCGATTACATCGGCGACGTGGGGGTGTGGCCTATCGGCGGCGACATCGCCCCTACGTCGCCTCATGTAAAGGGGTGATTCAGCAGGGCCAGGCGGTCGCTTGATTTCAAAGCAGTGCTCTGAAACCAGGCGACCAATCTGGGGCGATGTGCACACATCGCCCCATGTAACTGGCTGCCAGCAAGCTGATAGGCGATGGGAGCCATAGGCTCCCATTGTCCTGCATTGCCGCTGGGGTTTTCAGACACCCCGGTGGCGATGCCGCCTGTCAGCTCACCGGCGCGGGGCTGGAGATGTCGCCCCATATAAATGGGGGACGGCGACGCTGGCGTGGCGCCAAAAACGTGCACGCACCCGCCAGTCGCCACCGACATCCCCAGCCCCGTTGCTTCGTTTGACAGTACCTTAATGGTCACTACTCCATACTGATCCTCCTGGATTTCTACGCTGCATTTGATACCGTGGGTCACCAGATCCCCCTCTCTATGCTCTGCGATATTAGGCTCAAGGACACGGCTCTCTCCTGGTTCTCCACCTACCTTCTGACCGCTCTTTCACTGTATCTTTCCCCGGCTCCTCTTCCTCTTCTCTTACTGTTCGGTTCCTCAGGGTTCTGTCCTAGGTCCCTTCCTCCTCTCTCTATACATTGTCTCGTTTAGATAAACTATCAGTAGATTTTGGTTTTCAGTACCATCTCTCTGCTGACGACACCCAGTTATACACGTCTTCTCCTGACATCACCCTTCATTATTACACAATACCAGTGATTGTCTGTCTGCTGTCTATAACATCATGTCCTCTGTCTTAAATTGAGAATACAATGTGCCAGTCTTTTTGGCGCTCTGGGGCAAATCGGCACAGATTAAACCGCTCAGTGAGCGTATTTACCGACCTTTATTGCCCTTTACTTCCCAGTACACGTTTCGACAGGGTGCCTGTCTTCATCAGACTCTCTTAAATTGAATCTGTTAAAAACTGAATCATGTTTGTCTCATGTTTAATTATTTAGACCCTAGTCTGCAGCTGCCCCGGAAAATGGTGCATTCATCATAGTGCCATTTTCAGGCGCTTTACTCAACTCTTCCAGTGGCCCAGCTGAGATGTGGCATGCTGGATAATAATGGGGTTAATACCAGCTTTGTATTGTCAGCTGGTACTAAGCATGAAATTCATGGTGTCAGGCAAATTAGACCATGAATTTCTACTAAACATTAAAAAAACAACACAGAGATATCATTTTATTATTAGAAATAAAACAAAAAACACATTTAGGGACTCCATTTTTAATTGCAAAAAAACCTCTCACTTCAACATAATCCACAGGCAGAGCAGGTTCAGCTCTGCTTCATCGCTTTGAACAGACAAGCATCTGTCCAGAGTGACAAGCATGTCCAGACTAACAGTAACAGAGGTCAATCGAGTTCATAGGTAGCCATGAACTAGGGCAGTGATGGCGAACTCCAGGCCTCGAGTGCCACCAACAGTGCAGGTTTTCAGGATTTCCTTAGTATTGCACAGAGGTTGGAATCATCACCAGTGCAGGTGATTATATTATCACCTGTGCAATGTAAGGAAATCCTGAAAACCTGACCTGTTGGTGGCACTCGAGGCCTGGAGTTCGCCATCACTGAACTAGGGTGACCCCTAACATCACCGCGAACACTGCCAAGAACTGAAGTGGTTCTTGGCAGTGCAGTGAATATCCCCAGAAGTTAATGAGAGGCCTTGCAACTAGATGGGGCCGGGACAGCAGGACAGCCGGACATGCGCTGTGGTAAGTATAATGATAATGTTTATTAAAAATTTGCTTTGTTTTACAGTCCTCCAGCTCATTCTCATAACTGTAAAGTCCAAGCTCGGGGTTCTGATGCAAGTTCAAGTTACGTCCAGTCCCGAACTTGGACTTTACGAAAAGGTCCGGGACGAGTCCGCCGATCCTGAGCATTGGTGGGTTCATCCATCACTAGTATCTAGTGGTGAACCATCTCTGGAGTAATTAGAGGATGGGACTCAGTGGGTCTCCTATGTATGTTACAGCCATCATCCGCACACAGCTTACGGATAGATCACGGCAGACGGGTAATGCTTGTTTTGTAGTTTATTGCAATACTATTTGAAATCAAATGATTTGAAAAAAAATTGAAAAGTCTAACTAAGGCTAGGGTCACATTAACGTTTGTGCCGCGCTCAGGGGGCTAGCATTGAAACATAGACTTTGACAGCATAAAAGCGGTGCTACTGCCGTGGTAGCGCTGTGTTAATGCTCCAATGCTTACCTATGGAGAAGCAGCCCGTAGCGCGGCTCAAATGCCGGCATCTGACTGTAATCTCAGGTTACTTCCTAACGCGAGAAAAGACGCTTCCAACAACATTAATGTGACCCTACCTAAAAGGGAACTATTGTACAGAAATGTAAAATTGGCTCCCACTGGACATTTACTATTGTCGATCATAAGAGCAGTGCTTGATCATAAAAACTGGACATGGTCTTGTAGGGACCAAATTACCACATTCAGCCTCACAAAATAGAGAGAAGATAGATTCATCTTATATGATGCGAGGATTCTAGGAAGAACAGCCTCATGACGCTCTGCTTACTCTTAGGGCACCGTCACACTTGGAGATGTCGCCGGAGATATCACCGGCGATGCACGGGAGTGCGCACGTTTTTGGTGCCTCGCCAGCATTGCCGTCGCGTGTTTATACATGGCGATACCTCCGGTGATGCTCTGGCGATGTTACAGGCGCCATTGCCGCTGGGGTGTCTTCAAACCCCAGTGACGATCCTGTAACATGAGAGCCTATGGCTCCCATCACCTGTAACATCGCCGTCGTCATGTTACATGGGGTGATGTTTTTGGTTTCAGAGCAGTGCTGTAAAATCAAAACCAGGCGACATTGGCTTTATCGCCACCAAATTCCTGAAATACATTCCGCAATAAGGAGGCAATTTGGCGGCGATAATTCCAGCGAGAAATTTTGCCACCACAAATGTCTCCGTTGGTTGTGGCGTGTAAAGGTACCGTCACACGCAGCAATATTGCTAGGCAATGTCACTGGCAATTTGCTGGTTGCAGTGAAATCATGGACACATTGTTCTATTTTGTTGCCGTGTGCAAATGTAACAATGTGTCCATGATTTCACTGCAACCAGCAAATTGCCAGTGACATTCCTAGCAATATTGCTGCGTGTGACGGTACCTTTAGAGACCCATTATAATATGTATCTTCAAGTGATTCTCTAACTCGTCCGCACATTCTACACCAGCGATAAAGCAGCCACAGCCGGTGACTGAGACGAATCTGTAACTACTTTGCATTCAGTGGTCACTACTCACCTGGGCGGTGATCTGTAGTGATCTCCTCTGTCCTCCGCTCATCACCCCTCACATAGGTCTCTGGAGGATTAATATGGGGCAGATCTTCACCCTGAAACAAAGATTATAAAGTCACAGACAGATGGAGAAGTCCCATCTGTGATCAGCTGTAATCTGCCATCTCCACCGTCCTCATTACACAAGTATAACACATCTAATAGTGGAGGAGAAAACAAGACTGAGACAAGATCTCCACAGCCGTCTACACATCATAGGGAGATCTCATCACACCTTCTCTCCATCTGTGATCAGCTGTAATCTGCCATCTCCACCGTCCTCATTACACAAGTATAACACATCTAATAGTGGAGGAGAAAACAAGACTGAGACAAGATCTCCACAGCCGTCTACACATCATAGGGAGATCTCATCACACCTTCTCTCCATCTGTGATCAGCTGTAATCTGCCATCTCCACCGTTCTCATTACACAAGTATAACACATCTAATAGTGGGGAGAAAACAAGACTGAGACAAGATCTCCACAGCCGTGTACACATCATAGGGAGATCTCATCACACCTTCTCTCCATCTACCTGATGATCCGGAGGAACATCGGGATCTTCTTCTTTACAGTCCTGTGGGAGAAGAGGACGGGGACATCTCTCTGGTGTTGTCCTCTTACTGGATAGACCTGGAGGAGACACATACAGGACTGAATTCATTCTTTACATACAGATCATTATAGGCCGTGTGGATTTAGTCCTGTCTATTACCTGCTGATGTGAGGGGATCCTCCATCATGTCCTTGTACAGATCTCTGTGTCCTTCTAGATACTCCCACTCCTCCATGGAGAAATAGACGGCGACGTCCTGACATCTTATAGGAACCTGACACATACAATGATAGCGCGGTCATCATTCCCCCATCCCTTCATAGCGTTACTGTATAATGTCCCCTGGTGTCACCTCTCCAGTCAGCAGCTCCATCATCTTGTAGGTGAGTTCTCGGATCTTCTGCTCATTGATGTCCTCATGTATCAGGGGGTGAGGTGGGGGCCCCGGGCCCCGGGCTCTTCCCTCCTCACACTGTACAGGCTCCTGACAGCACAGGTCACTCCAGCTCTTCTTCACCACTGTGTAATCCTGGTTATGGAGAGGAGACACATTGATAAACCTCCCTCCAGACATCTCCAGCTCTGTCCATCATGTGACATCTCTCACCTCTCCAGTAACAAGGAAGAGGATCTCTAGGGTGAGGGGTAAGATCCTCTCCGCCATCTTGTCCCTGTCCACATCCATCCTTGATGGTCAATCAGGAGAATTCTCTTCTATAGAAGATGTGAGAGGATCCCAGATTGTAGAGACCTGAATGGGGGAAGATGAGCTCCGGTGTCTCCGCAGGTTCTGCAGATCCTGAGCTCAGCACAATGCAGATATATGGCCGCTGTGTGTACAGGACCTGTGATGATGTCACATGGGGGAGGAGTCAGGGTCACATGATCAGCCGAGTGTGTACGAGGTGTACGGAGCCGAGTGTGTACGAGGTGTACGGAGCGGAGCCGAGTGTGTACAAGGTGTACGGAGCGGAGCCGAGTGTGTACGAGGTGTGCGGAGCGGAGCCGAGTGTGTACGAGGTGTGCGGAGCGGAGCCGAGTGTGTACGAGGTGTACGGAGCGGAGCCGAGTGTGTACGAGGTGTCCGGAGCGGAGCCGAGTGTGTGCGAGGTGTACTGAGCGGAGCCGAGTGTGTACGAGGTGTACGGAGCGGAGCCGAGTGTGTACGAGGTGTCCGGAGCGGAGCCGAGTGTGTGCGAGGTGTACTGAGCGGAGCCGAGTGTGTACGAGGTGTACGGAGCGGAGCCGAGTGTGTACGAGGTGTACGGAGCAGAGCCGAGTGTGTACGAGGTGTACGGAGCGGAGCCGAGTGTGTACGAGGTGTACGGAGCGGAGCCGAGTGTGTATGAGGTGTACGGAGCGGAGCCGAGTGTGTACGAGGTCTGCGGAGCGGAGCCGAGTGTGTACGAGGTCTGCGGAGCGGAGCCGAGTGTGTACGAGGTGTACGGAGCGGAGCAGAGTGTGTATGAGGTGTATGGAGCCGAGTGTGTACGAGGTGTACGGAGCGGAGCCGAGTGTGTACGAGGGGTACGGAGCGGAGCCGAGTGTGTACGAGGTGTGCGGAGCGGAGCAGAGTGTGTACGAGGTGTACGGAGCGGAGCAGAGTGTGTACGAGGTGTATGGAGCGGAGCCGAGTGTGTACGAGGTGTACGGAGCAGAGCCGAGTGTGTAGGAGGTGTACGGAGCGGAGCCGAGTGTGTGCGAGGTGTACGGAGCAGAGCCGAGTGTGTACGAGGTGTACGGAGCGGAGCCGAGTGTGTACGTGGTGTACGGAGCGGAACCGAGTGTGTACGAGGTGTACGAAGCGGAACCGAGTGTGTACGAGGCGTACAGAGCAGAGCCGAGTGTGTACGAGGTGTACGGAGCAGAGCCCTGTGTGTACGAGGTGTACAGAGCCGAGTGTGTACGAGGTGTACGGAGCGGAGCCGAGTGTGTACGAGGTGTACGGAGCGGAGCCCTGTGTGTACGAGGTGTACGGAGCAGAGCCGAGTGTGTACGAGGTGTACGGAGCAGAGCCGAGTGTGTACGAGGTGTACAGAGCGGAGCCGAGTGTGTACGAGGTGTACGGAGCAGAGCCGATGTGAGTGTACGAGAGGGTGTACGGAGCAGAGCCGAGTGTGTACGAGGTGTACAGAGCGAGCCGAGTGTGTACGAGGTGTACGGAGCGGAGCCGAGTGTGTTGTACGAGGTGTGACGTGAGCGGAGCCGAGTGTGTACGAGGTGTCGGAGCGGAGCCGAGTGTGTTGCGAGGTGTACTGAGCGGAGCCGAGTGTGTACGAGGTGTACGGAGCGGAGCCGAGTGTGTACGAGGTGTACGGAGCGGAGCCGAGTGTGTACGAGGTGTACGGAGCGGAGCCGAGTGTGTACGAGGTGTACGGAGCGGAGCCGAGTGTGTACGAGGTGTACGGAGCAGAGCCGTAGTGTGTACGAGGTTGTACGGAGCGGAGCCGAGTGTGTACGAGGTGTACGGAGCGGAGCCGAGTGTGTACGAGGTGTACGGAGCGAGAGCCGAGTGTGTACGAGGTGTACGGAGCGGAGCCGAGTGTGTACGAGGTGTACGGAGCGGAGCCGAGTGTGTACGAGGTGTCGAGCGACGAGTGTGTACGAGGTTACGAGCAGCGAGTGTGTACGAGGTGTAGGAGCGAGCCGATGTGTGTACGAGGTGTACGGAGCGAGCCGAGTGTGTACGAGGTGTACGGAGCGGACGTGGCCGAGGTGTAGTACGAGGGTGTAGTCGAGGAGCGGAGCGAGTGTGTACGAGGTGTACGGAGCGGAGCCGAGTGTGTACGAGGTGTACGGAGCGGAGCCGAGTGTGTACGAGGTGTACGGACGAGCCGAGTGTGTACGAGGTGTACGGAGCAGAGCCGAGTGTGTACGAGGTGTACGGAGCAGAGCGAGTGTGTACGAGGTGTACGAGCGGAGCGAGTGTGTACGGAGGTGTACGGGAGAGAGCCGAGTGTGTACGAGGTGTACGGAGCAGAGCCGAGTGTGTACGAGGTGTACGGAGGAGGAGCCGAGTGTGTACGAGGGTGTACGGAGCAGAGCCGAGTGTGTACGAGGGTGTACGGAGCGGAGCCGAGTGTGTACGAGGTGTCGGAGCGGAGCGAGTCGGTGTAGCGAGGTGTACGGACGGAGCCGAGTGTGTACGAGGTGTACGGCAAGCGAGTGAGTGTGTACGAGGTGTACGGAGCGGAGCGAGTGTGTACGAGGTGTACGGAGCGGAGCCGAGTGTGTACGAGGTGTACGGAGCGGAGCCGAGTGTGTAGAGGTGTACGGAGCGGAGCCGAGTGTGTACGAGGTGTACGGAGTGAGACGAGTGTGTACGAGGTGTACGGAGCGGAGCCGAGTGTGTATGAGACCGAGTGTGTAGAGGTGTACAGAGCAGAGCGAGTGTGTACGAGGTGTCGGAGCGGAGCGAGTGTGTACGAGGTGTACGGAGGGAGCGAGTGTGTACGAGGTGTACGGAGCGAGCGAGTGTGTACGAGGTGTACGGAGCGGAGCCGGTGTCGAGTGTACGGAGCGAGCGAGTGTGTACGAGGTGTACGGAGCGAGCCGAGTGTGTACGAGGTGTACGGAGCGAGCCGAGTGTGTACGAGGTGTACGGAGCGAACCGAGTGTGTACGAGGTGTACGGAGCGAGCCGAGTGTGTACGAGGTGTACGGAGCGGAGCCGAGTGTGTACGAGGTGTACGGAGCGGAGCGAGTGTGTACGAGGTGTACGGAGCGAGCCGAGTGTGTACGAGGTGTACGGAGCAGAGCCGAGTGTGTCGAGGTACGGAGCGAGCCGAGTGTGTACGAGGTGTACGACGGAGCGAGTGTGTTTGAGGTGTACGGAGCAGAGCCGAGTGTGTACGAGGTGTACGGAGCAGAGCCGAGTGTGTACGAGGTGTACGGAGCAGAGCCGAGTGTGTACGAGGGTACGGAGCGGAGCCGAGTGTGTACGAGGTGTACAGGACGGAGCCGAGTGTGTACGAGGTGTACGGAGCAGAGCCGAGTGTGTACGAGGTGTACGGAGAAGCCGAGTGTGTACGAGGTGTACGGAGCGAGCCGAGTGTGTACGAGGTGTACGGAGCGGAGCCGAGTGTGTACGAGGTGTACGGAGCGGAGCCGAGTGTGTACGAGGTGCTACGGAGCAGCAGTGTGTACGAGGTGTACGAGGATGCCGAGTGTGTAGAGGTTACATACCGAGTGTGTACGAGGTGTACGGAGCAGACCGAGTGTGTACGAGGTGTACGGAGCAGAGCCGAGTGTGTACGAGGTGTACGGAGCAGAGCCGAGTGTGTACGAGGTGTACGGAGCAGAGCCGAGTGTGTACGAGGTGTACGGAGCAGAGCCGAGTGTGTACGAGGTGTACGGAGCGGAGAGCCGAGTGTGAACGAGGTGTGGAACAGAGCCGAGTGTGTACGAGGTTACGAGCAGGAGCCGAGTGTGTACGAGGTGTACGGAGCGAGCAGTGTGGTACGAGGGTACAGACCGAGTGTGTACGAGGTGTACGGAGCGAGCCGAGTGTGTAGAGGTGTACGGAGCGGAGTGTGTACGGGTGACGAGCAGAGCCGAGTGTGTACGAGGTGTACGGAGCAGAGCCGAGTGTGTACGAGGTGTACGAGAGAGCCGAGTGTGTACGAGGTGTACGGAGGAGCCGAGTGTGTACGAGGTGTACGGAGCGAGCCGAGTGTGTACGAGGTGTACGGAGCGGAGCCGAGTGTGTACGAGGTGTACGGAAGCGGAGCCGAGTGTGTACGAGGTGTACGGAGCGAGCCGAGTGGTACAGTGTACGACGAGCGAGTGTGTAAGTCGGAGCAGCCGAGTGTGTACGAGGTGTACGGAGCAGAGCCGAGTGTGTACGAGGTGTACGGAGCGACCGAGTGTGTACGAGGTGTACGAGGAGCCGAGTGTGTAAGGTGTACGGAGGGCAGTGTGACGGGTGTACGGAGCAGGAGCGAGTGTGTACGAGGTGTACGGAGCAGGGGCATGAGGAGTGTGTACGAGGTGTAAGCGGAGCCGAGTGTGTACGAGGTGTACGGAGCGAGCCGAGTGTGTAGAGGTGTACGGAGCGGAGCCGAGGGTGTACGAGGTGTACGGAGCGAGCGTGTGTACGAGGTGTACGGAGCAGAGCCGAGTGTGTACGAGGTGTACGGAGCGAGCCAGTGTGTAAAGAGGTGTAGTGAGAGAGCCGGTGTGTACGAGTGTACGTACAGAGCCGAGTGTGTACAGTGTACGGAGCGGAGCCGAGTGTGTACGAGGTGTACGGAGCAGAGCCGAGGTGTGTACGAGGTGTACGGAGCAGAGCCGAGTGTGTACGAGGTGTACGGAGACAGAGCCGAGTGTGTACGAGGTGTACGGAGCAGAGCCGAGTGTGTACGAGGTGTACGGAGCAGAGCCGAGTGTGTACGAGGTGTACGGAGCAGAGCCGAGTGTGTACGAGGTGTACGGAGCAGAGCCGAGTGTGTACGAGGTGTACGGAGCGGAGCCGAGTGTGTACGTAGGTGTACGGAGCGGAGCCGAGTGTGTACGAGGTGTACAGAGCCGAGTGTGTACGAGGTGTACAGAGCTGAGTGTGTACGGATCCGAGTGTGTACGAGGTGTACGGAGCAGATCCGAGTGTGTACGAGGTGTATGGAGCAGATCCGAGTGTGTACGAGGTGTACGGAGCGGAGCCGAGTGTGTACGAGGTGTACGGAGGGAGCCGAGTGTGTACGAGGTGTACGGAGCGGAGCCGAGTGTGTACGAGGTGTACGGAGCAGAGCCGAGTGTGTACGAGGTGTACGGAGCAGAGCCGAGTGTGTACGAGGTGTATGGAGCCGAGTGTGTATGAGGTGTATGGAGCCGAGTGTGTATGAGGTGTATGGAGCAGAGCCGAGTGTGTACGAGGGTGTACGGAGCGGAGCCGAGTGTGTACGAGGTGTACGGAGCGGAGCCGAGTGTGTACGAGGTGTACGGAACGTAGCCGAGTGTGTACGAGGTGTACGGAGCGAGCCGAGTGTGTACGAGGTGTACGGAGCAGAGCCGAGTGTGTACGAGGTGACGGAGTAGAGCCGAGTGTGTACGAGGTGTACGGAGCAGAGCCGAGTGTGTACGAGGTGTACGGAGCAGAGCCGAGTGTGTACGAGGTGTACGGAGCGGAGCCGAGTGTGTACTAGGTGTACGGAGCGGAGCCGAGTGTGTACGAGGTGTACAGAGCCGAGTGTGTACGAGGTGTACAGAGCTGAGTGTGTACGGAGCGGAGCCGAGTGTGTACAAGGTGTACAGAGCTGAGTGTGTACGAGGTGTACGGAGCAGAGCCGAGTGTGTACGAGGTGTACGGAGCAGAGCCGAGTGTGTACGAGGTGTACGGAGCAGAGCAGAGTGTGTACGAGGTGTACGGAGCGGAGCCGAGTGTGTACGAGGTGTACGGAGTAGATCCGAGTGTGTACGAGGTGTACGGAGCAGATCCGAGTGTGTACGAGGTGTACGGAGCGGAGCCGAGTGTGTACGAGGTGTATGGAGCAGATCCGAGTGTGTACGAGGTGTACGGAGCAGAGCCGAGTGTGTACGAGGTGTACGGAGCAGAGCTGAGTGTGTACGAGGTGTACGGAGCCGAGTGTGTATGAGGTGTATGGAGCCGAGTGTGTATGAGGTGTACGGAGCAGAGCCGAGTGTGTACGAGGTGTACGGAGCAGAGCCGAGTGTGTACGAGGTGTACGGAGCCGAGTGTGTATGAGGTGTATGGAGCCGTGTGTGTATGAGGTGTACGGAGCAGAGCCGAGTGTGTACGAGGTGTACGGAGCAGAGCCGAGTGTGTACGAGGTGTACGGAGCCGAGTGTGTATGAGGTGTATGGAGCCGAGTGTGTACGAGGTGTACGGAGCGGAGCCGAGTGTGTACGAGATGTACGGAGCGGAGCAGAGTGTGTACGAGGTGTACGGAGCAGAGCCGAGTGTGTACGAGGTGTACGGAGCGGAGCCGAGTGTGTACGAGGTGTACAGAGCTGAGTGTGTACGGAGCGGAGCCGAGTGTGTACAAGGTGTACAGAGCCGAGTGTGTACGAGGTGTACGGAGCAGAGCCGAGTGTGTACGAGGTGTACGGAGCAGAGCTGAGTGTGTACGAGGTGTACGGAGCCGAGTGTGTATGAGGTGTATGGAGCCGAGTGTGTATGAGGTGTACGGAGCAGAGCCGAGTGTGTACGAGGTGTACGGAGCAGAGCCGAGTGTGTACGAGGTGTACGGAGCCGAGTGTGTATGAGGTGTATGGAGCCGAGTGTGTACGAGGTGTACGGAGCAGAGCCGTGTTTGAAAGACGTCTTCTTCCCTAAGAAAGCTGTGCCTTCGCTCCACCAGCGTGTCACAGACATCACTGCCTCCTTTTTGAGAGACTGTGTGTGGTAGGGTGTGACGTGCACCCAGGGCTTGGGGTACTTGGCTCTCGGGCTCTCTTCAGTCCGGGAAGTCACAGGTAGCCATCCCGGAGTCGTGGCCCTGGGGGTCAACTGAAGTGGGGAAGTATTTGGTAGCTCTTCCATTGACCTGATTCACGGATCTGAATTTACTTCCTCTGTTACAGAAATTTAAAGGGAAAATAGGTGCAAATTGGCTTTAACAGTAATGGGGAGAACTAACCTGATTAAGATGCTCCTAATGCCACAAACTAATGTACGTTCTGCACAGGGGCGTAACTACCGGCATAGCAGACGTAGCGGTCGCTTTGGGGCCCGGCGCTTGGGGGGAACCCGGACCCAGCACCGCTACGCTGCTATGCCGGTCAGCTACCTTGTGTGACCGTCAGGTGGGGGGCTGAGAGGTCACCTGGGGGGGCCCCGAGCTCCCCAGGGGGCCCTGCTGCCTGTGTCTCCAGCTGCCCCCGCCGCGATAGTGACACTGTGACTTCCTGCAGATGCTCAGCAGTGCCCGCCCCTTCACCGCTCTACCGCCGGGAGGCAGAGCAGGTAATCGTGCGGCCGGCATAACAACACCCCCTCCCCCCCCCCGGTCCACGGTCCTCACCTAGGGGCCCCTGAGCAAATCTTGCTCCGAGGCCCGCAAGACAGTAGTTACGCCACTGGTTCTGCTACCAAATAAAACGGTCTCAGGGTATTGATTCTATCTTCAGATCCTTGATATGGGGCAAGAGGCAGGCACGGATTAAATTGGGAAGGAAGAGGGAGGATTGGCCGCACCAAATCCCTGGGTCTCCAGCAGGTCAGGGGATGGAGAGAGCTGGATTGCCGGGTGCTGGTACATGTGACGGGGAGACGCCCACTCATCCAGGGGTTAGAGCAGAGGTCCCCAACTCCAGGCCCACCAACAGCGCATATTTTCAGGATTGCTTTGGCAGTTGACAGTTGGAATCACCACCTGTACAGGAGATTGAATCACCAACTGTCAAATTTCTAAGGAAATAATGAAAACCTGGACCGTTGGTGGGCCTTGAGGACTGGAGTTGGGGACCTCTGGGCTAGAGGACATTGGGAGCAATATATCCTACCATAGGCATGATCCAGAAGGTATGGGACACCATTATAAAGATCAGAGGGGTGGACGAGCTGACTAAGTACTCACCGGTGTGGGACAATGAGCAGGAACTTAATAAGCTGTGTCACATGGGCAATTGGAAGGTGAAAGGTGTGAGATATGTGCCAGCTACAGAGTGCAACAGACCTGAAGACCTTCCAGACATTGAGAGAAATGTGATTGGCCTCCGGTATGGGGGTTTCAATACTATATGCTCGGAGGGCACAGTGTGGAGACATAACGGTTCAGGGTGACATTGTACTAGACTTTGTGTGTATGAAGGGAGGGACGAGGGGAGTTATATCGAGTATATACCATGACCTACTACACTCCTATCTGGGGGACAATCACCCCACTGCAAAGAGTAAATGGGAAAGGGAGGTGGGTCCTCTCACCACAGAACAATGGGAGCGAGCAGGCACGGCTCTCCCAGTTATATGTAATACATAGAACATACAGAACACCGGAGATCTCACTGAGCGAGCAGGCACGGCTCTCCCAGTTATATGTAATACATAGAACATACAGAACACCGGAGATCTCACTGAGCGAGCAGGCACGGCTCTCCCAGTTATATGTAATACATAGAACATACAGAACACCGGAGATCTCACTGAGCGAGCAGGCACGGCTCTCCCAGTTATATGTAATACATAGAACATACAGAACACCGGAGATCTCTGTGAGCGAGCAGGCACGGCTCTCCCAGTTATATGTAATACATAGAACATACAGAACACCGGAGATCTCACTGAGCGAGCAGGCACGGCTCTCCCAGTTATATGTAATACATAGAACATACAGAACACCGGAGATCTCTGTGAGCGAGCAGGCACGGCTCTCCCAGTTATATGTAGTGCATAGAACATACAGAACACCGGAGATCTCTCTGAGCGAGCAGGCACGGCTCTCCCAGTTATATGTAATACATAGAACATACAGAACACCGGAGATCTCTGTGAGCGAGCAGGCACGGCTCTCCCAGTTATATGTAGTGCATAGAACATACAGAACACCGGAGATCTCTGTGAGCGAGCAGGCACGGCTCTCCCAGTTATATGTAGTGCATAGAACATACAGAACACCGGAGATCTCTGTGAGCGAGCAGGCACGGCTCTCCCAGTTATATGTAATCCATAGAACATACAGAACACCGGAGATCTCTGTGAGCGAGCAGGCACGGCTCTCCCAGTTATATGTAATACATAGAACATACAGAACACCAGAGATCTCTGTGAGCGAGCAGGCACGGCTCTCCCATTTATATGTAATACATAGAACATACAGAACACCGGAGATCTCTGTGAGCGAGCAGGCACGGCTCTCCCAGTTATATGTAATACATAGAACATACAGAACACCGGAGATCTCTGTGAGCGAGCAGGCACGGCTCTCCCAGTTATATGTAATACATAGAACATACAGAACACCGGAGATCTCTGTGAGCGAGCAGGCACGGCTCTCCCAGTTATATGTAATACATAGAACATACAGAACACCGGAGATCTCTGTGAGCGAGCAGGCACGGCTCTCCCACTTATATGTAATACATAGAACATACAGAACACCGGAGATCTCTGTGAGCGAGCAGGCACGGCTCTCCCAGTTATATGTAATACATAGAACATACAGAACACGGAGATCTCTCTGAGCGAGCAGGCACGGCTCTCCCAGTTATATGTAATACATAGAACATACAGAACACCGGAGATCTCTGTGAGCGAGCAGGCACGGCTCTCCCAGTTATATGTAATACATAGAACATACAGAACACCGGAGATCTCTGTGAGCGAGCAGGCACGGCTCTCCCAGTTATATGTAATACATAGAACATACAGAACACCGGAGATCTCTGTGAGCGAGCAGGCACGGCTCTCCCAGTTATATGTAATACATAGAACATACAGAACACCGGAGAATCTCTGTGAGCGAGCAGGCACGGCTCTCCCAGTTATATGTAATACATAGAACATACAGAAACACCGGAGATCTCTGTGAGCGAGCAGGCACGGCTCTCCCAGTTATATGTAATACATAGAACATACAGAACACCGAGATCTCTGTGAGCGAGCAGGCACGGCTCTCCCAGTTATATGTAATACATAGAACATACAGAACACCGGAGATCTCTGTGAGCGAGCAGGCACGGCTCTCCCAGTTATATGTAATACATAGAACATACAGAACACCGGAGATCTCTGTGAGCGAGCAGGCACGGCTCTCCCAGTTATATGTAATACATAGAACATACAGAACACCAGAGATCTCTGCTGAGCGAGCAGGCACGGCTCTCCCAGTTATATGTAATACATAGAACATACAGAACACCGAGATCTCTGTGAGCGAGCAGGCACGGCTCTCCCAGTTATATGTAATACATAGAACATACAAGAACACCGGAGATCTCTGTGAGCGAGCAGGCACGGCTCTCCCAGTTATATGTAATACATAGAACATACAGAACACCGGAGATCTCTCTGAGCGAGCAGGCACGGCTCTCCCAGTTATATGTAATACATAGAACATACAGAACACCGGAGATCTCTGTGAGCGAGCAGGCACGGCTCTCCCAGTTATATGTAATACATAGAACATACAGAACACCGGAGATCTCTGTGAGCGAGCAGGCACGGCTCTCCCAGTTATATGTAATACATAGAACATACAGAACACCGGAGATCTCTGTGAGCGAGCAGGCACGGCTCTCCCAGTTATATGTAATACATAGAACATACAGAACACCGGAGATCTCTGTGAGCGAGCAGGCACGGCTCTCCCAGTTATATGTAATACATAGAACATACAGAACACCGGAGATCTCTGTGAGCGAGCAGGCACGGCTCTCCCAGTTATATGTAATACATAGAACATACAGAACACCGGAGATCTCTCGTGAGCGAGCAGGCACGGCTCTCCCAGTTTATGTAATACATAGAACATACAGAACACCGGAGATCTCTCTGAGCGAGCAGGCACGGCTCTCCCAGTTATATGTAATACATAGAACATACAGAACACCGGAGATCTCTGTGAGCGAGCAGGCACGGCTCTCCCAGTTATATGTAATACATAGAACATACAGAACACCGGAGATCTCTGTGAGCGAGCAGGCACGGCTCTCCCAGTTATATGTAATACATAGAACATACAGAACACCGGAGATCTCTGTGAGCGAGCAGGCACGGCTCTCCCAGTTATATGTAATACATAGAACATACAGAACACGACGGAGATCTCTGTGAGCGAGCAGGCACGGCTCTCCCAGTTATATGTAATACATAGAACATACAGAACACCGGAGATCTCTGTGAGCGAGCAGGCACGGCTCTCCCAGTTATATGTAATACATAGAACATACAGAACACCGGAGATCTCTTGAGCGAGCAGGCACGGCTTCTCCCAGTTATATGTAATACATAGAACATACAGAACACCGGAGATCTCTCTGAGCGAGCAGGCACGGCTCTCCCAGTTATATGTAATACATAGAACATTACAGAACACCGGAGATCTCTGTGAGCGAGCAGGCACGCTCTCCCAGTTATATGTAATACATAGAACATACAGAACACCGGAGATCTCTGTGAGCGAGCAGGCACGGCTCTCCAGTTATATGTAATACATAGAACATACAGAACACCAGAGATCTCTCTGAGCGAGCAGGCACGGCTCTCCCAGTTATATGTAATACATAGAACATACAGAACACCGGAGATCTCTGTGAGCGAGCAGGCACGGCTCTCCCAGTTATATGTAATACATAGAACATACAGAACACCGGAGATCTCGTGAGCGAGCAGGCACGGCTCTCCCAGTTATATGTAATACATAGAACATACAGAACACCGGAGATCTCTGTGAGCGAGCAGGCACGGCTCTCCCAGTTATATGTAATACATAGAACATACAGAACACCGGAGATCTCTGTGAGCGAGCAGGCACGGCTCTCCCAGTTATATGTAATACATAGAACATACAGAACACCGGAGATCTCTGTGAGCGAGCAGGCACGGCTCTCTCCAGTTATATGTAATACATAGAACATACAGAACACCGGAGATCTCGTGAGCGAGCAGGCCGGCTCTCCCAGTTATATGTAATACATAGAACATACAGAACACCGGAGATTCTGTGAGCGAGCAGGCACGGCTCTCCCAGTTATATGTAATACATAGAACATACAGAACACCGGAGATCTCTGTGAGCGAGCAGGCACGGCTCTCCCAGTTATATGTAATACATAGAACATACAGAACACCGGAGATCTCTGAGCGAGCAGGCACGGCTCTCCCAGTTATATGTAATACATAGAACATACAGAACACCGGAGATCTCTGTGAGCGAGCAGGCACGGCTCTCCCAGTTATATGTAATACATAGAACATACAGAACACCGGAGATCTCTGTGAGCGAGCAGGCACGGCTCTCCCAGTTATATGTAATACATAGAACATACAGAACACCGGAGATCTCCTGAGCGAGCAGGCACGGCTCTCCCAGTTATATGTAATACATAGAACATACAGAACACCGGAGATCTCTGTGAGCGAGCAGGCACGGCTCTCCCAGTTATATGTAATACATAGAACATACAGAACACCGGAGCTCTGTGAGCGAGCAGGCACGGCTCTCCCAGTTATATGTAATACATAGAACATACAGAACACCGGAGATCTCTGAGCGAGCAGGCACGGCTCTCCCAGTTATATGTAATACATAGAACATACAGAACACCGGAGATCACTGTGAGCGAGCAGGCACGGCTCTCCCAGTTATATGTAATACATAGAACATACAGAACACCGGAGATCT
The DNA here is from genome assembly GCA_033576535.1 of Allobates femoralis. Taxonomy (NCBI): domain Eukaryota; kingdom Metazoa; phylum Chordata; class Amphibia; order Anura; family Aromobatidae; genus Allobates; species Allobates femoralis. The sequence continues at coordinate 36,260,388 of JARQOC010000004.1, read as the reverse complement.
CTGTGAGCGAGCAGGCACGGCTCTCCCAGTTATATGTAATACATAGAACATACAGAACACCGGAGATCTCTGAGCGAGCAGGCACGGCTCTCCCAGTTATATGTAATACATAGAACATACAGAACACCGGAGATCTCTGTGAGCGAGCAGGCCGGCTCTCCCAGTTATATGTAATACATAGAACATACAGAACACCGGAGATCTCTGTGAGCGAGCAGGCACGGCTCTCCCAGTTATATGTAATACATAGAACATACAGAACACCGGAGATCTCTGTGAGCGAGCAGGCACGGCTCTCCCAGTTATATGTAATACATAGAACATACAGAACACCGGAGATCTCTTGTGAGCGAGCAGGCACGGCTCTCCCAGTTATATGTAATACATAGAACATACAGAACACCGGAGATCTCTGTGAGCGAGCAGGCACGGCTCTCCCAGTTATATGTAATACATAGAACATACAGAACACCGGAGATCTCTGTGAGCGAGCAGGCACGGCTCTCCCAGTTATATGTAATACATAGAACATACAGAACACCGAGATCTCTGTGAGCGAGCAGGCACGGCTCTCCCAGTTATATGTAATACATAGAACATACAAAACACCGGAGATCTCTGTGAGCGAGCAGGCACGGCTCTCCCAGTTATATGTAATACATAGAACATACAGAACACCGGAGATCTCTGAGCGAGCAGGCACGGCTCTCCCAGTTATATGTAATACATAGAACATACAGAACACCGAGATTCTCTGAGCGAGCAGGCACGGCTCTCCAGTTATATGTAATACATAGAACATACAGAACACCGGAGATCTCTGTGAGCGAGCAGGCACGGCTCTCCCAGTTATATGTAATACATAGAACATACAGAACACCGGAGATCTCTGTGAGCGAGCAGGCACGGCTCTCCCAGTTATATGTAATACATAGAACATACAGAACACCGGAGATCTCTGTGAGCGAGCAGGCACGGCTCTCCCAGTTATATGTAATACATAGAACATACAGAACACCGGAGATCTCTGTGAGCGAGCAGGCACGGCTCTCCCAGTTATATGTAATACATAGAACATACAGAACACCGGAGATCTCTGTGAGCGAGCAGGCACGGCTCTCCCAGTTATATGTAATACATAGAACATACAGAACACCAGGAGATCTCTGTGAGCGAGCAGGCACGGCTCTCCCAGTTATATGTAATACATAGAACATACAGAACACCAGAGATCTCTGTGAGCGAGCAGGCACGGCTCTCCCAGTTATATGTAATACATAGAACATACAGAACACCGGAGATATCTGTGAGCGAGCAGGCACGGCTCTCCCAGTTATATGTAATACATAGAACATACAGAACACCGGAGATATCTGTGAGCGAGCAGGCACGGCTCTCCCAGTTATATGTAATACATAGAACATACAGAACACCGGAGATCTCTGTGAGCGAGCAGGCACGGCTCTCCCAGTTATATGTAATACATAGAAATACAGAACACCGGAGATCTCTGTGAGCGAGCAGGCACGGCTCTCCCAGTTATATGTAATCATAGAACATACAGAACACCGGAGATCTCTGTGAGGAGCAGGCACGGCTCTCCCAGTTATATGTAATACATAGAACATACAGAACACCAGAGATCTCTGTGAGCGAGCAGGCACGGCTCTCCCAGTTATATGTAATACATAGAACATACAGAACACCGGAGATATCTGTGAGCGAGCAGGCACGGCTCTCCCAGTTATATGTAATACATAGAACATACAGAACACCGGAGATATCTGTGAGCGAGCAGGCACGGCTCTCCCAGTTATATGTAATACATAGAACATACAGAACACCGGAGATATCTGTGAGCGAGCAGGCACGGCTCTCCCAGTTATATGTAATACATAGAACATACAGAACACCGGAGATCTCTGTGAGCGAGCAGGCACGGCTCTCCCAGTTATATGTAATACATAGAACATACAGAACACCGGAGATCTCTGTGAGCGAGCAGGCACGGCTCTCCCAGTTATATGTAATACATAGAACATACAGAACACCGGAGATCTCTGTGAGGAGCAGGCACGGCTCTCCCAGTTATATGTAATCATAGAACATACAGAACACCGGAGATCTCTGTGAGTGAGCAGGCACGGCTCTCCCAGTTATATGTAATACATAGAACATACAGAACACCGGAGATCTCTGTGAGCGAGCAGGCACGGCTCTCCCAGTTATATGTAATACATAGAACATACAGAACACCGGAGATCTCTGTGAGCGAGCAGGCACGGCTCTCCCAGTTATATGTAATACATAGAACATACAGAAGACCGGAGATCTCTGTGAGCGAGCAGGCACGGCTCTCCCAGTTATATGTAATACATAGAACATACAGAACACCGGAGATCTCTGTGAGCGAGCAGGCACGGCTCTCCCAGTTATATGTAATACATAGAACATACAGAACACCGGAGATCTCTGTGAGCGAGCAGGCACGGCTCTCCCAGTTATATGTAATACATAGAACATACAGAACACCGGAGATCTCTGTGAGCGAGCAGGCACGGCTCTCCCAGTTATATGTAATACATAGAACATACAGAACACGGCTGCCCGGTACATGAGTAAATTTAGCCAAATGCTTCCTGCCCTGGAAAGGGACGTACGCATGCAGGAGTATGGAAACAAGCTTTTAGGCAATCTTAGTACGGCTTTTCCCCAAAACACCAGTGGCGGACATAGTGCATATTGCAGTTCTGCACTTCCAAGTTAAGGAACGTCGAGTCGTCATAACAGACGTTACTAGCAGCGGTGTGTATGTTATAAGCAATTTCTGAGTCGCTGAACCTTTTTTTTTAGACCATCCCTTATAACACCAGAAGAGAGGACAAGTCTGACACATAGTGAACGCCAGAGAGGATGGTGCAGGAGTATCTACAGCTCAGTATCGATGCTTGGACCATAGAACTGGACCCTTCTGCATTTTGGGCTTCAAAAGTGGATAAGAGGCCTGAGCTCGCCCCTGACGCCTTGGAGATCTTGTCATACTCGACAGCCAGCGTTCTCTCTGGACATGTCTTCAGCGCTGGTGTCCTCATGGATAAGACCATCCAGCTGTGCCATGACAGTGAGGACCACCTAACCTTTATCAAGATGAACACATCATGGATGTCCAGGACGTTCCCACCTCAGTGTCAGCCGGCGGATGTAATGTACAATAATTAGATCTGCCTCTTTAAGAAAACTAGGTCTGTTGTATGATGGGTAAGAGGAAGGAGGAGGTGGGGAATTAAGTTTTGGTTTCACTTTGGAGCATGCTGCTGGAAAGACTGTTCTGCAATATGATGGAGAAAGATAGAAGACAAGAATACAGTTAAAGTTTACTCTTGTGAATGCCTCATATCGTGTGAATATTACTGCGGGGTCTCGGCACCGGGTACTTTTCAGTGTGCTGCATTTAGCTCTACATTTCAATATTTCACCTGTGGGTCAGTTGTTGCCACTTTAGTGGTGACGGGGCCTAATTTCTGGGACTGCTGATATAACGCCCCCAAACCGCCACAAAACTATTCCCTTTTACCTTTCCAGAAATTAAGACACAACAAACTTATTTCTTTGTTGGACGGGGTCAGCCACAGCTTTATTAATTCTTGTTTTATTAAAACACTTCTATTCCAACCAAAAAACCTTTATCTCAAAACCTAAACTTGAGACGGTCTGTACCACCGGACTCCCGGAGGACAAGTCCATCCTCAGCTTCATATTCTCTTCACAACCGCCACCAAGGGGCTGGGGTAACTTACACCACGCTCCGACCGCCATTAAGTAGCAACTCGCCTGGTCGACCCTGCACCCAGGATAAAATATATCTATCTCTATGTCAATCAAGTGCACACCGCCCTGGACCATTAACCGCCAGTCATCCCTCTCAAGCTGCCTGTATCATGACACCACCCCCACCTTATAACTTACAAAGTGGGAGATACAACAGTTTACTATTCTGCCAGCCCTCCCAACCACGGCATATCTGGCCTCTGCCATGTAAGTCTTGGACAATGTCCGCCCTCCCAGGATTATCCCGGAGAACAAACCTATAGTTCTCTCCATATCCACCCGAATTAAAGGGAACCTGACCCCTAAAAATGACCCCCAGGCTATTAATACCTGTCCCTGCACCCTGACTATGCTAATCCAGCGATCCTTTTCTGTAAAAATAGTGTATTTGTGAAGTTTAGAAAAGTGCATTTATTACCTCCGGATCTGGGATTCTGAGAAGTCACACAGGGCGTTCCTCTGGCTTCTCTCCAACACTGTACTGTAATTATTCACACCCCGATGGGTGTGACAATCCTTATTGATCATCGATCATCGCTCCATGGGCACGGAATAGCTGGTGTGACGCGATTCATGTCATATCCGGCTCTCATAACGTCGTACACCCACGTATGATGCGCATTGCACGAGGTTACTTTACGGCAGCTTATCTGTGATCACCCAGATGCAGGCGCCGCTGCCAACCTTTTTTTGATTTTCAAACTAACTGAAACTGATAATGTGTAAAGGACGACTTAGGGTGCTTTCACATCAGCGTTTTTCGTAATTCGTGGCAGATGCGGTGAAAAAACCGCATCTGCCGCGATTGCCGCATAACCGTTCCACTTGCGGCGCGGTTGCGGTTTTTTCTATGCAAAGTATAGGCGTACTTGCGGCAGGTGCGGCCGCGAAAAAAACCGCGGCTTACAAGTGGAACGGTTATGCGGCAAACACGGCAGATGCGGTTTTTTCACCGCATCTGCCGCGAATTACGAAAAACGCTGATGTGAAAGGGCCCTTATTATACTTAAAATAGTTTCCTCGCTTCCGGTAAGCCACGTACCTTGTTATGATTCACCTCGGGCAAATTTCCCCTTCACACTCCTCACCGGCACAAAAATGCTGATACCAAGTCGATCGGTCTTAGGGCCACGTCACACACAGATAACTGGGCAGACATTGCTTGCAGATCTCTGGTTGCAGTGAAATCATGGACACATTGTTACATTTGTACACAGCAACAAAATAGAACAATGTGTCCATGATTTCCTGCAACCAGAGATCTGCGAACAATATCTGCACAAATATCTGTGTGTGACGTGGCCCTATGATGTACAAATTGTTATCTGCCTTGCTCACTCGATACCCAAAAAGGCAAAACACGAGTAGGGCCCACATACCGTACATATATATATATGTTTTATTTATTTATTTTTGACAGCAGAACTAATAAAACCTTCACCAAAAATTGACCTTGGCTGCTACCCCACAGAATACCGCTGCCCAATCAAAAGATATATACATCACTGATTCACATCGTCAAGTATGCCATCAGTTACCGACACCCCATTGGGGCGTGACAAATGCTGAATCAAGTGGAATTTAAGGGCCGGTTTACACATAACGATGTCGCAGCCATCCAACCAACGATGGGGGTCACTGGGACATCGTTATCTGATTGCTGGTGAGCTGTCACACAGGCAGACTCACCAGTGATCAGCGAGAATGCTGGTATCCAGGGTAAACAGCGGGTAACTAAGCAGAGCTCCGTACACCTCGTACACACTCGGCTCCGCTCCGTACACCTCGTACACACTCGGCTCCGCTCCGTACACCTCGTACACACTCGGCTCCGCTCCGTACACCTCGTACACACTCGGCTCTGTACACCTCGTACACACTCGGCTCCGCTCCGTACACCTCGTACACACTCGGCTCCGCTCCGTACACCTCGTACACACTCGGCTCTGCTCTGTACACCTCGTACACACTCGGCTCTGCTCTGTACACCTCGTACACACTCGGCTCTGCTCTGTACACCTCGTACACACTCGGCTCCGCTCCGTACACCTCGTACACACTCGGCTCTGTACACCTCGTACACACTCGGCTCTGCTCCGTACTCCTCGTACACGCTCGGCTCTGCTCCGTACACATCGTACACACTCGGCTCTGCTCCGTACACCTCGTACACGCTCGGCTCTGCTCCGTACACATCGTACACACTCGGCTCTGCTCCGTACACATCGTACACACTCGGCTCTGCTCCGTACACCTCGTACACACTCGGCTCCGCTCCGTACACCTCGTACACACTCGGCTCCGCTCCGTACACCTCCTACACACTCGGCTCCGCTCTGTACACCTGTACACACTCGGCTCCGCTCTGTACACCTGTACACACTCGGCTCCGCTCCGTACACCTCGTACACACTCGGCTCCGCTCCGTACACCTCGTACACACTCGGCTCTGCTCCGTACACCTCGTACATACTCGGCTCCTCTCCGTACACCTCGTACACACTCGGCTCCGCTCCGTACACCTCGTACACACTCGGCTCTGCTCCGTACACCTCGTACACACTCGGCTCTGCTCCGTACTCCTCGTACACACTCGGCTCCGCTCCGTACACCTCGTACACACTCGGCTCTGCTCCGTACTCCTCGTACACACTCGGCTCTGCTCCGTACACCTCGTACACACTCGGCTCCGCTCCGTACACCTCGTACACACTCGGCTCTGCTCCGTACTCCTCGTACACACTCGGCTCTGCTCCGTACACCTCGTACACACTCGGCTCCGCTCCGTACACCTCGTACACACTCGGCTCCGCTCCGTACACCTCGTACACACTCGGCTCCGCTCCGTACACCTCGTACACACTCGGCTCTGCTCCGTACTCCTCGTACACACTCGGCTCTGCTCCGTACACCTCGTACACACTCGGCTCCGCTCCGTACACCTCGTACACACTCTGCTCCGCTCCGTACACCTCGTACACACTCGGCTCCGCTCCGTACACCTCGTACACACTCGGTTATGCTCCGTACACCTCGTACACACTCGGCTCTGCTCCGTACACCTCGTACACACTCGGCTCCGCTCCGTACACCTCGTACACACTCGGTTATGCTCCGTACACCTCGTACACACTCGGCTCTGCTCCGTACACCTCGTACACACTCGGCTCCTCTCCGTACACCTCGTACATACTCGGCTCCTCTCCGTACACCTCGTACACACTCGGCTCCTCTCCGTACACCTCGTACACACTCGGCTCTGCTCCGTACACCTCGTACACACTCGGCTCTGCTCCGTACACCTTGTACACACTCGGCTCTGCTCCGTACTCCTCGTACACACTCGGCTCCGCTCCGTACACCTCGTACACACTCGGCTCCGCTCCGTACACCTCGTACACACTCGGCTCCGCTCCGTACACCTCGTACACACTCGGCTCCGCTCCGTACTCCTCGTACACACTCGGCTCTGCTCCGTACACCTCGTACACACTCGGCTCCGCTCCGTACACCTCGTACACACTCGGCTCCGCTCCGTACACCTCGTACACACTCTGCTCCGCTCCGTACACCTCGTACACACTCGGCTCCGCTCCGTACACCTCGTACACACTCGGCTCCGCTCCGTACACCTCGTACACACTCGGCTCCGCTCCGTACACCTCGTACACACTCGGCTCCGCTCCGTACACCTCGTACACACTCGGCTCTGCTCCGTACACCTCGTACATACTCGGCTCCTCTCCGTACACCTCGTACACACTCGGCTCCGCTCCGTACACCTCGTACACACTCGGCTCCGCTCCGTACACACTCGGCTCCGCTCCGTACACCTCGTACACACTCGGCTCCGCTCCGTACACCTCGTACACACTCGGCTCCGCTCCGGACACCTCGTACACACTCGGCTCCGCTCCGTACACTCTTGTACACACTCGGCTCCGCTCCGTACACCTCGTACACACTCGGCTCTGCTCCGTACACCTCGTACACACTTGGCTCCGCTCTGTACACCTCGTACACACTCGGCTCCGCTCCGTACACACTCGGCTCCGCTCCGTACACCTCGTACACACTCGGCTCCGCTCCGTACACCTCGTACACACTCGGCTCCGCTCCGGACACCTCGTACACACTCGGCTCCGCTCCGTACACTCTTGTACACACTCGGCTCCGCTCCGTACACCTCGTACACACTCGGCTCCGTACACCTCGTACACACTCGGCTATGCTCCGTACACCTCGTACACACTCGGCTCCGCTCCGTACACCTCGTACACACTCGGCTCCGCTCCGTACACCTCGTACACACTGGGCTCCGTACTCCTCGTACACACTCGGCTGATCATGTGACCCTGACTCCTCCCCCATGTGACATCATCACAGGTCCTGTACACACAGCGGCCATATATCTGCATTGTGCTGAGCTCAGGATCTGCAGAACCTGCGGAGACACCGGAGCTCATCTTCCCCCATTCAGGTCTCTACAATCTGGGATCCTCTCACATCTTCTATAGAAGAGAATTCTCCTGATTGACCATCAAGGATGGATGTGGACAGGGACAAGATGGCGGAGAGGATCTTACCCCTCACCCTAGAGATCCTCTTCCTTGTTACTGGAGAGGTGAGAGATGTCACATGATGGACAGAGCTGGAGATGTCTGGAGGGAGGTTTATCAATGTGTCTCCTCTCCATAACCAGGATTACACAGTGGTGAAGAAGAGCTGGAGTGACCTGTGCTGTCAGGAGCCTGTACAGTGTGAGGAGGGAAGAGCCCGGGGCCCGGGGCCCCCACCTCACCCCCTGATACATGAGGACATCAATGAGCAGAAGATCCGAGAACTCACCTACAAGATGATGGAGCTGCTGACTGGAGAGGTGACACCAGGGGACATTATACAGTAACGCTATGAAGGGATGGGGGAATGATGACCGCGCTATCATTGTATGTGTCAGGTTCCTATAAGATGTCAGGACGTCGCCGTCTATTTCTCCATGGAGGAGTGCGAGTATCTAGAAGGACACAGAGATCTGTACAAGGACATGATGGAGGATCCCCTCACATCAGCAGGTAATAGACAGGACTAAATCCACACGGCCTATAATGATCTGTATGTAAAGAATGAATTCAGTCCTGTATGTGTCTCCTCCAGGTCTATCCAGTAAGAGGACAACACCCGAGAGATGTCCCCGTCCTCTTCTCCCACAGGACTGTAAAGAAGAAGATCCCGATGTTCCTCCGGATCATCAGGTAGATGGAGAGAAGGTGTGATGAGATCTCCCTATGATGTGTAGACGGCTGTGGAGATCTTGTCTCAGTCTTGTTTTCTCCTCCACTATTAGATGTGTTATACTTGTGTAATGAGATGGGTGGAGATGGCAGATTACAGCTGATCACAGATGGAGAGAAGGTGTGATGAGATCTCCCTATGATGTGTAGACGGCTGTGGAGATCTTGTCTCAGTCTTGTTTTCTCCCCCACTATTAGATGTGTTATACTTGTGTAATGAGGACGGTGGAGATGGCAGATTACAGCTGATCACAGATGGAGAGAAGGTGTGATGAGATCTCCCTATGATGTGTAGACGGCTGTGGAGATCTTGTCTCAGTCTTGTTTTCTCCCCCACTATTAGATGTGTTATACTTGTGTAATGAGGACGGTGGAGATGGCAGATTACAGCTGATCACAGATGGAGAGAAGGTGTGATGAGATCTCCCTATGATGTGTAGACGCTGTGGAGATCTTGTCTCAGTCTTGTTTTCTCCCCCACTATTAGATGTGTTATACTTGTGTAATGAGGACGGTGGAGATGGCAGATTACAGCTGATCACAGATGGAGAGAAGGTGTGATGAGATCTCCCTATGATGTGTAGACGGCTGTGGAGATCTTGTCTCAGTCTTGTTTTCTCCCCCACTATTAGATGTGTTATACTTGTGTAATGAGGACGGTGGAGATGGCAGATTACAGCTGATCACAGATGGAGAGAAGGTGTGATGAGATCTCCCTATGATGTGTAGACGCTGTGGAGATCTTGTCTCAGTCTTGTTTTCTCCCCCACTATTAGATGTGTTATACTTGTGTAATGAGGACGGTGGAGATGGCAGATTACAGCTGATCACAGATGGAGAGAAGATGTGATGAGATCTCCCTATGATGTGTAGACGCTGTGGAGATCTTGTCTCAGTCTTGTTTTCTCCCCCACTATTAGATGTGTTATACTTGTGTAATGAGAACGGTGGAGATGGCAGATTACAGCTGATCACACATGGAGAGAAGGTGTGATGAGATCTCCCTATGATGTGTAGACGCTGTGGAGATCTTGTCTCAGTCTTGTTTTCTCCCCCACTATTAGATGTGTTATACTTGTGTAATGAGATGGGTGGAGATGGCAGATTACAGCTGATCACAGATGGAGAGAAGGTGTGATGAGATCTCCCTATGATGTGTAGACGGCTGTGGAGATCTTGTCTCAGTCTTGTTTTCTCCCCCACTATTAGATGTGTTATACTTGTGTAATGAGAACGGTGGAGATGGCAGATTACAGCTGATCACAGATGGAGAGAAGGTGTGATGAGATCTCCCTATGATGTGTAGACGGCTGTGGAGATCTTGTCTCAGTCTTGTTTTCTCCCCCACTATTAGATGTGTTATACTTGTGTAATGAGAACGGTGGAGATGGCAGATTACAGCTGATCACAGATGGAGAGAAGGTGTGATGAGATCTCCCTATGATGTGTAGACGGCTGTGGAGATCTTGTCTCAGTCTTGTGTTCTCCTCCACTATTAGATGTGTTATACTTGTGTAATGAGGACGGTGGAGATGGCAGATTACAGCTGATCACAGATGGAGAGAAGGTGTGATGAGATCTCCCTATGATGTGTAGACGGCTGTGGAGATCTTGTCTCAGTCTTGTTTTCTCCCCACTATTAGATGTGTTATACTTGTGTAATGAGGACGGTGGAGATGGCAGATTACAGCTGATCACAGATGGAGAGAAGGTGTGATGAGATCTCCCTATGATGTGTAGACGGCTGTGGAGATCTTGTCTCAGTCTTGTTTTCTCCTCCCACTATTAGATGTGTTATACTTGTGTAATGAGGACGGTGGAGATGGCAGATTACAGCTGATCACAGATGGAGAGAAGGTGTGATGAGATCTCCCTATGATGTGTAGACGGCTGTGGAGATCTTGTCTCAGTCTTGTTTTCTCCCCCACTATTAGATGTGTTATACTTGTGTAATGAGAGACGGTGGAGATGGCAGATTACAGCTGATCACAGATGGAGAGAAGGTGTGATGAGATCTCCCTATGATGTGTAGACGGCTGTGGAGATCTTGTCTCAGTCTTGTTTTCTCCCCCACTATTAGATGTGTTATACTTGTGTAATGAGACGGTGGAGATGGCAGATTACAGCTGATCACAGATGGAGAGAAGGTGTGATGAGATCTCCCTATGATGTGTAGACGGCTGTGGAGATCTTGTCTCAGTCTTGTTTTCTCCCCCACTATTAGATGTGTTATACTTGTGTAATGAGACGGTGGAGATGGCAGATTACAGCTGATCACAGATGGAGAGAAGGTGTGATGAGATCTCCCTATGATGTGTAGACGGCTGTGGAGATCTTGTCTCAGTCTTGTTTTCTCCCCCACTATTAGATGTGTTATACTTGTGTAATGAGACGGTGGAGATGGCAGATTACAGCTGATCACAGATGGAGAGAAGGTGTGATGAGATCTCCCTATGATGTGTAGACGGCTGTGGAGATCTTGTCTCAGTCTTGTTTTCTCCCCCACTATTAGATGTGTTATACTTGTGTAATGAGAGGTGGAGATGGCAGATTACAGCTGATCACAGATGGAGAGAAGGTGTGATGAGATCTCCCTATGATGTGTAGACGGCTGTGGAGATCTTGTCTCAGTCTTGTTTTCCCCCACTATTAGATGTGTTATACTTGTGTAATGGGGACGGTGGAGATGGCAGATTACAGCTGATCACAGATGGAGAGAAGGTGTGATGAGATCTCCCTATGATGTGTAGACGGCTGTGGAGATCTTGTCTCAGTCTTGTTTTCTCCCCCACTATTAGATGTGTTATACTTGTGTAATGAGACGGTGGAGATGGCAGATTACAGCTGATCACAGATGGAGAGAAGGTGTGATGAGATCTCCCTATGATGTGTAGACGGCTGTGGAGATCTTGTCTCAGTCTTGTTTTCTCCCCCACTATTAGATGTGTTATACTTGTGTAATGAGACGGTGGAGATGGCAGATTACAGCTGATCACAGATGGAGAGAAGGTGTGATGAGATCTCCCTATGATGTGTAGACGGCTGTGGAGATCTTGTCTCAGTCTTGTTTTCTCCCCCACTATTAGATGTGTTATACTTGTGTAATGAGGACGGTGGAGATGGCAGATTACAGCTGATCACAGATGGAGAGAAGGTGTGATGAGATCTCCCTATGATGTGTAGACGCTGTGGAGATCTTGTCTCAGTCTTGTTTTCTCCCCCACTATTAGATGTGTTATACTTGTGTAATGAGAACGGTGGAGATGGCAGATTACAGCTGATCACAGATGGAGAGAAGGTGTGATGAGATCTCCCTATGATGTGTAGACGGCTGTGGAGATCTTGTCTCAGTCTTGTTTTCTCCCCCACTATTAGATGTGTTATACTTGTGTAATGAGGACGGTGGAGATGGCAGATTACAGCTGATCACAGATGGAGAGAAGGTGTGATGAGATCTCCCTATGATGTGTAGACGGCTGTGGAGATCTTGTCTCAGTCTTGTTTTCTCCCCCACTATTAGATGTGTTATACTTGTGTAATGAGAACGGTGGAGATGGCAGATTACAGCTGATCACAGATGGAGAGAAGGTGTGATGAGATCTCCCTATGATGTGTAGACGCTGTGGAGATCTTGTCTCAGTCTTGTTTTCTCCCCCACTATTAGATGTGTTATACTTGTGTAATGAGAACGGTGGAGATGGCAGATTACAGCTGATCACAGATGGAGAGAAGGTGTGATGAGATCTCCCTATGATGTGTAGACGGCTGTGGAGATCTTGTCTCAGTCTTGTTTTCTCCCCACTATTAGATGTGTTATTACTTGTGTAATGAGGACGGTGGAGATGGCAGATTACAGCTGATCACAGATGGAGAGAAGGTGTGATGAGATCTCCCTATGATGTGTAGACGGCTGTGGAGATCTTGTCTCAGTCTTGTTTTCTCCCCCACTATTAGATGTGTTATACTTGTGTAATGAGAACGGTGGAGATGGCAGATTACAGCTGATCACAGATGGAGAGAAGGTGTGATGAGATCTCCCTATGATGTGTAGACGGCTGTGGAGATCTTGTCTCAGTCTTGTTTTCTCCCCACTATTAGATGTGTTATACTTGTGTAATGAGGACGGTGGAGATGGCAGATTACAGCTGATCACAGATGGAGAGAAGGTGTGATGAGATCTCCCTATGATGTGTAGACGGCTGTGGAGATCTTGTCTCAGTCTTGTTTTCTCCCCCACTATTAGATGTGTTATACTTGTGTAATGAGACGGTGGAGATGGCAGATTACAGCTGATCACAGATGGAGAGAAGGTGTGATGAGATCTCCCTATGATGTGTAGACGCTGTGGAGATCTTGTCTCAGTCTTGTTTTCTCCCCCACTATTAGATGTGTTATACTTGTGTAATGAGAATGGTGGAGATGGCAGATTACAGCTGATCACAGATGGAGAGAAGGTGTGATGAGATCTCCCTATGATGTGTAGACGGCTGTGGAGATCTTGTCTCAGTCTTGTTTTCTCCCCCACTATTAGATGTGTTATACTTGTGTAATGAGGACGGTGGAGATGGCAGATTACAGCTGATCACAGATGGAGAGAAGGTGTGATGAGATCTCCCTATGATGTGTAGACGGCTGTGGAGATCTTGTCTCAGTCTTGTTTTCTCCCCCACTATTAGATGTGTTATACTTGTGTAATGAGGACGGTGGAGATGGCAGATTACAGCTGATCACAGATGGAGAGAAGGTGTGATGAGATCTCCCTATGATGTGTAGACGCTGTGGAGATCTTGTCTCAGTCTTGTTTTCTCCCCCACTATTAGATGTGTTATACTTGTGTAATGAGAACGGTGGAGATGGCAGATTACAGCTGATCACACATGGAGAGAAGGTGTGATGAGATCTCCCTATGATGTGTAGACGCTGTGGAGATCTTGTCTCAGTCTTGTTTTCTCCCCCACTATTAGATGTGTTATACTTGTGTAATGAGATGGGTGGAGATGGCAGATTACAGCTGATCACAGATGGAGAGAAGGTGTGATGAGATCTCCCTATGATGTGTAGACGGCTGTGGAGATCTTGTCTCAGTCTTGTTTTCTCCCCCACTATTAGATGTGTTATACTTGTGTAATGAGAACGGTGGAGATGGCAGATTACAGCTGATCACAGATGGAGAGAAGGTGTGATGAGATCCCCCTATGATGTGTAGACGGTTGTGGAGATCTTGTCTCAGTCTTGTTTTCTCCCCACTATTAGATGTGTTATACTTGTGTAATGAGGACGGTGGAGATGGCAGATTACAGCTGATCACAGATGGAGAGAAGGTGTGATGAGATCTCCCTATGATGTGTAGACGCTGTGGAGATCTTGTCTCAGTCTTGTTTTCTCCCCCACTATTAGATGTGTTATACTTGTGTAATGAGATGGGTGGAGATGGCAGATTACAGCTGATCACAGATGGAGAGAAGGTGTGATGAGATCTCCCTATGATGTGTAGACGCTGTGAAGATCTTGTCTCAGTCTTGTTTTCTCCCCCACTATTAGATGTGTTATACTTGTGTAATGAGAACGGTGGAGATGGCAGATTACAGCTGATCACAGATGGAGAGAAGGTGTGATGAGATCTCCCTATGATGTGTAGACGGCTGTGGAGATCTTGTCTCAGTCTTGTTTTCTCCCCCACTATTAGATGTGTTATACTTGTGTAATGAGGACGGTGGAGATGGCAGATTACAGCTGATCACAGATGGAGAGAAGGTGTGATGAGATCTCCCTATGATGTGTAGACGCTGTGGAGATCTTGTCTCAGTCTTGTTTTCTCCCCCACTATTAGATGTGTTATACTTGTGTAATGAGAACGGTGGAGATGGCAGATTACAGCTGATCACACATGGAGAGAAGGTGTGATGAGATCTCCCTATGATGTGTAGACGCTGTGGAGATCTTGTCTCAGTCTTGTTTTCTCCCCCACTATTAGATGTGTTATACTTGTGTAATGAGATGGGTGGAGATGGCAGATTACAGCTGATCACAGATGGGACTTCTGTCGGGCCCACGGGGACGGGGTCACTCGGTACCGGACCGGTCTGCTGCTGGGGAAGTCACGGGTGGTCCTGGTCCGGACCGTGTCCCGGGCTCGGCAATAAAAGGGGATATTTACAGGGGATAGTCAGTCGTGACGCCACCCACTATATGCGGCCAGTGATGGGGCCGCTGCTGCTGCAGAACCTCCGGGGACGATGGAATAGCAGCTAGATGGGATAGTTCCAGTGGGTAGAACTGTGGTTCCTCGGGGCAGTAAAGGTACCTTTACACGCCGCCACAACAGGATGCATACAACCCGCTACAGGCTACAAATGTAGCTTGTCGAGCCAATATCGCCCGTAGTAGCGGCGTGTGAAGACGGGACGACACAGCCGGCTACAGATACCTCTGTATCCGTGCACTGCCCATAAACATATGGCTACATCGCCGATTGTAGCGAGCTGTATCAGCGTGTAAAGACGTTACGGAAGGGAACTTGGGACAGCCTGCAATGTAGCTAAGGCGTGACCCTGGCTCCGTGTTACCGCGCCCCATGTGCGATCATTGGTGGAAGCTGCTGCATGACGATTGGTAGTCGCTGCCTAGGGAGGCATATTTAAGGAGCTGACGAGTCACACTACACAATCGCTCGAGCGTGCTGTATTACTCAGCCTCCTGCGATGCCTGCCCAATCATGATGTTCCTGCTTTGTCCTATCAGTGTACGGACGGCTCGTACTCCTCAATTGTGGCACGCCTATGTGTTGTCCCTGCTGCACCAGGTCCGCCCATAGTAGCTGGTTATAGCGGTGTGTAATTGAGCTACAGATGGCTACTTGCGACACCCGGCGATGTAGCTAGCTGTAGATGTAGCGTGGCGTAGCGCACCTTGTGGCGGCGTGTAAAGAGGGTGCGGTTCCCGTTGGTAACCGTTCGGCTGTGCTCGTGCACGTGAAGTTGCCGTTGGTATCCATCCTGTTGTGGCGGCGTGTAAAGGTACCATAAGGGTTAAGTCTGTTGTGGAATGTTCAGTACACTTACTGTGCAGACGCTGCAGGAATCTCTCCTCTTTGCTGGTGCTGACAGGCTGTGGCTCTGCAGGTGGGAGAATCGTTGTAATCCTGTGTGGAGAGAATCGCTTTCATGCAGACACAAGGGAGGCAATCTCAGGGTTTTCTGTGTTTACTCTCAGTTCTTCAGACAATTCACAAGTCAGTTACAGTTCAGTTACAGTTCTTACAAGTTTCAGTACAAGTACACGGGCTCACTCTCCCTCTCTGGGTTCCCTTTACTCTCTGCAGCCAGGCCTCTCGCTCCCTCTGTGACCCCTCACACGTGCTCTGTGTCCTTTCCAGGCTGTTAACTCTCTGTTTCTGTGTTCACTTGGTGTGTGTAACACCGGACAGTATGGCGGTGACTTGGGCCCTTGTGGGTCCTCCTGGTCGTCACTGAGCTGCCTGTCCTTTGGGGTAGGGACCCTGATGTGAAGCTGTGGTCCCCCGTCGTGTTATTTGAGGATCCGGATGAAACTACGGTCCCCTCTAGAGCCGATACTCTACTCAGCCCAGCGTCCAGCAGTCCTTCAATAGAAGGCTCTACCAGGCTCCTTCCCTCTGTGTCTTTCAGGATCTTAGGAGGGGACTTCTCTGCCTGCAGTCCGTATCTTCAGCCGTGTCTCTAGGGTTCGGGTATCACCGTCTCTCTCCATCCTCTCACACTCCTGGGGATCTGGCTCCGGATAGGCTTTCTGTCTCCTCCGACTCACACTGGCTCGGTACAGATTCTGCGCTCCTTATGCCCCACTTTGCCAGAACGTTCTGTCTGCTCAGCTTCACTCAGCCTTCTGCTGTTCTCTGGCCTTGGCTGTTCAGCTAACTATGGCCTACTCCTGGTCTTTACAGCTTGGCACCCTGGGCCTACCGAACTCCTTCCTCCTCCCCCTCACTATATACTGTCAAGTCACCTGACTATGTGTGTGCCCAACCCACTCCTCTAAATCCACCACCCCTCAACTGCCTAGAGTATCCAATCTTAGGGCTGGATGCTACTTTCTGTGTGGGCTGTGAGGGTGTTGATGTGCAACAATTGTCCTACTTGCCTGGCTGCAGTTCCCTTTTGTGGCCTCCTGGACGCAGGGGCGCCACACTTCTCCATCTGTCTGTGACTTTATAATCTTTGTTTCAGGGTGAAGATCTGCCCCATATTAATCCTCCAGAGACCTATGTGAGGGGTGATGAGCGGAGGACAGAGGAGATCCCTACAGATCACCGCCCAGGTGAGTAGTGGCCTCTATAGTCACCTGTTCTCCACTTGGTACAATGATGTGTAGGATTTTGTAGACCTTCTATTGGGTCCATACTCTGTTCTGTGTCTCGGCTCCACAAGCTTCGCACTTCTCCGCAGTCTATAAAGCAATTGGTGGAGTCTCAGGATTTGGAGATCACCGATCTGTTGGCAATTAAAGAGGATCTTCATAATCTTTTTCATTGTAACCTGTATATATCACTTAGAAGGGGCAGAAAGGCTGATTACTGCTATTGCTGTCTCCACTGTATTGCACAGATATGGGCTAGAGAATTTTATGGTGCCGATACACAAATTTCCCCTTCAACATAAGGGTCAATAACAGATTCCTGTGTTGGAGGTGAGGGGGTGTTACCTTTTCCACTCTATGGACATTGTCCAATCATAGGAAGGCAGAGTCAGAGGGGGGAAAACAAAAGCCGGCAGAGGACGTCATTCCAGACATTTTTATCTTGACCTCGCGGAGAACTCTTCATCCTCGCTGCCTCCGGTCATTCCAGAGCTGGAGAGGAGGAGAGCTGCAGTTGACTCACCCAGGCCAGGGGACTCAGATCTTAGGCGTGGTCTGGGGGCCACGGGTGGCGGTGCCTGAGGCTGTGGCCCTGGTTGTCAATGAAAAAGGGGAAATAAAAGAAAAATAAAGGAATAAAGTTAGTTCGTGACGCCACCTGTAGGTCCCGGTGATGGCACCGGCACTGCTGGAACCTCCGGGGTGATTGGCGGCAGCAAGATGGAATGGCTCCCTACAGGAGGAGCGGGATCCCCGGGGTGTTGGAAGTAGTAATAGATGGTGGAGTACGGCAGCGCAGTCACTGTGGAGGAAGGCAGGTAAATAACAGTTCAAGGAAAAAAACACTGACACGTTGTTCACTCTGAATGGGTATTTACCCCGGTATTCTGCAGGTATACAAGGTAATGCAGTTCTTGTTGCAGGGTACTGGACCGGGTGGTTCTGGCAATGAGCAGTGTCCCTCTGAAGCTCCTCTGATGTTCTATCACGCTCTGTCCCTTGCTTTGCTGTCCTTGCTACACGCGTGTGGTAGCACTGAAGGCTCTCGTTTGGGTTTCCGCTGTTTATCACTTCGCAGTCCCTGGCCCTCAATTGTTGGTGCTACGGATGTAGGCTGTGCTGGTTTTAGGGCTGGAGGGTCGTGCTCCTATAAAGACATCGACCACTCCGGGTTTGTGGTTCAGGGTTGTAGACTGCTGGACCACTTCGGAGCCGGTACTCCGGGTTTGGACTGGGCTAGGGCATTCAGTTACCCGTTCTATTCCTGGCCCTTTTCTCTTCTGGGTCACGAGGTTGAGGTGCCCTCCCTGTTAGCTTCTCTCTGCTGTTCTGTAGCTCTCCAGCTCTGCGTCATCTGTTGCTTCTCACTCCCTCTGTGCTGCAGGGCTCTGTGCAGCTCCCCTCTGACTGTACTCTTCTCTGCACTCAGTTCCTGGTCTGTTCTAACTCCTTGCTACTTTCCCCACTGCTTTATAACCTAGCTTCTCCTCCCACCAGTAACGGGCGTCTAATTGGTCCTCTAACACTTATGGTACCTTTACACGCGGCAACATTTCTAGGGTGTCAACAGGTAACTTACTGGCTGCAGTGAAATCATGGAGACATGATTCCATTTGTACACGGCAATAAGATAGAACCTTGTCTCCATGATTTCACTGCAGCCAGTAAGTTACCTGTTGACACCCTAGAAATGTTGCCGCGTGTAAAGGGGCCATTAGTGTTTGCATGTGGTGCTGGAGCTTCAGACTTATTCTACTCATTACTAAAACAAAGCATACGGCCCCTTCAGTCAGGGGTGCAGTACCCTTTTGTGACGCACTCTTAGTGGGGCGCCACACAGTGTGGAGCAGATCATGGTGTGAGCAGCATTGTCACATACAGCGCTCTGGACTCCTATCAATCTCTTTATTATTGATCCCTGTAGCAGGGCCAGAGTGTTTAATGTGACACAGCCCCTCCACAATCCTCTCCAGTGCTCTGCCTTCATCAGTGGACGGTCATTTTCTTTCCTGCAATGAGCAGAACAGTGTGCGATATAAAGGTGCCCTAACCCTAATATTACCTGCAAGAATTTACATTTTTAGGGGGCAGCTGTTTATTGTTATGTTACATAATTCTCCTGTGCAGGGTAGGCATCCCTTCCAGGAGGAGGACATTAGGAGCGGTGAAGAAACAATGGCTCCTTTTAGCCGCACAATAATGATCCCTTTTTTGGAGTTTTTTTTTGTTAGATTTACCCCATGCAAAGCAGGATTCCTTCTCCGGAGCAGCAGAGTATAGAACATAATAGACAGGCAGGAGATGTGTGGAGGTGTAGAGGCTTTAGCTATGGCAGCAGGACAGTATAGAACATAATGGACAGGCAGGAGATGTGTGGAGGTGTAGGGGCTTTAGCTATGGCAGCAGTACAGTATAGAACATAATGGACAGGCAGGAGATGTGTGGGGGTGTAGGGGCTTTAGCACTGGCAGCAGTACAGTATAGAACATAATGGACAGGCAGGAGATGTGTGGGGGTGTAGGGGCTTTAGCTATGGCAGCAGTACAGTATAGAACATAATGGACAGGCAGGAGATGTGTGGAGGTGTAGGGGCTTTAGCTTTGGCAGCAGTACAGTATAGAACATAATGGACAGGCAGGAGATGTGTGGAGGTGTAGGGGCTTTAGCTATAGCAGCAGTACAGTATAGAGCACAATGGACAGGCAGGAGGTGTGTGGAGGTGTAGAGGCTTTAGCTATGGCAGCAGGACAGTATAGAACATAATGGACAGGCAGGAGATGTGTGAAGGTGTAGGGGCTTTAGCTATGGCAGCACAGTATAGAACATAACGGACAGGCAGGAGATGTGTGGAGGTGTAGGGGCTTTAGCTATGGCAGCAGTACAGTATAGAACATAATGCACAGGCAGGAGATGTGTGGGGGTGTAGGGGCTTTAGCTATGGCAGCAGCACAGTATAGAACATAATGGACAGGCAGGAGATGTGTGGAGGTGTAGAGGCTTTAGCTATGGCAGCAGTACAGTATAGAACATAATGGACAGGCAGGAGATGTGTGGAGGTGTAGGGGCTTTAGCTATGGCAGCAGTACAGTATAGAACATAATGGACAGGCAGGAGATGTGTGTGGGTGTAGGGGCTTTAGCACTGGCAGCAGTACAGTATAGAACATAATGGACAGGCAGGAGATGTGTAGAGGCTTTAGCTATGGCAGCAGTACAGTATAGAACATAATGGACAGGCAGGAGATGTCTGGAGGTGTAGGGGCTTTAGCTATGGCAGCAGTACAGTATAGAACATAATAGACAGGCAGGAGATGTGTGGAAGTGTAGGGGCTTTAGCTATGGCAGCAGTACAGTATAGAATATAGTGGACAGGCAGGAGATGTGTGGAGGTGTAGGGGCTTTAGCTATGGCAGCAGTACAGTATTGAACATAATGGACAGGCAGGAGATGTGTGGAGGTGTAGGGGCTTTAGCTATGGCAGCAGTACAGTATTGAACATAATGGACAGGCAGGAGATGTGTGGAGGTGTAGGGGCTTTGGCTATGGCAGGAGTACAGTATAGAACATAATGGACAGACAGGAGATGTGTGGGGGTGTAGAGGCTTTAGCTATGGCAGCAGTACAGTATAGAACATAATGGACAGGCAGGAGATGTGTGGAGGTGTAGGGGCTTTAGCTATGGCAGCAGTACAGTATAGAACATAATGGACAGGCAGGAGATGTGTGTGGGTGTAGGGGCTTTAGCACTGGCAGCAGTACAGTATAGAACATAATGGACAGGCAGGAGATGTGTAGAGGCTTTAGCTATGGCAGCAGTACAGTATAGAACATAATGGACAGGCAGGAGATGTCTGGAGGTGTAGGGGCTTTAGCTATGGCAGCAGTATAGTATAGAACATAATAGACAGGCAGGAGATGTGTGGAAGTGTAGGGGCTTTAGCTATGGCAGCAGTACAGTATAGAATATAGTGGACAGGCAGGAGATGTGTGGAGGTGTAGAGGCTTTAGCTATGGCAGCAGGACAGTATAGAACATAATGGACAGGCAGGAGATGTGTGGAGGTGTAGAGGCTTTATCTATGGCAGCAGTACAGTATAAGGACATAATGGGCAGGCAGGAGATGTGTGGGGGTGTAGGGGCTTTAGCACTGGCAGCAGTACAGTATAGAACATAATGGACAGGCAGGAGATGTGTGGAGGTGTAGGGCTTTAGCTATGGCAGCAGTACAGTATAGAACATAAATGGACAGGCAGGAGATGTGTGGGGGTGTAGGGGCTTTAGCTATGGCAGAAGTACAGTATAGAACATAATGGACAGGCAGGAGATGTGTGGAGGTGTAGGGGCTTTAGTATGGCAGCAGTACAGTATAGGACATAATGGACAGGCAGGAGATGTGTGGGGGTGTAGGGCTTTAGCTATGGCAGAAGTACAGTATAGGACATAATGGACAGGCAGGAGATGTGTGGGGTTGTAGGGCTTTAGCACTGGCAGCAGTACAGTATAGAACATAATGGACAGGCAGGAGATGTGTAAGGCTTTACTATGGCAGCAGTACAGTATAGAACATAATGGACAGGCGGAGATGTCGGAGGTGTAGGGGCTTTAGCTATGGCAGCATACAGTATAGAACATAATAGACAGGCAGGAGAGTGTGGAAGTGTAGGGCTTAGCTATGGCAGCAGTACAGTATAAATATAGTGACAGGCAGGAGATGTGTGGAGGTGTAGGGGCTTTAGCTATGGCAGCAGTACAGTATTGAACATAATGGACAGGCAGGAGATGTGTGGAGGTGTAGGGGCTTTGGCTATGGCAGGAGTACAGTATAGAACATAATGGACAGACAGGAGTGTGGGGTGTAGAGGCTTTAGCTATGGCAGCAGTACAGTATAGAACATAATGGACAGGCAGGAGATGTGTGGAGGTGTAGGGGCTTTAGCTATGGCAGCAGTACAGTATAGAAATAATGGACAGGCAGGAGATGTGTGGGGGTTTGGGGCTTTATCACTGGCAGCAGTACAGTATAGAACTAATGGACAGGCAGGAGATGTGTAGAGGCTTTAGCTATGGCAGCAGTACAGTATAGAACATAATGGACAGGCAGAGATGTCTGGAGGTGTAGGGCTTTAGCTATGGCAGCAGTATAGTATAGAACATAATAGACAGGCAGGAGATGTGTGGAAGTGTAGGGCTTTAGCTATGGCAGCAGTACAGTATAGAATATAGTGGACAGGCAGGAGATGTGTGGAGTGTAGAGGCTTTAGCTATGGCAGCAGACAGTATAGACATAATGGAAAGGCAGAGATGTGTGGAGGTGTAGGGGCTTTAGCTATGGCACAGGACAGTATAGAACATAATGGACAGGCAGGAAGTGTGGGGTGTAGGGGCTTTAGATATGGCAGAGTACAGTATAGAACATAATGGACAGGCAGGAGATGTGTGGGGTTTAGGCTTTAGCTATGCAGCAGTACAGTATAGGACATAATGGACAGGCAGGAGATTGTGGGGTTGTAGGGGCTTTAGCTATGGCAGGAGTACAGTATAGAACATAATGGACAGGCAGGAGATGTGTGGGGGTGTAGAGGCTTTAGCTATGGCAGCAGTACAGTATAGACATAATGGGCAGCAGGAGATGGTGGGGTGTAGGGGCTTTAGCATGGCAGCAGTACAGTATAGAACATAATGGACAGGCAGGAGATGTGTGGAGGTGTAGGGCTTTAGCTATGGCAGCAGTACAGTATAGAACATAATGGACAGGCAGGAGATGTGTGGGGTAGGGCTTTAGCTATGGCAGAAGTACAGTATAGAACATAATGGACAGGCAGGAGATGTGTGGAGGTGTAGGGGCTTTAGTATGGCAGCAGTACAGTATAGACATAATGACAGGCAGGAGATGTGTGGGGTGTAGGGGCTTTAGCTATGGCAGCAGTACAGTATAGACATATAGTGGACAGGGAGGAGTTTGTTGGCAGAGTACGTTGAATAGGACAGGCAGGTTATGTAGCTTTAGCATGCAGCAGTACAGTATAGAACATATGGACAGGCAGGAGATGTGTGAGGTGTAGGGGCTTTAGCTATGGCAGCAGTACAGTAAGAAAATAAATGGACATGCAGAAGATGTGTGGAGGATGTGAGGGGCTTTAGACTATGGCAGGAGTACAGTATAGAACATAATGGACAGGCAGGAGATGTGTGGGGGTGTAGAGGCTTTAGCTATGGCAGCAGTACAGTATAAGACATAATGGACAGGCAGGAGATGTGTGGGGTGTAGGGCTTTAGCTATGGCAGCAGTACAGTATAGAACATAATGGACAGGCAGGATGTGTGGGGTGTAGGGCTTTAGCTATGGCAGCAGTACAGTATAGACATAATGGACAGGCAGGAGATGTGTGGAGGTGTAGGGGCTTTAGCTATGGCAGCAGTAACAGTATAGAACATAATGGACAGGCAGGAGAGTTGTGGAGGTGTAGGGGCTTTAGCTATGGCAGCAGTACAGTATAGAACATAATGGACAGGCAGGAGATGTGTGGGGTGTAGGGCTTTAGCTATGGCAGCAGTACAGTATAGACATAATGGACAGGCAGGAGATGTGTGGGGTGTAGGGCTTTAGCATGGCAGCAGTACAGTATAGAACATAATGGACAGGCAGGAGATGTGAGTGGAGGGGCTTTAGCTATGGCAGCAGTACAGTATAGAACATAATGGACAGGCAGGAGATGTGTGGAGGTGTAGGGGCTTTAGCTATGGCAGCAGTACAGTATAGAACATAATGGACAGGCAGGAGATTGTGTGGAGGTGTAGGGGCTTTAGCTATGGCAGCAGTACAGTATAAGACATAATGGACAGCAGGGATGATGTGGAGGGTTGTAGGGGCTTTAGCTATGGCAGAAGTACAGTATAGAACATAATGGACAGGCAGGAGATGTGTGGGGGTGTAGGGGCTTTAGCATGGCAGCAGTACAGTATAGAACATAATGGACAGGCAGGAGATGTGTGGAGGTGTGTTTGCTATGGCAGCAGTACAGTATAGAACATAATGGACAGGCAGGAGATGTTGGGGGTGTAGAGGGCTTTAGCTATGGCAGCAGTACAGTATAGAACATAATAGACAGGCAGGAGATGTGTGGAGTGTAGGGCTTTAGCTATGGCAGCAGTACAGTATAGAATAATAGTGGACAGGCAGGAGATGTGTGGAGGTGTAGGGGCTTTAGCTATGGCAGCAGTACAGTATTGAACATAAATGGACAGGCAGGAGATGTGTGGAGGTGTAGGGGCTTTAGGCTATGGCAGAGTACAGTATAGAACATAATGGACAGCAGGAGATGTGTGGAGGTGTAGAGGCTTTAGCTATGGCAGCAGTACAGTATAGAACATAATGGACAGGCAGGAGATGTGTGGAGGTGTAGGGGCTTTAGCTATGGCAGCAGTACAGTATAGAAACATAATGGACAGGCAGGAGATGTGTGGGGTGTAGGTAGGGCTTTATCAACTGGCAGCAGTACAGTATAGAACATAATGGACAAGGCAGGAGATGTGTGTAGAGGCTTTAGCTATGGCAGCAGTACAGTATATGAACATAATGGACAGGCAGGAGATGTCGTGGAGGTGTAGGGGCTTTAGCTATGGCAGCATACAGTATAAACATAATGGACAGGCAGATGAGATGTGTGGGAGTGAAGTGGGCTTTAGCTATGGCAGCAGTACAGTATATAGAAATAATTGGACAGCAGGAGATGTGTGGGGGGTAGAGGCTTTAGCTATGGCAGCAGTACAGTATAGAACATAATGGACAAGGCAGGGATGTGTGTGTGAGTGAGGGGCTTTAGCTATGGCAGCAGACAGTATAAAAGATAGAACATAATGGACAGGCAGGAGATGTGTTGGGGGTGTAAGGGGCTTTAGCTATGGCAGGAGTACAGTATAGAACATAATGGACAGGCAGGAGATGTGTGGGGGTGTAGAGGCTTTAGCTATGGCAGCAGTACAGTATAGGACATAATGGACAGGCAGGAGATGTGTGGAGGTGTAGGGCTTTAGCTATGGCAGCAGTACAGTATAGAACATAATGGACAGGCAGGAGATGTGTGGAGGTGTAGGGCTTTACACTGGCAGCAGTACAGTATAGAACATAATGGACATAATGGACAGACAGGAGAATGTGTGGGGTGTAGGGCTTTAGCTATGGCAGCAGTACAGTATAGAACATAATGGACAGGCAGGAGATGTGTGGAGGTGTAAGGGCTTTAGCTATGGCAGCAGTACAGTATAGAACATAATGGACAGGCAGGAGATGTGTGGAGGTGCAGGGGCTTTAGCACTGGCAGCAGTACAGTATAGAACATAATGGACAGGCAGGAGATGTGTGGAGGTGTAAGGGCTTTAGCTATGGCAGCAGTACAGTATAGAACATAATGGACAGGCAGGAGATGTGTGGAGGTGTAGGGGCTTTAGCTATGGCAGGAGTACAGTATAGAACATAATAGACAGGCAGGAGATGTTGTCACTATGTTGGTCTGTATGGGGCCCCCTATTCTGCACTATGTTGGTCTGTACGGGGCCTTTATGCTGCACTATGTTGGTCTGTATGGGGCCCCTATGCTGCACTATGTTGGTCTGTACGGGGCCCCTATGCTGCACTATGTTGGTCTGTATGGGGCCCCTATGCTGCACTATGTTGGTCTGTACGGGGCCCCCTATGCTGCACTATATGGTCTGTACGGGGCCCCCTATGCTGCAGTATATTGGTCTGTATGGGGCCCCTATGCTGCACTATGTTGGTCTGTATGGGGCCCCTATGCTGCATTATGTTGGTCTATATGGGGCCCCTATGCTGCACTATGTTGGTCTGTACGGGGCCCCTATGCTGCACTATGTTGGTCTGTACGGGGCCCCTATGCTGCACTATGTTGGTCTGTACGGGGCCCCTATGCTGCACTATGTTGGTCTGTACGGGGCCCCTATGCTGCACTATATGGGTCTGTACGGGGCCCCCTATGCTGCAGTATATTGGTCTGTACGGGGCCCCTATGCTGCATTATGTTGGTCTGTACGGGGCCCCTATGCTGCACTATGTTGGTCTGTACGGGCCCCAATGCTGCACTATGTTGGTCTGTACAGGGTGCCCTATGCTGCACTATGTTGGTCTGTACGGGGTGCCCTATGCTGCACTATGTTGGTCTGTATGGGGCCCCTATGCTGCACTATGTTGGTCTGTATGGGGCCCCTATGCTGCACTATGTTGGTCTGTACGGGGCCCCCTATGCTGCACTATGTTGGTCTGTACGGGGCCCCTATGCTGCACTATGTTGGTCTGTACGGGGCCCCTATGCTGCACTATGTTGGTCTGTACGGGGCCCCTATGCTGCACTATGTTGGTCTGTACGGGCCCCTATGCTGCACTATGTTGGTCTGTATGGGGCCCCTATGCTGCACTATGTTGGTCTGTATGGGGCCCCTATGCTGCACTATGTTGTTCTGTACGGGGCCCCCTATGCTGCACTATGTTGGTCTGTACGGGGCCCCTATGCTGCACTATGTTGGTCTGTACGGGGCCCCTATGCTGCACTATGTTGGTCTGTACGGGGCCCCTATGCTATGTGCTGTTTATGATTTCCCTGCTCCTGTTGGCTCCAGATTACTTCTCTTGTTCAAATAAAAAAAACACACCACACTTAAAAAATAGCCATGTGCCATTTTTTTATTTTTTATTATTATTATTTATTTATATAGCGCCATTAGGTTCCATGGCGCTTTACATGAGGATGAGGGAGACAAGAACAAGTACACTAAATCTAGGCGATCAGGACGTACAGGTACAGGAGGTGAGGGGACCTTGTCCACGAGGGCTCACAGTCTACGAGGGGCGGGTTAGGATACAGTAGGATGGGGGAATGTCAGGTATGGGGCGGTCGCCTGGGTCTCATGGCAGGTTTAGGCTTGACGGAATAGTTGAGTCTTCAGGTGACACTTGAAGCTACTCAGGGTAGGAGAGTGTCTGACGTGTTCGGGTAGGGAGTTCCAGAGTAAGGCAGATGCCCAGGAGAAGTCCTGGACTCGGTTGTGTGAAGAGGTGATGAGGGGGGAGCCGAGGAGGAGTTCTTGGGAGGAGCGGAGGTTGCGTGAGGGTAGGTATCGGGAGACCAGGTCGGAGATGTATGGTGGGGCCAGGTTGTGTATGGCTTTGTACGCCATGGTTAGTGTTTTGAATTGGGATCTCTTGGAGGCGGGGAGCCAGTGAAGGGCTTGGCAGAGGGGGGGAGACAGGGGAGTAGCGGGGGGACAGATGGATTAGTCGGGCAGCGGAATTGAGGATAGATTGGAGAGGTGTGAGGGAGTTAGCCGGGAGGCCATTGAGAAGGAGGTTGCAGTAGTCAAGGCGGGAGATGAAAAGAGCATGAATGCGTGTTTTAGCGGTGTCGTGGGTGAGGAAGGAGCGGATCCGCGAGATGTTTCTAAGCTGGAGCAGGAGGGATGTGGTGAGGGCTTCGATGTGGTGCTTGAAGGATAGGGAGGAGTCAAGGATTACCCCGAGGCACTTGGCTTGGGGGACTGGGGAGAGGGCGCAGTCATTGACACAGATGGGTAGGTAGGGAAGTGGGGGGGGGGAATTTCTTGGGGGGGGAAGACTATGAATTCAGTTTTGTCCATGTTGAGTTTAAGGAAGCGAGCAGAGAAGAAGGATGAGATGGCGGAAAGGCATTGTGGGATTTAGGAGAGTAGGGAGGTGATGTCAGGGCCGGACAGGTAGATTTGGGTGTCGTCGGCGTAGAGGTGGTACTGGAGGCCGTGGGACTCAATGAGTTGCCCTAGGCCGAGAGTGTAAATGGAGAAAAGTAAGGGTCCCAGGACTGAACCTTGGGGGACTCCGACAGAAAGGGGGTAGGGTGAGGAGGAGGTGTGGGAGTGGGAGACACTGAAGGTCCGGTCTGCTAGGTATGAGGAGATCCAAGAGAGGGCAAGGTGGGTGATGCCAACGGATTCCAGGATCTGGAGAAAGAGGGAGTGGTCAACTGTGTCGAAGGCGGCGGAGAGGTCGAGGAGGAGGAGGATGGAGTAGTGACGTTTGTTCTTGGCGGCAAGTGGGTCGTTGGTGATATCGAGCCCACTGGGACGGGGGTACTCGGTACCGGACCGCGTTGCTGCGGGGAATGTCACGGTGGTCCTGATCCGGACCGTGTCCCGGGCCCTGGAATAATAAGGATATATGTACAGTGGATAGAGTTTATCGTGATGCCACCCACGGTGTGTAGTCAGTATGGGGGACCACCGCTGCTGCAGAACCTCCGGGGTGATGTTAGGCAGCTTAGATGGTACCGCTCTCCGTAGGTAAAAGCAAGGTCCCCGGGGCAGTGGTTGGTATAGTCTATGGTGAATATAATAGTAGGGGATGATAGTGGAGACGGGTTAAGGAACACACTCACGTTTTGTAGTTTCCAAAGCTTTACTGCGATGTTATTGCAGATTGTCCACGGAGTCTGTACTGGGGCCGGGTTTCTCCCACCCTGTCTGGGTCCTCAGCTTCCTCGTGCTGCGCTGTGTGTGTGTGTCCTTGCTGCCGCTTCTAGCTGAGCTGCTGGCACTGTCTCACTCTCTTTCTCTCGGCTGGTACCACTTGGCTAGGCAACTTGAGTCCTCTGTGTTGTACTGACCCCGCCGTGTTGCTTTGCTCTGCTACTGTGGTGGTCTAGAGACTCCACTACTCCTGGATTCACTGTGCTGTGTGTCTCAGTCACAGTCTGGGATCTGGTGTCCATTCTGTGCTCTTCTCTGGAGCGAGTGGTGATGGCACTCAAGCTCCCAGACGTGTTTCTCTGTCTTTCTAGTTCTCCTCTCCTCAGACCCTAGCTAGGCCTGGAACCAGTGAGCAGACTGTAGAGAAGCCTCTCGCAGCTCCTTGACACTACAGTCTCTCTCCTCTTCACAGTACTGCCTCATACTGAACTAACTCTGCTTCCTCGTGAGCTGGAGTATATAAGAGAGCAGGTTGTGCTCCCCCTCCTGGCCCAGAGGTGCTAGTGTAGGTTAGTGTGTAGTGGGGAGGGAACCCGTGTGATGTTACTGTGGCACATTAACCCCGGGGGTGCGACAGTGACTTTGGTCAGGGCTGTTTTGGTGGAGTGGAGGGGGAAGCCGGACTGTAGGCGGTCGAAGTGGGAGCAGGAGGAGAGGTGAGAGGACAGTTCAGAGTGGACGTGCTGTTCTAGTAGCTTAGAGGCGAATGGGAGAAGAGATATGGGGCGATAATTGGCGATAGGTAGGGTCGAGGGAGGGTTTTTTAAGGATGGCCGTGATTAGGGCGTGTTTGAAGGCCGAGGGGAAGGCGCCAGCTGTAAGTGATAGGTTAAAGAGGTGGGTGAGGGCTGGGATGAAAATGGAGGTGTGGTTGGGAATGAGGTGGGATGGGAGCGGGTCGTGGGCGCTGGTGGTGAGGTGTGATTTTGACCATTTCTGTGGTCAGTGATTGGATACAAAGTCTTCAGTCGTCTTTCATATTCCTCCTATTCAGGTCCCTACAGGATCGGAGATCTTCTATATAAGAGAATTCTCCTGATTGAGCCATCAAGGATGGATGTGGACAGGGACAAGATGGCGGAGAGGATCTTACCCCTCACCCTAGAGATCCTCTTCCTTGTTACTGGAGAGGTGAGAGATGTCACATGATGGACAGAGCTGGAGATGTCTGGAGGGAGGTTTATCAATGTGTCTCCTCTCCATAACCAGGATTACACAGTGGTGAAGAAGAGCTGGAGTGACCTGTGCTGTCAGGAGCCTGTACAGTGCGAGGAGGGAAGAGCCCGGGGCCCGGGGCCCCCACCTCACCCCCTGATACATGAGGACATCAATGAGCAGAAGATCCGAGAACTCACCTACAAGATGATGGAGCTGCTGACTGGAGAGGTGACACCAGGGGACATTATACAGTAACGCTATGAAGGGATGGGGGAATGATGACCGCGCTATCATTGTATGTGTCAGGTTCCTATAAGATGTCAGGACGTCGCCGTCTATTTCTCCATGGAGGAGTGCGAGTATCTAGAAGGACACAGAGATCTGTACAAGGACATGATGGAGGATCCCCTCACATCAGCAGGTAATAGACAGGACTAAATCCACACGTCACGATGACTTAGTCAGGACCTGCAGCTCTCTGGCACCCCCTTATCCTGCTGGACAAATCTGGTACTGCCAGAGCCTTGCTCTGCTTCGAGTCGTGCCAGCTCTGCGACCATGTCTTCTCTGGTTTTGCCATTGGGTCAATGCCTTTGGTCTTACATATTCCAATTAGAACGTTCTTTTTCAGCTGGGCGTACCCGTGCTCTGCAACCAAGACCATGGTTTTCAAATCAAAGGATAGAATAGAAAACAAAGAAGGTCGGGGTAACTGCTGCACACACAGTATTGTCTCACATCTAATAAACACTGAGTTCGATCTTCAAAACTTTTGTGCAGAGTTCGTGTAAGAACTGTGCAAGTGTTTACTGAGAGGAATGATTGCTCAAACCAGATCACTAATGTCCTATGATCCCACCGCTGCCACCAATTGTCATGATGACTTAGTCAGGACCTGCAGCTCTCTGGCGCCCCCTTAGCCTGCTGGCCAAATCCAGTATTGCCAGAGGATAAGAAAGGAGCCCAGCTGCCCTAATTTATGTTGTCTACTGAGGCACAGGATGTGACGGGATGTACATATACCACCAGTTCCTGCCAGGAATGTATATATACCTCGATCCAGTCACCCTCAGGCCACAATATCACATAAATACAAAAAACGGTATCTGCCACCACCGATCTCTTATGGTGGCTTTACACGTCGCGATATCGGGGCGATATCGTATCCAACGACGCGGGAGCGCGCTTTTTGAGCGCGCTTTTCCCTGCATCGCATCGCCGGTTTACACAGCACGATATTAGGATACAACGTCCCGACGATGTGTACGCCCCCCAACCCAGGAACGACCATTTAACATGGGAGTGAATGGGTGACATTGAACTTCACATCGTAGTTGGGCTGTCACACAGCACGATCCAGCTCCAATCTCCATTCAATATCGGGGCATTGAATAGCACGCTCATTCAATCCCCGATATCACATTGACATCGTTCCTGCATCATATTGGATGTTCACACCATACAACGCAGGAACGATATCGGCTCCAACGATCGAACCACGTGAATTTTCATTGAAATTGGACGCCGATATCGCAACGTGTAAACCCACCTTTACAGGTGGATCTGTAACCTGTGCGATAGAGTAAAAACGAGCAGTGAGGTCGTGAGAGCTCGTTCATAGGACAAGGAGATCGAGACTAGTAAATTATAATATTTTACTCCACAAAAGAGGCAGTGATTATATAAAAGATTTACAGAATATTACATAAGAGACAAATTACATGTATGCATAAAACAGTTATAAAAATAAAAGGAATAAAAGAGAACTTGCCAGACCTAGTCACGCATAAGTACACGTAGTTCCATGGAGGGGGGGGGGCAGCTCCCCAGAAAGGTAGGATTCCACCACACAGCTGGTAGTCTTGCTATGTCCGTGCCCCTGAATGGAATGACCCGAACAGGGCTTCTCCAGTTTTATTAAAGACAGGGAAATCTGTGGCCCCCACCTCGTAGAGGACCATCCCAGCGGGGAGGGATCACTCTGAGACCTCCTCTCTCACCCGGCTTAATAAATCCCCATCCTTCATATCTGGGGATGGGGTGGCCTCACAACCATAACATACAACTCATATTTACTTTCATTTAATTCTGAGAATATTGATACCAAATATGACCTGAATGATGTCCACAAAGCCATAACTCCATACCCAGGTTCCTGATGGTGACATCGATATACCAAACATATCATTGAATGCGCAAACCGGTGAATAATCTAAAAATATGAATTATGTGCATGTGGCATGAATAGATCTTCTTAAATTTGACATTGAAAGGCTGGAGATTTAAACAAAGGAGTTTCTTTAGGAACAGATCTGGTTGAAACCTGTAAGCTCTGCTCCTTTCAGCTTCAGGTATTTATGGGGGGGGAGTCGTAAATAGTTTAGACTGGGGGTTGCATGAATTGGATCTATGTAACCTACTCACAAACCAAAAAAGGCGGAGAGATGAGTGAACTATTGTTGGCTGACTCTTCCAGCATCTTAAAAATCATGAGCAATATCCATATTCATGACAACACACGGCCTATAATGATCTGTATATAAAGAATGAATTCAGTCCTGTCTGTGTCTCCTCCAGGTCTATCCAGTAAGAGGACAACACCAGAGAGATGTCCCCGTCCTCTTCTCCCACAGGACTGTAAAGAAGAAGATCCCGATGTTCCTCCGGATGATCAGGTAGATGGAGAGAAGGTGTGATGAGATCTCCCTATGATGTGTAGACGCTGTGAAGATCTTGTCTCAGTCTTGTTTTCTCCCCCACTATTAGATGTGTTATACTTGTGTAATGAGGACAGTGGAGATGGCAGATTACAGCTGATCACAGATGGGACGTCTCCATTTGTCTGTGACTTTATAATCTTTGTTTCAGGGTGAAGATCTGCCCCATATTAATCCTCCAGAGACCTATGTGAGGGGTGATGAGCGGAGGACAGAGGAGATCCCTACAGATCACCGCCCAGGTGAGTAGTGACCACTGAATGCAGAGAGATCACAGATTCTTCTCCGTCACCGGCTGTGGCTGCTTTATCGCTGGTGGAGTCCGGACATATCACAATCATGTGATCACCTGACAGATCAAAAGATGGCTGCCACAAACAGGCCTGGCACTATCTACTCCGCTCTCCATATCCCAGGGATTGCCTCGTCTATCACCCTATAACCCCTATACATGGGTCTGGACTTACACAGGGACCAGTAGGCTGAGGACACAGAGTTATCTGCTTATTGGTGGTGTAAGATGGCAAGAAGAATAGTCAGGAGCCGGGTCAGAACCAGGAGGGCAAAGGAAAGTCAGAATCGGAAACCTCAAGAGTAGTCAGTAAACAGGCCGGGGTCACAACAGGAATCACATACACAAGGTGAGAGCTGAGCACACAGCACTGAACCAGAGAACAAGGCTATATCCGGCAGACTCCAGGAATATGCTGGGAGGTTTAGTAGGGTGCGGTGCTTTCTAATTGTCTGAAGCCGAGAGCTGATGACTCCAGCTGGACTGCACACACCCATACTGATTTAAGCAGCAAGGTAGGTTGCCCTCCGTTAAGACCAATGGAGTCTAGTCAGGTACGGCTGTGTTAAACCAATAGCATAGAAAAACTGAGAATTTAAAACTTAACTTTTACTGGCTCTATATTAAAAAGACATAGTTGTCTAGACCAAACAAAACAAAAAAGTGCGCATACGTGACTGTGCAAGTCAGTGTAGTGCTAAACTGAACCCCTCATTACCAGGGTTCACAGGTACCCAAGCTAGGTCCCGTCCAAACACCCCAGGGACGCTGGCAGGTGCCTGCTTTTTCGGTTTTGAGTTTCACCTAGGATGTAGTCATCAAAACAAACAATCCCATTAGGTAAACCCAGCCACATGCATTAGTGAAGGATCAGCTTGTATACTCCTATAGGGAGCGATCTCACCCAGCTGCGTCCACCTGTACACATGTAAACGAGTCCATATAGCTCTGGATAACCTTCTGCTAGTGTTTTCCAGGCTGCTCAGGGCTCAGTGAATGTCATATAGCCACCATGTCATCTGATACGTTTCAGATCCCTCTTCTTCAGGGGAGTCATGGTACACATATAGGGATTAGTGTTCATAGATACACATCCCTGTGCAGATGATGGCGATGGTGTCTGTAATAGACAGTGAATATCAGTTGCAGTACCATCATTATCCACAGTAACCTATGTGCAGCTCTGATGCTGCATGGTCTAGTACCTAATCAGGGACCCAATTAGGGTCTTCACTTACCCAGTCTGGCCCCCTCAAGGTTGTGCAGCCGGATCACGCCGCCGTCGCATGGAAATGCTGGTTTTATCATGCCCAGGCAGTCACATGGCATGTCACGTGACCGGAAGTGACATCACCACGTGTCACTTCCTGTTCCTGTAACCTGTGGAACACAAGCTTGTGTTCCACCTGTCACTTCCTGCCTAGTACTGAGTCACGTGACCGGAAGTGATGTGTCACTTCCTGTTCCTGTCTCCTGTGGAACACAAGCTTGTGTTCCACCTGTCACTTCCTGCCTAGGACTGAGTCACGTGACCGGAAGTGATGTGTCACTTCCTGTTCCTGTATCCTGTGGAACTCAAGCTTGTCACTTCCTGCCTAGGACTGAGTAGGGAGGATCGCAGAGATTCAATACCTCCCCGCGGGAGGCAGAGTCCCCCACAATGTGCACCATACATAGGATGATGTCACTGTTAGGGGAGGATACACACGTTACATGCGATGGGTGTATCAGTACCCAAGTGGGTGAAGGGGTTAAACATCACATCTGATCTGATCATACTTATTCATATTTACATTGGCCTTATTCTCTCCTAAGCTATTCATAGTATAGAGGTAGTCACCATCAGGGACGGTCTGCATTGCTCATCACAGCAGCGGGGACAGATCAGGGATGCTCAGCACTAGAGAAAGAGGAAAGGTGAAAGGAGAACAGTTATAAGGTCCAGTACAGCCTCATACCACTGCAGTCCTGTCCCTATTCTTCCCACTTCCCTACCTACCAGTGGAGGTCGGCACCCAGAAGAACGTTCTTTTTTCCGATCCTCAGAGAATTGTTTGCCATGGTGAACGTTCAGAGACAATTATAAGAGAATATGCGAGTGATGACACCATATGTCACATATCTGCTCCCCATTTACTCATGAGACCTTGTAACACTAATAAATCTCATGACTCCGGGGAGGAAAAGTGACCAATTGGGCACAATTTGGCTATTTTCACTTGAGAGATGATCTCACATTTGTTGCCAGCGGTTTAACCATTAATGACCATGTGTGGTGTTATTTAGAGGACACATCATATATACAAGCTGTACACGGACTACTTTACATTGTATCAAAGTGTCATATCCTCAGTGATGTCTCATGAAAAAATATCATTTAATATGTATAGAAATGTGAGGGGTGTACTCACTTTAGTGATATATTGAACATAGATGCTATGTGGTTTGGGCATTGGGATTGCTTTATGTTGCTTTTCAAGAGACTTTGAACCACTAATAATGTGGAAACCTTCCAATTTTTCATTGACAGATGATGGACCTGAATGGGGTCTTGGGTTTTGTGGGTTGAATAGAAGTTTATATTGTTTTCATTTTCATCTACATAACATTTTGTTGGCTTTTTAATCTACCTCCCAAATATTGGAATAAACCAACAGTGGAACACCACGTTCATGATCTTCTATTAGACTTTTATTTGCTAATTCAATGACAGTTAAACAATTTTGAGTAGAAATGTTCAAAAATATAAATTTCAGGTATATTTTATTTCAAAGTAATAATTGTACTTATTCTTGTCAGATGACCGTACCAGGAGATCAGAAGAAGACCTGACATCTTTAATTTATAAATCAGATGAACTAGAAACCACACAGGATACAATTGATGTGAATGACATTACTCCAGATATCCCATCATCTCTTCACAGCAAAGATCTGTCATCTGATCCTATGAAACAGGTCCAATCTTCTGAATCATCACAGACTAATAAGAAAAATAAGAGTCAAAAAAGAGACAGTACAAAACAAACCCTTGAAACATCTTTTGATAAACATAAGAAAAATCACACAGAGAAAAGGAGATTTTCTTGTTCCCAGTGTGGGCAATATTTTAACATGAAATCAGATCTTGTTAGTCACATGAGCAGTCACACAGGGAAGAAGCCATTTTTATGTTCAGAATGTGGGAAATGTTTTATAAAGAAATCATGTCTTGTTAGGCACCAAAGAACTCACACAGGGAAGAAGCCATTGTCATGTTCAGAATGTGGGAAATGTTTTACATATAAATCACGTCTTGTTAAACATCAGAGAAGTCACACAGGGGAGAAGCCTTTTTCATGTTCAGAATGTGGGAAATGTTTTACACGTAAATCATATCTAGTTATTCACCAGAGAAGTCACACAGGGGAGAAGCCTTTTTCATGTTCAGAATGTGGGAAAAGTTTTATTGAGAAATCAC
Source organism: Allobates femoralis (assembly GCA_033576535.1). Lineage (NCBI taxonomy): Eukaryota > Metazoa > Chordata > Amphibia > Anura > Aromobatidae > Allobates > Allobates femoralis. The sequence goes on along the minus strand of JARQOC010000004.1, from coordinate 36,223,802 downwards.
ATCTTATTAAACACCACAAGAGAACACACACAGGGGAGAAGCCATTTTTATGTTCAGAATGTGGAAAATGTTTTATAAAGAAATCTTGTCTTGTTAGGCACCAAAGAACGCACACAGGGGAGAAGCCTTTTTCATGTTCAGAATGTGGGAAATGTTTTACATGTAAATCATATCTTGTTATTCACCAGAGCAGTCACACAGGGAAGAAGCCATTTTTATGTTCAGAATGTGGGAAATGTTTTATAAAGAAATCATGTCTTGTTAGGCACCAAAGAACTCACACAGGGAAGAAGCCATTGTCATGTTCAGAATGTGGGAAATGTTTTACATATAAATCACGTCTTGTTAAACATCAGAGAAGTCACACAGGGGAGAAGCCTTTTTCATGTTCAGAATGTGGGAAATGTTTTACACGTAAATCATATCTAGTTATTCACCAGAGAAGTCACACAGGGGAGAAGCCTTTTTCATGTTCAGAATGTGGGAAAAGTTTTATTGAGAAATCACATCTTATTAAACACCACAAGAGAACACACACAGGGGAGAAGCCATTTTTATGTTCAGAATGTGGAAAATGTTTTATAAAGAAATCTTGTCTTGTTAGGCACCAAAGAACGCACACAGGGGAGAAGCCTTTTTCATGTTCAGAATGTGGGAAATGTTTTACATGTAAATCATATCTTGTTATTCACCAGAGAAGTCACAAGGAGAGAAGCCTTTTTCATGTTCAGAATGTGGGAAATGTTTTACGCGCAAATCATATCTTGTTATTCACCAGAGCAGTCACGCAGAGGAGAAGCCTTTTTCATGTTCAGAATGTGGGAAATGTTTTATCGAGAAATCACATCTTGTCACACACAAACAAAGTCACACAGGGGAGAAGCCTTATTCATGTTCAGAATGTGAGAAATGTTTTGTACAGAAATCAACTCTTGTTAGTCACCAGAGAAGTCACACAGGGGAGAAGCCTTTTTCCTGTTCGGATTGTGGGAAATATTTGTACAAAAATCAAATCTTGTTAAACACATGAGAAGACACACAGGGGAGAAGCCTTTTTCCTGTTCAGATTGTGGGAAATGTTTTGCAGATAAATCAAATCTTGTTATACATCAGAGAACTCACACAGGGGAGAAACCGTATTCATGTTTAGAATGTGGGAGATGTTTTGTACAGAAATCAGATCTTGTTATTCATCAGAGAACTCACACAGGAGAGAAACCTTTTTCCTGTTCAGATTGTGGGAAATGTTTTGCAGATAAATCACATCTTGTTAAACACAAACGAAATCACACAGGGGAGAAGCCTTTTTCATGTTCAGAATGTGAGAAATGTTTTGTACAGAAATCAAGTCTTATTACACACAAGAGAAGACACACAGGGGAGAAGCCTTTTACCTGTTCAGATTGTGGGAAACATTTTGCACAGAAATCAAATTTTGTTAAACACAAGAGAAGACACACAGGGGAGAAGCCTTTTTCATGTTCGGATTGTGGGAAATGTTTTGCAGATAAATCAAATCTTATTATACACAAGAGAAGTCACACAGGGGAGAAGCCTTTTTCATGTTCAGAATGTGGGAAATGTTTTGTACAGAAATCAGATCTTTTTATACATCAGAGAACTCACACAGGGGAGAAGCCTTTTTCATGTTCAGAATGTGGGAAATGTTTTGCAGGTAAATCTAGTCTTGTTAGGCACCAAATAACTCACACAGGGGTGAGTCATTAATATAACTAAAATGTGAAGAAAGAATTACTGGAAATTCATGATTTATTTACCAGTAAAAATGGCACTGAGAAAACTTTATTGACAAATTGAACAAAAAACTTATAAATGAATGAGAAAGGGAAATTATTTTAGAACTTAACATTTTTTGGGGACTGTAAGATGCACTTTTAACAAGAAACAAATCTTACTTGTAAGTGAGGGCCTCTTCTAGTCTGGATACAGCTTTTTGAGATGGAGAAGAACGCTGAGACAGTGTCCTGATCACTGAGAGAACTGCTCTCTCCTCCTCTCCCACACTGATCTATGTGATCGATGCAGAGGAGGAGAGGAATCTGCCAGGATCTGCACATCCTGAGGGAGCAGCTGAAGGACATGTCATCAATCACATACTGCAAAATAGGGTAATGTGTACACAGTGTGTATATAAGTGTATATATGTAGCAGAGCTGTGTGTATGTAAATGTACTTATGTAGCAGAGCTGTTTGCAACTAGCTGCCATGCACTCCATACTATTAAACATTACCTCTAGGAGAATTCATCAGAGCCAAGCACTTATGCTCCTCGGATGTGAGTTTTACCACTCAATGTATTATAATCCATAAGCATCTTAGTAGAAGGGTTTATTCCTTTACTTTGGTAAATAGATCACAACACATTGCTTCAAACAGAACAAGAACCTCCCTCAGAAGTGAGCAGGATTGTAAAAGACATACCGTATATACTCGTGTATAAGCCGACTTTTTCAGCCCAAAAATTGGGCTGAAGAGTCCCCCCCTCGGCTTATACACGAGTCATATACGTGGGGGCTGTGTCCGGGAGCAGGAGGAGGCAGGAGGAGGCTGGAGGAGGTGGGGGGAAGGCTGCAATATGAGCGGCTCGTGACGTGGAGCCGCTCATAACTTATTCATGATATGCACTGCATCCCCCGCCCATCCGCGGGGGAGCAGTGCATATCGCCTTACAGCCCCCCAGCACGGGGTATACAGCCCCCCCCATCCCTCACAGTATGGCGCCCCCTTTCCATGCTGCCGCTGCTGTACAATAAATAGTGTTATTATCTCACCGGCTGTATACAGCCCCCCCGTGGTAACCAGGGCCCCCCTTGCTGCACCTGTAAAGGAAGAAGTCAGTATACTTATCGCTGCTGCTGCCGCCGCCGCCGTCGCCGCTCCGCTTCTCGGTCACCGCGCTGCTCCGGGTCTTCACGCTTCCTGTTCCTTCTCCGGCGCTCAGGAAATGACGTCATTGTTCGAGCGCCGGAGAAGGAACAGGAAGCGTGAAGACCTGGAGCAGCGCGGTGACCGAGAAGCGGAGCGGCGGCGGCGGCGCAGCAGCGATAAGTATACTGACTTCTTCCTTTACAGGTGCAGCAAGGGGGGCCCTGGTTACCACGGGGGGGCTATATACAGCTGGGGCTGCTGTATACAGCTGGGGCCCCTGTATACTACCTATGGGGGGGGTCTGTATACCTCTGGGGCTGCTGCTGTATATACCCCCTAGGGCTGCTGCTGTATATACCCCCTGGGGCTGCTGCTGTATATACCCCCTGGGGCTGCTGTATACTACTACTGGGGCTTCTGTATACTACTACTGGGGCTGCCGTATACTACCACTGGGGCTTCTGTATACTACTACTGGGGCTGCTGTGTATATACCCCCTGGGGCTGCTGTATACTACCACTGGGGCTTCTGTATACTACTACTGGGGCTGCTGTATACTACCACTGGGGCTTCTGTATACTACTACTGGGGCTGCTGTATACTACTACTGGGGCTGCTGTATACTACTACTGGGGCTGCTGTATACTACTACTGGGGCTGCTGTATACTACCACTGGGGCTTCTGTATACTACTACTGGGGCTGCTGCTGTATATACCACTGAGGCTGCTGTATACTACTATTGGGGCTGCTGTATACTACCTCTGGGGCTTCTGTATACTACCACTGGGGCTGCTGTATATACCTCTGGGGCTGCTGTATACTACCACTGGGGCTGCTGTATATATCTCTGGGGCTGCTGTATACTACCACTGGTGCTGCTGTATATATCTCTGGGGCTGCTGCTGTATATAACACTGGGGAGGCTGCTGTAACACTGCTGGGGCCTGTATGTACCACTGGGGAGGCTGCTTTATACCACACTTCTGGGGGCTGTATACTACCACTGGGGAGGCCTGTACACCACTGCGGGGGCCTGTATACCACACTGCTGGGGGCTGTATACCTGTGCTGGGGTCCACCCTCGGCTTATACACGAGTCAATAGGTTTTCCCAGATTTTGGGGGCAAAAGTAGGGGGGTCGGCTTATACACGAGTATATACGGTAAGTAAGATTCTCCACACCATATTGTACTGATTGTCCCCAAATTGTGGATTTAATTGCATCAAGATGTCACATTAGCTACAATTCTAGCCAGGGGCATTAATTTTGTTAAGAGGAAACCAAGAATCCAAGGCAATATTGTCTCCCCCGGCCTATATACTTACCGGAAGAGTAATACCACGTGGCTGGATGTCATAGGGGGTCATTCCATTGTCAAGTGAACCAATAACTATTACTACTATATTAATGAGGCGGCAAGGCCATACTTATTACTATTACTAAAAAATAACTAGACCAAAAATTCGGTTTGGAATAAATTTTATTAAAGATAAAATGGTTGGGTACCTTATTAAGGTTAACAGACAATTTCAATGTATAAATAATAATATTCACAAATCAATATCCATCACTCGGATACAAAATAAATAAATTAATATTTTATTAAATAAATATAATAAAAATTTAAATTGCTGAAATTTAAAGCGGACCCACCCAACCGGGCGTGCTCATAGAGCAACGCCCCCCCCCCACTAAACCACCCAACCCACCCTCAATAACATCCTGCAGACCTAAGTTAAAAATGTCGTTCCCTATATCGGAAAGATGAATCAAATCCCCGCGATAAAAACCCAATAAAAACCCTTCTGGATCCCGATGTCGAAAAGAACAACCCCCGATTGTCGGCAAAAATTCTCCTATCGCTTTGTTAACCTTTTGCTTTTACTTTTTCCAAAAACCATTGGTTGTTGATCTTCCATGATCGCCTAGAAACTACCTCGGAAATCGCCAACTTAGTTCCCGGACATTTCTCACGTATCCAGTCAAGGTCTTGTTTTACCTGCCAAATAAGGTTGACCGACCTCACCAATATCATTCCCTAACTAATGGATTATTAACAGGATGGGAAAAGGAAACTTTCTTTTCAAATCAATCAATACCTGTTTCACATTGCCCCAGCGAAGCCCACGAATCCCGTGCCAGGAAACCTGCACTTGCTTGACATTCAAGAAGAGATTGGATGAGTGTCGTCCTTTAGAAGCCCAATGTATAAAAGAGTGACCCACAATCCAAAACGACTTAGGACCTACACAAGATAAATGGGGACGAAAATAAGTTTTAAAACAATTGGATTTCCACCGACCTACACGTTTGATCAACTCGTCATTCATCCCGGATCTCGCCGCCTCAGTCGCGGCGCCAATCCCGAATGAATGAGAAGAAAGCTTCAGGTGAGACAACCCCAGCATCTGCAAAATAAAAGAGAATTGAAATCTCGTATCCGGAGATCCGTCTCTGTGGACGAACAACCGATCCGTCCCCCCCGGACGGGCGCCACAAGTCCACATTGTCCACCGGACAAATGTTCGAATTAGGAATGGCATGTAGCCACACCCCCATCCCCTTACCCAATTGGTCAGTTTTCGACTGCCTAACCCGCAAGTACACTGCATCAGAATAAAGAACTATATCATCCCGATGCAAACCTCCTTTCGCCTCTTTTGTAGCTCGAAGGACCTCACCTATCCTCAGAGCAGCGAAAAACATAAAAACAAAAAGGCTCCTAAATAAAATAACTTCAAAACTATTTGAGCAGACATCCGGAAGCTTCTCCCACAACCTGTGTAGAAGTTCAGCCGACACCGGGCGCCGATTGTCAGCCGACGCACGGACTTTCCTATGCCTTACATAAATTAACCACAAAAAGTGAAAAAATAGATCAACTTCCAAACATCTTAACAAAAAATGAAATTCCCGAGAGTATCTTATGCATAGAAGAGTACGACAAGCCCTTTCCGCCCAGTTCTTCCAAGATCTGAAGCACTGACTCTGCCGCATAATCAGAACGATTCAAATAATGTAAAGTACAAAAACTTCACCATTGCTTCCATGCAGACGAGTAACTAGCCCAGGTAAGGGGCGCCAAAGAGTTAATTACAAAAGCCGGGACTAGCTGCAAATCAGCTCCCAAAGATCTGGAGGAACCTCCCTTCTCCGTCCGTATCGGACACTAATTTCCGGAACCGATCGGATTACTGCCATGAAAGAACGGTGCCCAATAAATTACTGAAAGTTGGTAAAAAACAACCCTTAACCCAAATATTATTGCTAAGAAGATTAAGCACCACAGAACGGAGTACTCGAATACCAGCCATTTCCCCGCAAGACACATCGTTAACTGCACAACATGTCCCAGCGGAATTACAAAACAACAGAATCCTCTTGTTCTGTAAATCAGCACCCCACACGGTAAAGGCCGCGGCTATTGCAAAAAGTTCCAAAACCAACACAATATGACCCTCCTTTAACACAGACGGAGGCCAAGCTCCTGAAAGCCAATGCCCCTCAAAAGAGCCGCCCAATTCAGAGACAGCAAGAAACAAGTGTACTGCAACCGAAGAAACTAAATTACCTTGCCAAAACGAAATCCCGTCGAAACGAGATAGGAAACTAAGCCGCACCGCCAGATCAGCCTTAATTTCTGACGAAATGAAAATCATCGCTTGAGGGGAAGAAAATCCTCTAATACATTGATACAAACGTCACATAAAAATTCTCCCCATAATGAAAAATTAAAACCACCCAGCAGGGACTGAAATTCTTTCAAAGACGCGAACGACCTAATTAAAAAACTATTAATCATAACCACTAATTTCTCAATTTTCTCTATTGGCAGTCTACAAAGCATCTTCTCCGAATCAATTTCTATACCTAAAAATTCCAAGTTACAACACGGTAAAAAGGTCTTCTCGTCAGCAACGGGTTCACCAAACTTACCCATAAGGGATAAAAAAGCAGATAACAACTCTGAACATTCACAACTACCCGCAGCCCAACAAAGAAAAAATCATCCAAATAATGTACAAACTTTACCCATCAGACATTCTGCACAGACCATTCCAAAAAAGAAGAAAACATTTGCAAAAATAAAAACAGGACAATGAAAAACCCATGGGAAGACGACGATCGAAAAAATGAAAACCGTCAAAAGAAAAACCAAGCGACGGAAAACCGACCGGATTAACGGCTAATACGGAAAGCAGATTAATATCACTCTTTGCCATCAGTGCGCCCTGGCCCATCTGCTTCACACTATCTAATGCGGTATCAAAAGATGCATACTCACAGAAGCCATCTCCTTATCCACCTGGTCGTTCAGACGTGGAAAAAAAGATGGTGTATCATTCTAAAGGAACCGCTTCCTTCTTGGGACGACCCCAATGGGAGAAAGCCAAAATTCCCGAATGGAGGCACTGCAAATGGATCAGAACATCTGCCGGCATCAACTTCCTTCCAAATTTTGTCTCTCACTTCCTCCGGGAATGGCCGTGCAGAAGGCAAATTAGCCATTTCGTGGCACCCAAACCTGTCAAAAGGAGGAACATAAAAACCTTGCGAAAAACCAATATACAACTCCTCAGCTCTCGTCCTGTCATGTACCGATTTAGAAATGGCAAAATTGCCTGCAGACGCACCGGCGTCGAGCCCTTAACAAACGGCTCCTTCACCGGAGCCGACTGTGGCTGCTGTGTGTGCTTCTTAACACATTTCACCATAGGATGAGCCCCCCGCAAGCAGAGCACTCGTGTTTATATCTACAATTGTGCAACCACTTGCAGGAGGACTCATTTTATGCGAAACAAAAACCTATCTTAATTTGTTGCAGTGCTGAAGTCTTAACAGTCATCGAGCGCTGGGGAACCATCATATTCAGCCACAAGCCAACATCTTTGATCCCCCAGCGCAACGAGGGCTGAACTGCCAATTTCTGACAAAAGCTTCGTCGTAAGCCAACCAAGCATTTCCGCCAAAATGTCTATAAGCCTCCAACACGATATCGACGTGTTGGAATAGGCCACAACATAACTCTGGTATTTGCTTCCCAAATGCCTGGAGCCATAAATTAAAAGACCTAAAAGTCTTTTTCTTATCATCAGTTTCCATCTGTCCGATCTAGGTTGATCCCTACACGGTAATAAGGTAAAGAGATCCACGTACTCCCCTGCCCATATGCGCTCCTTTATTGACCCCGACAGGTGAAAACCTAACGGGGACAATTCACAAGGCAACGCCTCTTTGTAACAAACCTCAGGCACGGATGTACAAGGGTCCCCACCCGCACGTGACTTACTCCCACCCCCACCCGAAAAAGCATCGGCAATAGCAGCTGATACTATGTCCCTTACCACCTCTAAAGAAACAGATGGGGGGGAATTATGCACATTTGTCTCACCATCCTGGACCTCTGTCACCTCCGGTTCACACATCGACAGCTCGTTCCATTCCTCCGACCATCGACTCTCCGGCACCCAGGCTCGACACGGCTCCGACATCCCTGGTATCATTGATGCTTTTGACGAGAAGCCATGGTCCTGTCTCTGGACGTCCGCTTGGCTTCTCCAACGTTCCGTCACGGAACCGCAGCCACCGACTAGTCCTTTGTCCTCAAGGGGCCAAGGCTCTCTAGCCCTGACCAGCGCCTGTGTTGCAGCCGCAGCTGACCCCCAGGGCGACTGCCTAAGCCCCTACTTCTCCTCTGCAGCTCCGACATCCTGTTGCGCCCACTGCTGTCAGACAAAAGCAGTGGTGCCTGCCTTGTCAATGCAGATGACGATCCTGTGTCCCTCTGCAATCTACAAGGACTCGTGGAGGCAGGCAAACCCTCCTGTCCTTGAGTGCGCATGCGCTCCATTGCCTGCGCCTGTGTGGAAGCCACAGACAGAGGAGGTCTCCTATAGAGGGACAGGACCCTGTTTCCACCTGTCCAAGGGCTGGAACCTCCTTTTGGCCTGCGCACTTGGAGGTGCCGCGGCTGCTGCAGGAGGCCTCCTCCTTGCCCCCGCTCCCCGTCCGTCAGTTCTCTGTTCCTCACTGCGCTCTGCGTGATGCCGCAGGCAGAGGTTGAGGACGTGCTACCCGATAAGGAAGACCGTATGCTTGTGGCTCCCGAGCTTGCCTCTCTCCCCAGCGCATCATCGGGTGCCACCGCTGTACATGCCCCATTATGTGGGCTGGACACAGCGCTCTCCCTGGACTCCCTGGCCGGCGTCATATCATCAGGAGAGGAGAAGATGTCACTAAATCAGCCATAGACGCAGCACTCCTGACCCGGTGCCCCATTACATGTACACCAGAGAGGAGAAGATGTCACATCAGCCATACAACCTCCAGATTGTCAAAAACAAGGATCAATATTTATTACAAAGCATCAAAAACAGTTCAAGTCCACACACAAATCGCCACATGTAACCTCTATATTCCTACATTCTATATAGTCACAGGTCACCTGTATATTCCTACATTCTATATAGTCACATGGTACCTCTATATTCCTACATTCTATAAGTCACAGGTTACCTCTATATTCCTACATTCTATATAGTCACATGTCACCTGTATATTCCTACATTCTATATAGTTACATGTCACCTCTATATTCCTACATTCTATATAGTCACATGTCACCTCTATATTCCTACATTCTATATAGTCACAGGTCACCTCTATATTCCTACATTCTATAGTCACAGTCACCTCTATATTCCTACATTCTATAGTCACATGTCACCTTATATTCCTACATTCTATATAGTCACAGGTCACCTCTATATTCTATATAGTCACAGTCACCTCTATATTCCTACATTCTATATAGTCACAGGTCACCTCTATATTCCTACATTCTATATAGTCACAGGTCACCTGTATATTCCTACATTCTATATAGTCACAGGTCACCTCTATATTCCTACATTCTATATAGTCACAGGTCACCTCTATATTCCTACATTCTATATAGTCACAGGTCACCTCTATATTCCTACATTCTATATAGTCACAGGTCACCTGTATATTCCTACATTCTATATAGTCACAGGGCACCTTATATTCCTACATTCTATATAGTCACAGGTCACCTGTATATTCCTACATTCTATATAGTCACATGTCACTCTTATATTCCTACATTCTATATAGTCACAGGTCACCTGTATATTCCTACATTCTATATAGTCACAGGTCACCTGTATATTCCTACATTCTATATAGTCACATGTCACCTGTATATTCCTACATTCTATATAGTCACAGGTCACCTGTATATTCCTACATTCTATATAGTCACAGGTCACCTGTATATTCCTACATTCTATATAGTCACAGGTCACCTTATATTCCTACATTCTATATAGTCACAGGTCACCTTATATTCCTACATTCTATATAGTCACAGGTCACCTTATATTCCTACATTCTATATAGTCACAGTCACCTTATATTCCTACATTCTATATAGTCACAGGTCACCTCTATATTCCTACATTCTATATAGTCACAGGTCACCTCTATATTCCTACATTCTATATAGTCACATGTCACCTCTATATTCCTACATTCTATATAGTCACATGTCACCTGTATATTCCTACATTCTATATAGTCACAGGTCACCTCTATATTCCTACATTCTATATAGTCACATGTCACCTTATATTCCTACATTCTATATAGTCACAGGTCACCTCTATATTCCTACATTCTATATAGTCACATGTCACCTCTATATTCCTACATTCTATATAGTCACAGGTCACCTCTATATTCCTACATTCTATATAGTCACATGTCACCTCTATATTCCTACATTCTATATAGTTACAGGTCACCTCTATATTCCTACATTCTATATAGTCACATGGTCACCTCTATATTCCTACATTCTATATAGTTACAGGTCACCTCTATATTCCTACATTCTATATAGTCACATGTCACCTCTATATTCCTACATTCTATATAGTCACAGGTCACCTCTATATTCCTACATTCTATATAGTCACAGGTCACCTTATATTCCTACATTCTATATAGTCACAGGTCACCTCTATATTCCTACATTCTATATAGTCACAGGTCACCTTATATTCCTACATTCTATATAGTCACAGGTCACCTCTATATTCCTACATTCTATATAGTCACAGGTCACCTCTATATTCCTACATTCTATATAGTCACAGGTCACCTTATATTCCTACATTCTATATAGTCACAGGTCACCTTATATTCCTACATTCTATATAGTCACAGGTCACCTGTATATTCCTACATTCTATATAGTCACAGTCACCTGTATATTCCTACATTCTATATAGTTCACAGGTCACCTGTATATTCCTAATTCTATATAGTCACAGTCACCTGTATATTCCTACATTCTATATACAGTACCTGAAATATTCTTTATGATACTGCCACAATTTTGTATGTATTTGTATAAGGTGTAAACATATTATATGCAAATCATTGGTGAGAGAAGTTGTACTATCGTCGCCTTTGTGATAGATCTGATTATTGGTGATCACCAAACCGATCTATCGAGCTGATGTTACCCTATGATGCTCCTATGCTGCACACTGGTATAAGGCGGCTGTGGTATATTCCCCTTATCTAGAGTTGTCTGGTTTTCTATTGCTCAGGAGCGGGTCACCTGCTCATACCACCTGTATTGGAGGTTACATGTGGCGATTTTACATGGTTGTGGACTGTAACTGTTTTTTGAACCTTTGTAATAAAAGTTGATCCTTGTTTTTGACAATGTGGATGTTCTATGGCTGTTTTGTGACATCTTCTTCCCTCTGTGTACATGTGCTATTGTAAGATTGCCCAGCGATCCCCCTACACCTTTAGCTATACCTGTGCCCTCCAATTTTTTCCTCCTTTCGGTGCCCCTATAACCTTCTATGGCCGAGCACAGCCGAACGCAGGAGCCGACATCCCCGAAGCGCGAGTGTGACTGTGCTGACATCACCGCGCATGCGCTTAGTCAGACGCCACTGGAAACACCACTTTCTACATTTCCGCGTGCGTCTGACTAAGGCCCTTTCACATCTCTGCGTTTGCTGCGTTTTGCTGCGTTTTGCTTCATTTGCGTTTTTTCCGCGTTTTTACCGCAAAAAACGCATGAAAACGCATGCGTTTTTGTCCCATTGATTTTAATGGGAACGCATGAAAAACGCATGCAAAAACGCATGTCAAAACGCATGTGCGTTTGGTAAAACGCAAAACGCATGCGTTTTTGCAAACGCAGCTCAAAACGTGGCAAACAACGTTTTGGCTGCGTTTGCAAAAACGCATGCGTTTTTGCGTTTTTGCAAACGCACATGCGTTTTGACATGCGTTTTTGCATGCGTTTTTCATGCGTTCCCATTAAAATCAATGGGGACAAAAACGCATGCGTTTTCATGCGTTTTTTGCGGTAAAAACGCGGAAAAAACGCAAATGAAGCAAAACGCAGCAAACGCAGCAAACGCAGAGATGTGAAAGGGGCCTAAGCGCATGCGCGGTGACATCAGGCACTTCGCACTTGTGCTTAGGGGATGTCTGCTCATGTGCTCAGCTGTCCTCAGCCATGGAAGGTAATAGGGCCACACGAGTGCAGAAGAGCGCAGGAGCAGTGCGTCTATGCGCGGATGTGCTTGCCTGCCTTTGCCTAAGACTGTAATACAAAACAGAGAGATAGGAAGCGCTCCCATAGAGGAGACCCAGTAAACTATTAGAGGTATTTGGGGGTGTGTGCGGGGGGACTCTCATCTATACCGGCTGTGCCACCTCCGCCTTCCACCGGCTTCTGGTGCCCGCACTGATCGACGCTGCTCCTCCGCTTCCGCGTCATGTGGGGTGCAATCAGGGCTCCTGCGGTTCCACACTGATCTCTGTAAGGGGTTCACTGCAAACCGCAGCTCCAGTAACCATACACCCATAAGGGAGAGAGGAAATTTACAATATGGAAAGGGTTACTCTATCGGAGCGCAGATTCACAATGGAGAAGGGTAGAATTGAACTAGAAAAACTTTATTACCACAACGCGTTTCCATAACGGAACGTTGTCTTCTTCAGGTATACTTCTCCACCTGACAAAGACAACGTTCCATTGTGTAAACACGTTGTGGTAATAAAGTTTTTCTAGTTCAATTCCACCCTTCTTCTTTGTGAATCTGGGCTCCTATTGAGTAACCCTTTCCATATTGTAAATTTGCCTAAAACTGCACCTGCTTTTGCGCTAGCGCAGCGCAATCAAATGCAGGTAAATGCACCAACGCAGACATGCGAAAGGGGCCAACATTTCTAAACACATTTCCACAAATTTCAATATGATATTAAATCTGCAAAAATGTCATGTGTCTCCTATGTTCCTCGCCACAAATGTACCAAAATTCCAGTTGGGGACTCACCGGGATCACACTGTAACCAAACAAACTGTGTTACCTGGAAAACCTTGACTTCAGACCTGTGCAGCCCGTGGTCTACACGTGTGGGGTCTATGTTTTCCAAATAAAAACCGTATGTTTTTCTACATATTTGCTGCTTCTTCACATGATGAACAGATGACTGTGACATGAGCTTTATAATCCCTCAGATCCGCTCTCCACCGATCCACTCACATGCCCCAGATCTGCCCATAATGGAGACTCTGGATAGGTGAATACCCCACGCACTCCCACAAGGGCTGTGGAGTCATTTATCCTTCATTATTTTAATTATTCCTAAATAGCTGAAGGTGATAATGAAGGTGATAATACTGACAGAAGTGAAGTGAGTGGCAGAGGAGCCGCCATGTCCTGAGCCTCTCACTGAGGTATACAGTGGTCATCACGAGTCTCAATACTACAATCCGCGCTCAGGGTCAGTGCATTTGTATTAATAGTTTAATAGAACTAATAATCTGTATTTCTATTCCTGTGTTACTATAGAGCAGAGATCCCCAGCCTTTGTGACCTGAGAGCCACATCCAGCCCTCGCCCCCCTCCAGTACTGACATCCAGCCCTCGCCCCCCTCCAGTACTGACATCCAGAGCAGAGCCCCCCTCCAGTACTGACATCCAGCCCTCGCCCCCCTCCAGTACTGACATCCAGCCCTCGCCCCCCTCCAGTACTGACATCCAGCCCTCGCCCCCCTCCAGTACTGACATCCAGAGCAGAGCCCCCCTCCAGTACTGACATCCAGCCCTCACCCCCCTCCAGTACTGACATCCAGAGCAGAGCCCCCCTCCAGTACTGACATCCAGAGCAGAGCCCCCCTCCAGTACTGACACCCAGAGCAGAGCCCCCCTCCAGTACTGACATCCAGCCCTCGCCCCCCTCCAGTACTGACATCCAGCCCTCGCCCCCCTCCAGTACTGACACCCAGAGCAGAGCCCCCCTCCAGTACTGACATCCAGCCCTCGCCCCCCTCCAGTACTGACATCCAGAGCAGAGCCCCCCTCCAGTACTGACATCCAGCCCTCGCCCCCCTCCAGTACTGACATCCAGCCCTCGCCCCCCTCCAGTACTGACATCCAGCCCTCGACTCCCCTCCAGTACTGACATCCAGCCCTCGCCCCCCTCCAGTACTGACACCCAGAGCAGAGCCCCCCTCCAGTACTGACATCCAGCCCTCGCCCCCCTCCAGTACTGACATCCAGCCCTCGCCCCCCTCCAGTACTGACATCCAGCCCTCGCCCCCCTCCAGTACTGACATCCAGCCCTCGATCCCCTCCAGTACTGACATCCAGCCCTCGCCCCCCTCCAGTACTGACATCCAGCCCTCACCCCCCTCCAGTACTGACACCCAGAGCAGAGCCCCCCTCCAGTACTGACCTCGATCCCCTCCAGTACTGACATCCAGCCCTCGCCCCCCTCCAGTACTGACATCCAGCCCTCACCCCCCTCCAGTACTGACATCCAGCCCTCGCCCCCCTCCAGTACTGACATCCAGCCCTCGCCCCCCTCCAGTACTGACATCCAGAGCAGAGCCCCCCTCCAGTACTGACATCCAGCCCTCACCCCCCTCCAGTACTGACATCCAGAGCAGAGCCCCCCTCCAGTACTGACATCCAGAGCAGAGCCCCCCTCCAGTACTGACACCCAGAGCAGAGCCCCCCTCCAGTACTGACATCCAGCCCTCGCCCCCCTCCAGTACTGACATCCAGCCCTCGCCCCCCTCCAGTACTGACACCCAGAGCAGAGCCCCCCTCCAGTACTGACATCCAGCCCTCGCCCCCCTCCAGTACTGACACCCAGAGCAGAGCCCCCCTCCAGTACTGACATCCAGCCCTCGCCCCCCTCCAGTACTGACATCCAGCCTCGCCCCCTCCAGTACTGACATCCAGCCCTCGCCCCCCTCCAGTACTGACATCCAGCCCTCGATCCCCTCCAGTACTGACATCCAGCCCTCGCCCCCCCTCCAGTACTGACATCCAGCCCTCACCCCCCTCCAGTACTGACACCCAGAGCAGAGCCCCCCTCCAGTACTGACCTCGATCCCCTCCAGTACTGACATCCAGCCCTCGATCCCCTCCAGTACTGACATCCAGCCCTCGCCCACCTCCAGTACTGACACCCAGAGCAGAGCCCCCCTCCAGTACTGACATCCAGCCCTCGATCCCCTCCAGTACTGACATCCAGCCCTCGCCCCCCTCCAGTACTGACATCCAGCCCTCGCCCCCCTCCAGTACTGACATCCAGCCCTCGCCCCCCTCCAGTACTGACATCCAGAGCAGAGCCCCCCTCCAGTACTGACACCCAGAGCAGAGCCCCCCTCCAGTACTGACATCCAGCCCTCGCCCCCCTCCAGTACTGACATCCAGCCCTCACCCCCCTCCAGTACTGACACCCAGAGCAGAGCCCCCCTCCAGTACTGACCTCGATCCCCTCCAGTACTGACATCCAGCCCTCGATCCCCTCCAGTACTGACATCCAGCCCTCGCCCACCTCCAGTACTGACACCCAGAGCAGAGCCCCCTCCAGTACTGACATCCAGCCCTCGATCCCCTCCAGTACTGACATCCAGCCCTCGCCCCCCTCCAGTACTGACATCCAGCCCTCGCCCCCCTCCAGTACTGACATCCAGCCCTCGCCCCCCTCCAGTACTGACATCCAGAGCAGAGCCCCCCTCCAGTACTGACACCCAGAGCAGAGCCCCCCTCCAGTACTGACATCCAGCCCTCGCCCCCCTCCAGTACTGACATCCAGCCCTCACCCCCCTCCAGTACTGACACCCAGAGCAGAGCCCCCCTCCAGTACTGACCTCGATCCCCTCCAGTACTGACATCCAGCCCTCGATCCCCTCCAGTACTGACATCCAGCCCTCGCCCCCCTCCAGTACTGACATCCAGCCCTCACCCCCCTCCAGTACTGACACCCAGAGCAGAGCCCCCTCCAGTACTGACCTCGATCCCCTCCAGTACTGACATCCAGCCCTCGATCCCCTCCAGTACTGACATCCAGCCCTCGCCCACCTCCAGTACTGACACCCAGAGCAGAGCCCCACTCCAGTACTGACATCCAGCCCTCGATCCCCTCCAGTACTGACATCCAGCCCTCGCCCCCCTCCAGTACTGACATCCAGCCCTCGCCCCCCTCCAGTACTGACATCCAGCCCTCGATCCCCTCCAGTACTGACATCCAGCCCTCGCCCCCCTCCAGTACTGACATCCAGCCCTCGCCCCCTCCAGTACTGACATCCAGCCCTCGCCCCCCTCCAGTACTGACATCCAGCCCTCGCCCCCTTCCAGTACTGACATCCAGCCCTCGCCCCCCTCCAGTACTGACATCCAGCTCTCGCCCCTCTCCAGTACTGACATCCAGCCCTCGTCCCCCTCCAGTACTGACACCCAAAGCAGAGCCCCCATTACCCGTATAATGACAGACAAACCAGGACTGAGAGGTATTTATTGCTCTGTAGTCGTAAATACTGGATAGGGGAGGGGGACAGAGTGGAAACCCCTCAGGATAGAGGAAGCCTTATGTATAGGTTTTGGCTGATTTTCCAACCTCTTCCAATAATGAAACATATTCCTACTTTCCTGACATTGGGTAATGGCCTCTAGTGATTTGCAGTTGCTGAATCTTTTCTGGATGTAAGTGATGTTTTTGGATAATCACTTCGAATTCGGGATGATTCAAATAACATTTATGTGGTTTCCTGATCCTTTGATTTTATGCTGTGGAGCATCTGGGGTAGGATCTGATATACGTGATTACATCCTGAACTACTGCTGCTGTGTCTGGAGCGTCCAGATCTATGGACGTCTCCTGATCCGGCTCTGAACCGGACTCACAGATGCCCTCAGGGTCACTCTGCCTGTCCCCGGTTGGCGATGCCCTGGAACTGTGTGAGGACGCTGGGGATAGCGACCTATGAGTTCGCTTGCGCCCTGCTCTGACCGTGGACGGACCTGGGTCAGCCGAGCGCCGCGCCGATCATCTTGCCCCGATGTAGCCGCTGCCATGGAAACGGGCCGACCTTGCAGAGCCTGGAGCAATGTGGAGGACAGCTTGTCTATGGACTGTGACAACGTCTGCGACATCACAACGGCCCATTCCGGTAACGTAATAGGCGCATCCGTATTTGTCGCACTGTTGTGGACTCTTGACTCGCTGGCTTGAGCGCAGTCTTGGCAGTGTGGGGACGTGGATCCACTGGGGAGCGCGGCCCTGCAAGCTGCGCATGAGGCATAATAAGAGCTATAAGCCCTGGTTCTCTTAGTTCTGGAGCCTGGCATAGTTAACCCACTAAAGGCTGGTGTAGGAGCAAGGGGCCACCGTTTTTGTCTTACCCTGTCCTCTGACGTGTGCCCCCCGGAGATTGATGGCCACTGCAGGATCCTCACTTTCTTCCCCTGGGCTGCAGTCTGTAATGGCCGCCGGAAGATCACTAGGTGCGGCCTAATGGGGCGGAAGGCGGGGGGGGGGGCGGAGCTCGCAGGACAATAGCCTGTCATATCAGCAACTGCATTCTGCAGTCACCGCATCGCCCCTTGTATGACTCTGACCGGGGGGTGGGGCCAAAGGTGGCGGCTTCGGACTAGGCCGAAGCCGCGGGATAAAGTAGAAATTGTGGCCGAAAACCGCTCCAGGCCGGTGCGGAGGTCCGACGTGTTACTCCTAAGTGCGCCGGACCCCTTCAACTGTGTCAAATAGCCCTCAGGTGGCCTGTGGCTTATCGGTCCTGTGCCTCCCCGGCCCCCTCAGGTACACAGCACACGGTGTCCTGGTGCTTCTGCTGTGTGATGACTGCCTTCTCCTGTGTTGGTGCCCCAACCGCAGCATCCCCAGATCATACCTGGGGTGCCTTACCTAATGTACCTCTGTGAGGTTATTAGGGGTATGCTGCTGGCCACCGTCTGAGGGCTCCTGTTCTGCCTCAACCTCAACCCAGAGACCCCAACATTGGGGACCAGGAGAAGTAGGCCCATCATCTCGACTTGAACCCAGCACCCAAACAGTGAGATGCCGAGGAGGAGCAGCATGTGGATCGATCTCTCAACCATGCGCCCCCAAAAGTGGGGGTTGAGGAAGGAGCATGCCGGGAGTCTCATCTGAGACCCACTTTTCATTTTGAACGGAAAAAAAAAAAAAAAAAAGTAAGAAAAATAAAAATGCTCCTCTTAACGACACTAAGCAAAAACTGGTTAAGGCAGTGCCTGCCCAGGGCTGTATACTGCAGAGGAGGAGCCACTGTTCATGTTTTCCACATTCTGCATAGTGTCACAGGAGAGTGGACAGCAGCATAACACCCATGGTCCTGTGTCCCCCAATGAGGCGAAGGAGAAAGGGGAATCATTTCTTCATCTCTTGAATGTTCTATGCCCATGACGTCTTCATCCTTGTCCTCCATTTGTTCCTCAGCTCCTGCACCTTCACCACCATGAGCTCCTCCCTGTAGCTCTACTCCACCCTGACATGCCACCCGGCTGTGTGACGAATCCAACCAATGTGTGGTTCCCTCACCCTGTGTTGTCTTAGTGTTCTGCCCACGGGTAAGGAGTTTGGACGTTCAGTGGTGTCATGTACCCACTCCTCAGCACGTGACTTGGGGTTGCACCTGCAAAGGTTAATTATCTCCTCTCACTCAATCCAGCGCTCGACCTCTGTCCTATGCTGAAAGGGAGCATCAATCACCCCCGACTCACACCGCTTCACACACCCTGCCACCACTCACCGGATTTGGGGGGCTGAGGAGTTCCCCTAAACTAAGACTTATCAGACAATCAACAAAATCACACCTTCCTCGGGCTGTGGATTCTTTAGAGTATACAAGGTTCAGACTTATTAAAGTTTAAAGCTTTAATATAAAAAGTACAGTGCTTACATAAAAAGATATAAAAATAATACAATGACATACACATATGCAAACAATGAAATAAAAAGGAGAAACTTACAGAAACCTAAACTTTGCTTCTGTTGCCCGATGGGGGAGCAGAGGTATATGGAAGGATGATCACAGCAGCTTCGGCTGACCCATCTCTGTGACTCGGCCCTGTAGCTGTGAGAGCCCAGATATAGACTCAGACTGTGGGGGTCAGATTCTAGACCGGCCTTCTAGTATAACATTCTACTTCTGGGTCTATGATTGGACGATCACTCATTTAGCCATGCATAGATTATGTATTAAAATGTTCTTTGTCTTCTCTGACTAGGTCTCCTGATTTTGCTTCCCATCTGTGGGTCTGTGATGTTCACTATTTGAGATGGCTTCTCTAGCCCCCGTCACACTAAGCGAGATCGCTAGCTACACCTCTGACTGTGGGATAGCCCCATCAGCTCACACCTCTGACTGTGGGATAGCCCCATCAGCTCAGACCTCTGACTGTGGGATAGCCCCATCAGCTCAGACATCTGACTGTGGGATAGCCCCATCAGCTCACACTTCTGACTGTGGGATAGCTCAGGGTTAAAGGGAACCTATCACCCCAAATAACCTTTCTAACCTATTAATACCTGTCCCTGCAGCCTTACTATACTTTCTAACACATCCCTGTCTCACCTTTTTTACTAATCTACGAGTACAATAATGTAGTTCGCAAACTTACGAAATTCTTGTCAGAGGGGCGTTCCTCCAAGACAGTTTGACCGGTAGGCGGGTCCCCTGTGCTGCGCTACCCCTGCCTCCAATACCCTAATACGCCCTAATGGGCGTCATTATACAAATGCAAATGTGACATTTTTAGTAATCAATTTATAGTTTTTAGTATATCAATTTTTTTCTATGTGCGGCCCACCAACCCAGCAGAGTTTGAGACCCCTGCCCTAAACTAAGACTATCAGACAATCAAGATCACACCCTCTGTAGGGTTATGGATTCTTTAGGAATTACAAGGTTCAGACTAAAGGTACCTTTACAAGCCGCTACAACAGGGATGAAACAACCGGGTGCTTCACGTGCACGAGCACGTAGCAACGGTTACAAACGGTAATCGCACGGCCTTTACACGCCGCTACAAGGTGCTCTACAGGTTTAATCTACCTCTGGATGCACCGCCGGGTGCCGCAAGTTACCTTCTGCAGAGCACCTTACCTCATTTACACACCGCTACAACAAGGTAATATGAGCGGACCTGGTGCAGCAGGGACAGCACATAGGCGTGCCACAATTGTGGATTACGAGACGTCAGTACGCTGATAGGACAAAGCAATAACATCATGATTGGCCAGGCAGCACAGGAGGCTGATTAATACATGACGCTCGAGCAATTGTGTACTGTGACTGGTCATCTCCTTAAATATGCCGCCCTATGCTGGGACATCCAATCGCAACGCAGGAGCTTCCACCAATGATCGCTGAAGAGGTGCGGTTTCCCGGAGGTTGTGTCACGCCCCGGGGAGTTATCTAGGTTGCGAAAAAACCTTACCCTACTGTATTTAGATACCGTTACCATCGGGTTGAAATCAACCTGTTTTAGAGCAGTGCTCTGAAACAGGTGCCGCAATGGCAACAACCGACTTTACACGCCGCTACAGAGGGTTGATTTGACGGTGCAAGATACATTTGTCTCATAAACCCGGTTGTTTCCACCCTGTTGTAGCGGCGTGTAAAGGTACCTTTAAAGTTTAAATCTTTAATATAAAAGGTAAAGTGCTTACATAAAAATATATAATAGAAATAAAAACGTGACATACAAATATGGAAAACAATTCTAAAATAAAAGGGAGAAACTTAGAGAACCCTAAACTTTGCAGCTTGCCTTCTGTATCCCAATGGGGAGGAAAAGATGGAAGTGGATGGAAGTGTTCTGAGTGAGATCAGATTCCCGGCCCAATCTCCCAGTTTACTATTCTAATTCTGGAACTATGATTGGAGCCCACTCTAATTTAGCCATGCTTACATTATTTTAAAATGGTCTTTGTCTTAATCGCTTTCTCTTCCCAACAGTAAATACAAACTGTTCAGCTGCATTATGTCCCTTTCATGGGGTCTTCAAAAGGCATAAGAGGTGTAAAATGGTTCCAGTCTGTGATTTCTCAGGACGCCCCCCTGTAGATAGCTTTGTGCTGAGATAACACAGGTTGTGACCTTTGGTGAAGTGACATAGAATTTAACCATTAACTGCTGGGTCCATTCCCTCAGATACGTGTCACTATATTTGAATGTATTGAGATACACATACGTATCTGTCCCATTAGCTATAATTATCTTATGCACCCCGGTGGGTGTGTCCTACAGTTCTTAAGTTTCACACTCCTCAGTCTCTTTCTTCATTCTTATCTAAAATAAAGCGTGATCTCTGCATTGCACTGGGAGAAACAGCACAGACTCTCAGACAAAACAATTACCTGGAGCCCGCCATTATTATGAGCCCAGTCCAAAGTATCCCCGAATATGTGATCAAGAACCAGACTGAGCTTTGGAAATTTACAACAATTATTTATTTTTTTTTATTTATAATTACAGAACGTAACTTTTTCAAACATCTTTAAACAATTCCAAAGAAATTTAGCAAATGAGACTGCGGACGAATCCGACAGTCTGAGAATAATCACAACTAAAACTCTGAAGTCTCTTATCTTACTCTATAAATAATGCGCGGGCAGCGATCACAGAAGTAGAGAAGAACGGTTATGAACGGTAACATAGAAAAGCATGAACACGTGGAGGCCTCCTGGAGCCGCCACCCCGGTCAGTCACAGCGCTGATCTGATTGATCTCATATAGCGAAGCGTCCGATCACGGAGACGATGGTCCGGCTCAGTTCTCTTCATCACTGTCATCTGGACTGATGGCCGGACTGGTGATACTGTAGGTTGGAGATGTGGGACTGTATCCGGGGATGTCGGAGAGTATGTGGAGCCCTTCGGGCTGGTTGGCGAGTAGGTGGGTGAAGTTGGTGAATATTTTGGAGAAGTGGGTGAATAGGTTGGTGACGTAGGAGAGTATTTGGGGGATGTAGGAGTATACACTGGTGATGAAGGGAATATGTTGGAGATGTGGGTGAGTATTTGGGGGTTGTTGGAGAATAAGTAGGGGATGTGGGCGAGTACTTGGGAGAAGTTGGCGAGTACTTGGGTGAAGTAGGAGAATACTTGGGAGAAGTCGGCGTGTACTCTGGAGAGCTGGGGCTGTAGGACGGGCTTGTGGGTGTATATTTGGGGCTTGTTGGGGAATAGCTGGGTGAACTGGGGCTGTAGCTGGGGAGCTGGGAGTATAGCTCGGAGACTGCGGGGTGTAACGTGGACTTGAAGGAGAGTAACTGGGCGATGTTGGAGAATAGCTCGGGCTTGTAGGACTGTAGTTAGGAGAGGTGGGGCTATAACTGGGCGAGGTGGGACTGTAGCTGGGAGAGGTGGGTGTATAGTTCGGAGAGGTCGGTGAGTAGTTGGGAGAAGTAGGAGAATAGGAGGGCGATGTTGGGCTGTATGATGGGGATGTAGGTGAATAGGAGGGTGAAGTTGGGCTGTACGAGGGCGATGTAGGAGAATAGCTGGGAGAAGTGGGTGAGTAACTGGGACTTGTGGGAGAATAACTGGGAGAAGTGGGTGAGTAACTGGGAGAAGTAGGACTGTAGCTGGGAGAAGTAGGGGAGTAACTGGGCGAGGTGGGAGAGTAGCTGGGCGAGGTGGGAGAGTAGCTCGGGGATGTGGGACTGTAGCTGGGGCTGGTCGGGCTATAGCTTGGAGAGGTTGGCGAGTAGCTAGGACTGGTTGGTGAGTAGCTGGGGGAAGTAGGAGAGTAGCTTGGGGATGTGGGACTATAGTTCGGGCTTGTGGGGGAATATGAAGGAGAGGTCGGACTGTAAGAGGGCGACGTCGGAGAGTAACTGGGACTTTGTGGAGTGTAGCCGCCAGGACTCCTTGGCTCGATAAGCTGGAGATGTGGGGGAATAGCTGGGAGACATGGCTCCACCTGTAAGGGCGATACAAAAAGAAATTAAATGAACCACATTGACTACATATATACATACTACATACATACATACATACATACATGTAACGGTGACAATGGAAATCAACTGCAACACTATCATCTAAAACCTAAATCTGAGTGTGGGAGACAAGCTGAAGCAGCAGCCATTGGGCTGTAATATGTTCCACCTTACTGTAATTATCATTACAGGTTATTGAGAAGGTGAAGCAGCCGCCTGTGCTCCAGACAATCACATGGGCGTCATCTACATCAACAGTAAGACACCTAGAAGTGAGGAGTCTTATACTGTGGCGCAGCAATCCATGCGAGGGGTCACCATCCTCACACTTTATATTTGTAACCAGAAAAACTGCGCCCTTACCTGGAGAAGGAATGTATGGACTTGCGGGGCCCGGAGAACCAGGAGACCCTGGAGTGGGAGACCAGGCTGGGGAATAGCCGGGACTGAAGCCACTGGCATCCGAGGCCGCGCTGGGAGAGAAGCCGGCTGCGCCAGGAGTCATACCGCTGCCTGCAAAATAAAAATCGCCATTAACATCCAGCGCCGCTCATCTCTGCTGCAGGCATATAACAGACTCTCCAGAAACAGATACCATTAATAGACATCAGGGGAGCAATGCACAGATCTAGAAGACCAGACACGCACCCTGCCGGAGGGGCTATTGGGGAAACAGCGGACTATCAGCAGGGTCTATGGGGGTGGGGGATGTCAACAGTCTGTCAGGAGATCTATGGGCTGGGGGTTAGCAGCCTATAAGGAAGGTCAATGGGGAGGGGCAGCAGACTATCAGGAGGGTCTATGGGGGGGAAAGCAGAACTATCAGGAGGATGTATGGGGAAGATGCAGATTAGGTTTTCTGTGGAGGGCACTCATACTCCAGACATTGAGAATATTTCCCATCATTAATGTCTCCATCCCGTGAATAAATCCTCGCCTTGTGTGGTTTGGGTGTTCAGGATCGTACACGTGATGAAGTCTGCGTTGCAAACTATAGACTAATCCGGAGTCCATGCAGCCGACAATGCAGGATCACAGGTAGTTCCTTTATAAACCTTTGCTGGTTGTGAGGCCGGACCCAGCAGCCATAGCCGATGTCACCAGCTGCACCACATACCTAGACTCGGAGGCCACGCTCCGTACATACCTAGACTCGGAGGCCACGCTCCGTACATACCTAGACTCGGAGGCCCACGCTCCGTACATACCTAGACTCGGAGGCCACGCTCCGTACATACCTAGACTCGGAGGCCACGCTCCGTACATACCTAGACTAGGGGACCACGCTCCGTAGGCCGGGGTGGCACCCTGATTCCATGGAGTCATTGCTGGAGACATCCCGCCCATCGGACTTGGAGCAGTTCCAAAAAACATTCCAGTTGCTGAATAAAACAGAAGAAATATTAGACAGTCACATCACAGGGGATCAGGTGAAGAGTGAAGCAGAGGCCGAGGATACTCACGTCCTGCGGCTCCAAGTCCCGGGATGTTTGTAGGAATCTCCATTCCAAATTTACACTTCTCTGCATCCAATAATAAATCAAAGCAGCCGGTGCCAGCAGGCGCCAACTGCCCCAGCATGATGTTCTCGACACCCCCTTCATGGGATCGGTCTCACCATGTGCTGCCGCCTCCATGAGGACGTCCACCTGGAGGAGAAGAATGGAGGTAAAGCCGAGCCGGTGACCAAACAACGCCAAGTGGAGGAGCAGCACCAACCGTTTCTTCAAAGGAACATTTCATGAGCGGCCCCGTGTCCTGTCTGTTCACACCGTGACGAGTGATTGCCATCAAGTGGCCCCTGCAGGTCATCGTGTCGCACAGAAGGGCCAAGTGGCGATAGTTCACATAGGAGCCGTCAAAGGAGATGACGTGGTACAGTTCTCTCTCCAGCGCCTTCCTGACCGCCTCGATTCCAAGAACCTGGAAGAACCAGACGTCAAGACGAGGCCAAATTTACTGAAAGAAAGCGGCAAAACGAGCCGAGGCCTCACCGTGAAGATCTCCACAATGTCATTAGACGTCGTCCTCACAGGTCCACATCCTTCTCACTCAGGACCCTCATCAAGCTCACACCGTCCGTCTCCAGGATCCATTCCTGAAGGGCCTTGAATTCTCCGTCCTCCGTCAGGATGATCTTTTTTTTGTTGTCTGTCTGAGGCAAATGCATGTAAACCTGAGGAAAGAAAAAACAGCGCTGAAAACCCGACAAGCGAATCCACAACAAAAGCCTGCAAGGCCGAGAGCGGGCCCGCCCCGACAGAGGCCGACAGCGGGCCCGCCCCGACAGAGGCCGAGAGCGGCCCGCCCCGACAGAGGCCGGAGCGGGCCCGCCCAACAGAGACATGCCTGTCCACCATGGAGGACCACCTACCTTACTGATCTGCTCTATCCACTGCAGAGTCAACTGTCAGCATATTGGACTCAATGCAACGCAGAAACACATCATCGTCCACTTGTCCACCACCTCTTACCTGAGAGCAGAAAGTCATAGGTTAGTAATGCTTCGGTAAGGACCACATTGCTGCTGCGCTGCAAACTAACACTCTTGCATCTTATTCTCCTCACTGTTCATGATCCGTATCCGCAATACCAGCTTCTCCGCATTGTCGTCATTAAATATTACAGTTCAGATCATCGCCAAAGCCTGGAAGGACAGCACATGGCATTAGGGGCACCAAGTGGCAAGAAGAGGGTGGGATCAAGAGGGAACGCCGCACGGCACGAAAAGAGGAGCAAGCGTTAACAGGGAGGGTGGGTGGTGGTTTAGGCTCGACACTGGGTGGCACAAGAGTGGGCAAATCCACATGGCGACCCTCACCGCATGACTTCTCTGCGATCTGCTCCATGGTCAGTTTGCGGTCTGTCCCTGTGTTTGCGGTCCAGCTCACACGAAGTACCATGGGGAGATCCGGTGACGTCAAGTCTGGCATCTCATAGTACACATTCACCACTCCTGTCTTCAGCCACCACAGTATTTGTGGGTTTGGATCATAGTAAATGGCAGTATTGGCAGTCACTTTCCGCAGAGTTGTGTGCTCCAAGCGACACAAAATGTCCTGATGAGAAGACAAGTGTGAGAGGTTGGCCGGCGGGAGCTAAATGCCAGGAACGCCACGACGCCGAGCTCCAGAGACGCAGAGCACAAGGAGACGCCACAACACCAAAAGATGCCAGGAAACGCCGAGCACCAGGAGACCCACACGACGCCAGGAACGCCACAACAGCAAACACCAGGAGATGTCACAATGTCAGGAGACGCCAGGAAACGCCACGACACCAAACACCAGGAGACACCACACGACGCCAGGAAACGCCGAGCACCAGGAGATGTCACAACGTCAGAGACACCAGATGCAGGAGACACCACACGACGCAGGAAACGCCGAGCACCAGAGATGTCACAACGTCAGGAGACACCAGATGCAGGAACACCACTACGACGCAGGAAACCGAGCACCAGAATGTCACACGTCAGGAGACACCAGATGCAGGAGACACCACACGACCCAGGAAACGCCGAGCACAGGAGATGAACAGCGTGAGGAACACCAGATGCCAGGAGACACCACACGCCAGGAACGCCGAGCGCCAGGAGACACCACACGACGCCAGAAAACGCCGAGCGCCAGGAGACACCACACGACGCAAACGCAGGAAACGCAAGGCACCACACGCCAGGAGATGCCATGACACTCACCTTGGCACGCTCAGCATCTCGGCAGACTGGCCCAGCAGGAGACTGTGAGGGAAGGAGTCCTTGGGTTCTTTGAGATGTTTATCAATTCCTTCAGACGAGGCACTCCCAGGTGACTTCTTAGCAGAGACACGCGTAGTGGAAGGTTCAGGGTCATCTGGGTGGCCGGCTCTCCAGAGACTGAGCAGCCAGCGCTCCGACCATCATCTCCTGGATGAGCCTTAGAAGAGCTGTCATTAATACTCCGAGAAATGCGCCCACAGACACTGACTGCAGCCACAAATCACTTACTATGGCTTGGTTGAATTAGACTCAATTTCTCCCAGCAGCCAGTCGAAGGCCTTCCCGCTGAGCCTGAACTCCTCCACCATCCGCCGGCTGCAGAGTGTGGAGCGCAGGTGGATATTAAACCAGGAGCGTGGCGTTTTCCTGCGCCTGCCGGCTCAGTAGGATCGTCCCCATTCACAATCACCACTTCTTACTCAGATCCTTCACACCTCAGGAGAAAGAGCAGATGCAGGTCTAAAGACCAGAAGGCAGAGGAGATGATCTCATACGGTGGGACACTACCGTCCACCACCTTGATGGGGTGCAGATCTGAGGCATGCGGGTGTTAATGTGGAATATCTTCTGGGCGTTCCAGATCATCCTCGCCAGATTACACGGAGAACGACCTGGAAAAGACAAGTCGTCAACACGAAGTCAGTGGCCACTGCAATATACACGGGCACAACCCACCATTCTAAGAGTGCCACCGCACAATGACAGCGGGCACAACCACCATTACTAAGAGTGGCCACCGCACAATACACAGCGGGCACAACCCACCATACTAAGATGGCCACTGCACAATATACAGCGGGCACAACCCACCATTACTAAGAGTGGCCACCGCACAATACACAGCGGGCAACCCACCATTACTAAGAGTGCCACCGCACAATACACAGCGGGCACAACCCACCATTACTAAGAGTGGCCACCGCACAATACACAGCGGGCACAACCCACCATTACTAAGAGTGGCCACCGCACAATACACAGCGGCACAACCCACCATTACTAGAGTGGCCACTGCACAATATACAGCGGCACAACCCACCATTACTAAGAGTGGCCACTGCACAATATACAGCGGGCACACCCACCATTACTAAGAGTGGCCACCGCACAATATACAGCGGGCACAACCCACCATTACTAAGAGTGGCCACCGCCAATACACAGCGGCACAACCCACCATTACTAGAGTGGCCACTGCACAATATACAGCGGGCACAACCACCATTACTAAGAGGGCCACTGCACAATATACAGCGGCACAACCCACCATTACTAAGAGTGGCCACCGCACAATATACAGCGGCACAACCCACCAATACTAAGAGTGGCCACCGCACAATACACACGGGCCACAACCCACCATTACTAAGAGTGGCCACCGCACAACATACAGCGGGCACAAACCCACCATTACTAAGAGTGGCCACCGCACAATATACAGCGAGCACAACCCACCACTACTAAGAGTGGCCACCGCACAATATACAGCGAGCACAACCCACCATACTAAGAGTGGCCCCCTGCACAATATACAGCGGGCACAACCCACCATTACTAAGAGTGGCCACCGCACAATATACAGCGGGCACAACCCACCACTACTAAGAGTGGCCACCGCACAATATACAGCGGGCACAACCCACCATACTAAGAGTGGCCACCGCACAATATACAGCGGGCACAACCCACCATTACTAAGAGTGGCCACCGCACAATATACAGCGAGACAACCCACCATTTACTAAGAGTGGCCACCGCACAATAACAGCGGGCACAACCCACCATTACTAAGAGTGGCCACCGCACAATATACAGCGGGCACAACCCACCACTTACTAAGAGTGGCCACCGCACAATATACAGCGGGCACAACCCACCACTACTAAGAGTGGCCACCGCACAATATACAGCGAGCACAACCCACCATTACTAAGAGTGGCACACCGCACAATATACAGCGAGTACAAACCACCACTACTAAGAGTGGCCACGCACAATATACAGTGGGCACAACCCACCGTCCCTCACCTTACTGTCACCAGTGGGGAATATCACCCGCAGGACCTCTCTGTCCTCCTTCATCTTGTCAAACTCCTTCTCCAGCTCATTCTGGATGTGTGCATTGCTGAGGATGTCCTTCACCACCTCCTCCTGCAGAGTCCTCCGGAGGGCGCGCTCATTGGTGTAGTCAAACTTAAATCTACGACACAAAGGATGGAATCAGTCCAGCCAGGGAAGATGCATGTGCGCCAGCCCAAGCCCCCCCACCCCTCCAAGCCAGGGTAGAGTCATAGGCCAGCATCACCAATAAGATAACGACACACTGTACTATCAGTAATGATAGCCTCTAGGGACAGAAGGGCCGACCCGAACAATCCACCCCCAGTGCCACATCCGACATCACAGCCCCAGACACATCAGCACAAGCCCATACAACAGACCAGTGTCAGCACATAATCCCCCCTCTCCCAGAGCCACAGACATCAGCACAAGACACCAAAAAGACAGAAGCCCCGCCCCCAGAGCAACCACCGCACAAGCCCCGCCCCCAGAGCAACCACCGCACAAGCCCCTCCCCCGGGGAAAACCTGCACAAGCCCCGCCTCCAAAGCAACCACAAGCCCCGCCCCCAAAGCAACCACCACACAAGCCCCGCCCCCCGAGCAATCACCGCACAAGCCCCGCCCCCCAGAGCAATCACCACACAAGCCCCGCCCCCCAGAGCACCCACCCACACAAGCCCCGCCCCCAGAGCAACCACACAAGCCCCCCCCCCAGAGCACCCACACAAGCCCCGCCCCCCAGAGCACCCACACAAGCCCCGCCCCCCAGAGCAACCACACAAGCCCCAGCCCCCCAGAGCAACCACACAAGCCCCACCCCCCAGAGCAACCACACAAGCCCCCCCCCCGGCAACCACACACCCGCCCATACAACACAGGCCACATCTGCACCATTTAAAGGCAGCAGACTCCAGACAGTGGAAAGCCGACACTCACTTTTTCTCGAAGGCTTTGTTGGAGGGTTTCAGAGTGGCCAAATTCTGGAACTCGACACCTTCCCCCCGCCAGCCCGTCCTCGCCGTACCGCAGCTGCACCACCTGATTGATGGAGTTACGGACTGTGGCGTCGTACTTCACCATCACAGACTCCATAGACTTTATCAGACGTCTCTGGATGTAACCTGGCGAGAGCAGAAGGGACTGGTCAGCTTATCATCATGGATCTGCCTGTAATAAGCCCTGACCACTGCCCCCTACCCCCATGGGACAGGGTGGGGGCGACAGACGGGGGTGGACGGGTGACCATCGCACCTGTCTCGGCAGTCTTCACAGCTGTATCAATTAAACCCTCTCTTCCTCCCATAGCGTGGAAGAAGAACTCAGTGGGGGTGAGGCCGGCCAGGTAGGAGTTCTCCACAAATCCTCTGCTCTCTGGGCCATAATCGTCTTTGATGAAGTGAGGCAGCGTCCGGTGCTTAAAGCCAAAGGGGATGCGCTTACCCTCCACATTCTGCTGCCCGACCACAGCAATGACCTAGAAGAAGAGAAGTTACACACAGCAGTGCGCATGCTGACCACCGCCAGCATACAACCGTACACCCCACTACACCGGCAGCTACCACCCCAGCACGTACCCCCAACACCGGCAGCTACCACCACCAGCACGTACCCCCAACACCGGCAGCTACCACCGCCAGCACGTACCCCCAACACCGGCAGCTACCCCTGAGCCTCCGCTCACCTGGGAGATGTTGATCTTGGATCCTTTGGCTCCTGACACCACCATGGACTTGAAGTTATTATACTCAGATAAAGACTTCTGTGCAGAGGAGCCGGTCTTATCTCTGGCATCATTGAGGATTCGGTTCACCTGGTTCTCGAAGGTCTGACGTAGGGTGTTTCCAGGTGTGGGCTCCAGCTCATTGTTATGGGCCTTCTCAATGACCTGCACAGAAGAAGCCGATGCTGAGGGCCCAGACCAAAACCGGGGCCCATCATAAGGACGCTCTCTCTGCAGGACTCACCTCTATCACATCCTGCTTGGCTTTCTTGATGGTGTTCTGAATGTCCTGGTAAGTCTTTGCGTCAGCAATGGAGTCTCCAATTCCAATAGTGTGACCTGCAGAAGAGGGATGGCCATCAGAAGAGGCCACAGCAATTAGATATCAGACCTCAGCAGATCACAGACCCCCCAGTGTGCAGACACCCACCCTCGATCAGCAGCCAATTATTGATGACAGTCTGGATATTGGAGTAGAAGAGACGAGTGATATCGTGTCCCATCTCCAGATACGATATATGGACCAGGGATCCCGCAGACGTCCCCAGAGATTTCTTACACAAGATCCCCATGATCAGCTCTCCGTTCTCTACAATCACCTGAGGACGACGAAAGGGATCAAAAGACCGCCCACGCCACAGCTGCCGCTGGCGGCAGCCCACGCCACACTGAATAATGGGACCCTCCAGGACTCACCTTTGGTGTCTCCTGGGGAGATGTGTTTATAGGGACCACTATCCTCATCATCCGGGTGGGTGCTGTGAGTCCGGATAACATTAATGTGTCCAGGAACAATCAGAGAGAAAATCTGCTTCCCGGTCCAGAGAGGACGAGGCTTCAGGATGGCCGGCTGAGGAACCTTCCCGTCCCAGGTGGACAGAAACATCAGCAAGTTCATCACCTCCCCCTGCAAGAAACACATCCAATATCACACAAGACCAGAGCCGGTATACATCACACCCTGCCAGAGCCCGGCCTAACCCCGATATACATCACATCCTAGAAGAGCCCGGCCTAACCCCGATATACATCACATCCTAGAAGAGCCCGGACTAACCCCGATATACATCACACCCTGCCAGAGCCCGGCCTAACCCCGATATACATCACACCCTACCAGAGCCCCGCCTAACCCCGATATACATCACACCCTACCAGAGCCCCGCCTAACCCCGATATACATCACATCCTAGAAGAGCCCGGCCTAACCCCGATATACATCACACCCTACCAGAGCCCCGCCTAACCCCGATATACATCACACCCTACCAGAGCCCCGCCTAACCCCGATATACATCACATCCTAGAAGAGCCCGGCCTAACCCCGATATACATCACACCTACCAGAGCCCCGCCTAACCCCGATATACATCACACCCTACCAGAGCCCCGCCTAACCCCGATATACATCACATCCTAGAAGAGCCCGGACTAACCCCGATATACATCACACCCTACCAGAGCCCGGCCTAACCCCGATATACACCACACCCTACCAGAGCCCGCCTAACCCCGATATACATCACATCCTAGAAGAGCCCGGCCTAACCCCGATATACATCACATCCTAGAAGAGCCCGGACTAACCCCGATATACATCACACCCTGCCAGAGCCCGGCCTAACCCCGATATACATCACACCCTACCAGAGCCCGGCCTAACCCAGATATACACCACACCCTACCAGAGCCCGGCCTAACCCCGATATACATCACACCCTACCAGAGCCCCGCCTAACCCCGATATACATCACATCCTAGAAGAGCCCGGACTAACCCCGATATACATCACATCCTAGAAGAGCCCGGACTAACCCCGATATACATCACACCCTAGAAGAGCCCAGCCTAACCCCGATATACATCACACCCTGCCAGAGCCCGGCCTAACCCCGATATACATCACACCCTACCAGAGCCCGGCCTAACTCCTATATACACCACACCCTACCAGAGCCCGGCCTAACTCCTATATACATCACATCCTAGAAGAGCCCGGACTAACCCCGATATACATCACACCCTGCCAGAGCCCGGCCTAACCCCGATATACATCACACCCTACCAGAGCCCCGCCTAACCCCGATATACATCACATCCTAGAAGAGCCCGGACTAACCCCGATATACATCACATCCTAGAAGAGCCCGGACTAACCCCGATATACATCACACCCTAGAAGAGCCCAGCCTAACCCCGATATACATCACACCCTGCCAGAGCCCGGCCTAACCCCGATATACATCACACCCTGCCAGAGCCCGGCCTAACCCCGATATACATCCACACCCTACCAGAGCCCGGCCTAACTCCTATATACACCACACCCTACCAGAGCCTGGCCTAACCCCGATACACATCACACCCTGCCAGAGCCTGGCCTAACCCCTATACACATCACACCCTGCCAGAGCCCGGCCTAACCCCGACATACATCACACCCTGCCAGAGCCCGGCCTAACCGCGATATACATCACACCCTAGAAGAACCCGGCTTAACCCCGATATACATCACACCCTAGAAGAGCCCGGCCTAACCCCAATATACACCACACCCTACCAGAGCCCGGCCTAACCCAGATATACACCACACCCTACCAGAGCCCGGCCTAACCCCGATACACATCACACCCTACCAGAGCCTGAACTGCATCAGAGACCAGAGAGGACCCGGCCTAGGTGCTACAGTACACGAGACAATCACTATCAGCAGTGGAGCCGGCCTGCCCTCACCTCACTGTCTGGAGTAGATGGGAGGTTCCGGCACATTTCGGGCACCTTGGCGTTACTCACCCTCTCCAGGAACACGTCCCTCTTTGTGAATTTCCTGACTGCCGTCAGCGTGTCCTGCACAATTCCCATCACAGGTCTGTTGGACTGAGGGGTGACGATCATACGAGGCACCATGGCGAGCTCCTGGATCTCTGCCCGTGTCTCCAGAGACTGCGGAAGATGCAGATTCATCTCATCCCCATCAAAGTCGGCGTTATACGGAGTGGTGACACTGGAAAGAAAGAACCTGTCAGCTGCCGAACAGACACAGCGCGGACACTGCGCCGCCAACACAGGGAGGACACAGCGCGGACACTGCGCCGCCAACACAGGGAGGACACAGCGCGGACACTGCGCAGCCCGCGCCACTGGCGGAGGGGGTGTGGACGGGCGCGTCACCCGGGGGGGGGGGGGGGGGGGAAGAGATGGGGAAGGGAGAGAGAGCACGGGATTCACCTGAGATTAAGCCGGAACGTGGACCAGGGAAGGATCCGCACTCTGTGCCCCATCATAGACATCTTGTGCAGCGTCGGCTGTCTGTTAAAGATGACGATATCTCCATCGCACATGTGTCTCTCCACCTGTGGGACCAGATGGTAGCTTCAGTGTCTGACATCTGCTACGGGGAGCGGCGGTGCCCACGCCTCCCTACGGGGCCACTTACCTTGTAACCTATCTGTAAGTGCAAGTCACTGGGTTTCGGGTGGAACCGAGGTCGATGCGATCCCCGTTATCGCGGATGATGTATTTGGCACCAGGATACTGACTGTTTCCTCGTCTCACAAGCTCCTGTAGCCTGAGGACAAGAAACACAAATATGGAGCGGCAGAAACCGCCTATATGGCCAGCGGGCCCTGGAGCGACCCCACCCGGCTGTGGCCCCAGGCATACAGATAACAGGGGGACCAAGATATCTGGGATCTCACCGATCAATGTTGAAGGGAGTCACAATCTCTGGAAAAGTCATATTTGCAGCAATCGACCTTGGGACCCCGACTTGGTCGATTGAAAGGTTTGGATCCGGGGTGATGACGGTACGAGCAGAGAAGTCGACACGTTTTCCCATCAGGTTTCCTCGGACTCTTCCTTCCTTTCCCTTCAATCGTTGCTTCACCGACTTCAGAGGACGGCCAGACTTCTGCATGGCCTGAGGGAGTAAAGCAGAGGGTGTGAGGACCCTTGTATGTCTGAGCCACACCCACACACACGCCTACCCCACCTACCGTGGGGAACCCAGGCCCACGCACGTCCACCTACCCTGGGGAGCCCTGGAAGCTCATTGTCTATCATCGTGGCCACATGGAACTGCAGCAGCTTCACGTCGTCGGCGATCACGTGGGCCGCCGCACCGTTCTGTTCGTTCCGTCTCAGCTGGTTGTTAATTTTCACAATATCGGCCAGTTTGTGCGTCAAATCGTCCTGAGGGTAAGAGGACACTTATTAGCACGTGCCGGTCTCTCCCTGCTGTTCCCCCTGCCAATTGCTGCACAATCTCACCCACCTGGTTCCTGGCAGACCCCTGCATGACAACAGCGGGCCGCACGGACAGCGGCGGGACCGGCAGAACGGTGACAATCAGCCACTCGGCCGAGCGTAGCGAGGCTCCATCCCCAGGATGAAGCACTCCTCGTCTGTGATCCGCTTGAATATCTCATGGACTCGCTCCGGACTCAGCAGAATCTTCTTCTCCTGAGAGTCCTCGTTCACGTGCTTCCACTCTGCGTACAGCTCCAGGCCGGTCCTCCTGATCCGCGGCTGGTACCGACCGCAGCCACCGTGGCCCTGGGAAAAGGAGAAGACAGACTGAGGAGCAGACCCCAGTACTGTGAACAGAGCGCAGTAGGGAAGATCCGACACCTGCCTCACCCCCTGCAGCGGAGCCACGTGCTCCCCACCCCCGACACCCACTACAGCGGAGCAACCTACTGCCCACCCCTGCCACCTGCCTGATCCCACCCTACCGCCGTACGCCCGCCTCTCACATACCTTCTCTTTCTGGATGTCCTCGTCCCCTTCATTCTGATCCATCCCAAACTTGTTGTCCATCTCCTCGCCGCCCTCACAGATGTTCTTGCCCTTACATAGCTCGTACACGTGGGTCAGACGCTTCTTTGGTTGGCCTTTAGATTTTACCAAGATGTCTTTGATTTTTGGGTTGTTCTGTATAGAAAAAAATAAGAAATATTTAGTCTGAGGAGAGACCCCACAGGCGCCCTCCGTGGACCCTGACTTACCGAGTCCACTAGTAACTTGGAGCAGAAGAAACAAACGCAGCGTAAAACCTTCATGGTCTTCACCAGAAATCCCACATGGAAGACCGGCTTGGCCAGTTCAATGTGTCCAAAGTGTCCGGGGCACTCAGTCATGTTCCCTGTGAAGACACCACAAGAGGGCATGAGGCGGTGCCAGCGGGCCACGATACAGCGTCAGGCCACAGTATCAGCCCAAAGACATACCTGCACACGTCTGGCAGCGGCCCGTGCGCTCCACCACACCCTGACGAGGGTCCATCAGACCTCCCAGCTTGGGGCGGCCGCCCTCCGTGGTCTCTGGATACTTTATGCCGCCCTCTGTCACAGACATTCGCTTCTAAATACAAGGAGGAAAAGTCATCAGAACAATCATTAACTATAGAGGAGGAGCCAACATCACTGACCTCTGACCCTGCAGATGACCCCTGACCTGCCTGTAACAGGTGTAAGATATAGCAGACATCACACACCGATCCCAGAAAATCACCTGTTATCTGAGTCTATGATCGACGGGCCTAGACACTGGGTGTACCACACACAACACAGACACACTGTATACATTATACACACACTGTATACATTATATATATACACATACACACACCACCACTCAGGCTATACTGTATATACACACACTGTATACATATATATACCACCATCATCACAACGTGTGAAGTAAATATGACTGAAGAACAGCACACTGTGACTGACAGCCTTGTAAACAGGAGTGAAATGTGTCACACTATGACTGATAGCCTTGTAAACAGGAGTGAAATGTGTCACACTGACTGACAGCCTTGTAAACAGGAGTGAAATGTGTCACACTATGACTGATAGCCTTGTAAACAGGAGTGAAATGTGTCACACTATGACTGATAGCCTTATAGACAGGAGTGAAGTGCGTCACACTATGACTGATAGCCTTGTAAACAGGAGTGAAGTGCGTCACACTATGACTGACAGCCTTGTAAACAGGAGTGAAATGTGTCACACTGACTGACAGCCTTGTAAACAGGAGTTTAGAAGCTGAGCTGTGATTGGTTGCTGTAGGCAGCCTGATAAATCTCCAGCCAACAGTAAACCCTTCCCCCGGCCGGGCAGTATATGTTACCTCACACATACACATAGACAGCTCATGTGACTGACATCACTGTATATACACACACATATAGTCATCACTCTGTATACACACACACCCTGTAAACATATAGTCATCACTGTATATACACACACAGTCACACAAACATATATATATATATTGCCATCACTCTGTATACACACTGTATATATAGGTCATCATTGTATATATACACACTGTATACACATATATAGCCATCACTCTGTATATACACACACTGTATACACATATATTGCCATCACTCTGTATATACACACACAGTCACACAAACATATATATATATATTGCCATCACTCTGTATACACACTGTATATATAGGTCATCATTGTATATATACACACTGTATACACATATATTGCCATCACTCTGTATATACACACTGTATACACATATATTGCCATCACTCTGTATATACACACTGTATACATATATAGCCATCACTCTGTATATACACACACTGTATACATATATAGCCATCACTCTGTATATACACACACTGTATACATATATAGCCATCACTCTGTATATACACACACACTGTATACATATATAGTCATCACCCTGTATATACACACACTGTATACATATATAGTCATCACTCTGTATATACACACACTGTATACATATATAGTCATCACTCTGTATATACACACACTGTATACATATATAGTCATCACCCTGTATATACACACTGTATACATATATAGTCATCACTCTGTATATACACACACACACTGTATACATATATAGTCATCACTCTGTATATACACACTGTATACATATATAGTCATCACTCTGTATATACACACTGTATACATATATAGTCATCACTCTGTATATACACACACACTATATACATATATAGTCATCACTCTGTATATACACACACACTATATACATATATAGTCATCACTCTGTATATACACACACACTATATACATATATAGTCATCACTCTGTATATACACACACACTATATACATATATAGTCATCACTCTGTATATACACACTGTATACATATATAGTCATCACTCTGTATATACACACACACTGTATACATATATAGCCATCACTCTGTATATACACACACTGTATACATGTATAGTCATCACTCTGTATATACACACACACTGTATACATATATAGTCATCACTCTGTATATACACACACACTGTATACATATATAGTCATCACTCTGTATATACACACACACTGTATACATATATAGTCATCACTCTGTATATACACACTGTATACATATATAGTCATCACTCTGTATATACACACACACTGTATACATATATAGCCATCACTCTGTATATACACACACTGTATACATGTATAGTCATCACTCTGTATATACACACACACTGTATACATATATAGTCATCACTCTGTATATACACACACACTGTATACATATATAGTCATCACTCTGTATATACACACTGTATACATATATAGTCATCACTCTGTATATACACACTGTATACATATATAGTCATCAGTATACACACACTGTATACATATATAGTCATCACTCATCACTGTATATATACACACTGTATACATATATATAGTCATCAGTATATACACACTGTATACATCTATATAGCCATCACTGTATATATACACACACTGTATACACATATATAGTCATCAGTATATACACACACTGTATACATAGTCATCAGTATATACACACACTGTATACATCTATATAGTCATCACTGTATATACACACACACAGTCATCACTATATACACACTGTATACATCTATAATATAGCCATCACTCTGTATATACACACACTGTATACATATATAGCCATCACTCGATACACCCTGTATACATATATACCATCACTCTGTTATACCTATATATATATATCCATCACTCTGTATATACAACACACTGTATACATATATAGTCATCACTCTGTATATACACACACACTGTATACATATATAGTCATCACTCTGTATATACACACACACTGTATACATATATAGTCATCACTCTGTATATACACACACACTAGTATACATATATAGTCATCACTCTGTATATACACACACACTATATACATATATATAGTCATCACTCTGTATATACACACAGCACTAACTGTATACATATATAGTCATCACTCTGTATATACACACACATGTATACATATATAGTCATCACTCTGTATATACACACACTGTATACATATATAGTCACATCGTATACACACACACTGTATACATATATAGTCATCACTCTGTATATACACACACACTGTATACATATATATAGTCATCACTCGTATATACACACACTGTATACATCTATAGTCATCACTCGTATATACACACACACTGTATAACATATATATCATCACTCTGTATATACACACACTGTATACATATATAGTCATCACTCTGTATATACACACACTGTATACATATATAGTCATCACTCGTATATACACACACATCACATATATATACATATATAGTCATCACTCTGTATATACACACACACTATATACATATATAGTCATCACTCTGTATATACACACACAACAAGCCCACCGTATATACATAATATAGTCATCACTCTGTATACACACACACACTATATACATATATAGTCATCACTCTGTATACACACACACACTATATACATATATAGTCATCACTCTGTATACAACACACACACTATACATATATAGTCATCACTCTGTATACACACACACACAACATTACTGTATACACACTGTATACACTACATATAAAATATAGTCCATCACTCTGTATACACACACACTGTATACATATATAGTGATGCCTATACACACACACATGTATAACACACACACTGTATATACACACACACACTGTATACACACACACACACTGTTATACACCACACACACTGTATACACACACACACTGTATACATATACACATCACTCTGTATATACACACACACTGTATACAACACACACTGTATACACACACTATACATGTATACACACACACTGTATACATCATGTATAATATATAGCATCACTCTGTATATACACACACACTGTATACATCTATACTATAGCCATCACTCTGTATAAAACACACTGTATACATCTATATATATAGCCATCACTCTGTATATACACACTGTATACACATATATAGTCATTACTGTTATATACACACTGTATACATCTATATAGTCATCACTGTATATACTGTATATATATAAGTACACACTATATACACATAGTTCAGTATACACACACTGTATACATATATAGTCATCACTCTGATATACCATCTGTATACACATATATATTTCCATCACTGTATATATACATACTATATAGTCATCACTGTATATATACACACTGTATACACATATATAGTCATCAGTATATACACACACACAGTCATCACTATATATACACACTGTATACACATCTATATATATAGCCATCACTCTGTAAAATAACACACTGTATACATATATAGCCAGCACTCTGTATACACACACTGTTAAGATACTGCCACTCACTCTGTACTTCCCCTCTATACATGTTATAGCCATCACCTCGTATATGCACCACACTGTATACAGGATAGTCATCACGCTGTTATATCCACACACACTGTATACATATTTGTCATCACCTGTTATCATCACACCTCCACCTGTATACAGGATAGCTCATCACTCTGTATAACCTACTACACTGTATATACTATTTAGTCATCACTCTGTAATCCAGGACTGTATACATTAAAGCTCATCACTTGTATTCTACACCACACATGTATACATATATACCATCACTCTGTATTACAACCTGTAATACAGTATAGTCATCACTCTGTGATATACAGCACACCTGTATACATATTAGTCATCACTCTGTATATCACACCACATGTTATATAATATCCCATCACTCTGCTATATACACCCCACACCTGAACATATATAGTCATCATACTGTATATACACACTGTATACAATATGAGTCATCACTCTGTAATACCACACCACTGTATCAACAGTACAGCCTCACTCTGTATATACACACACTGTATACATGTATAGTCATCACTCTGTATATACACACACACTGTATACATATTATAGTCATCACTCTGTATATACACACACACTGTATACATATATAGTCATCACTCTGTATATACACACTGTATACATATATAGTCATCACTCTGTATATACACACTGTATACATATATAGTCATCAGTATACACACACTGTATACATATATAGTCATCACTCATCACTGGTATATTATACACACTGTATACATATATATAGTCATCAGTATATACACACTGTATACATCTATATAGCCATCACTGTATATATACACACACTGTATACACATATATAGTCATCAGTATATACACACACTGTATACATAGTCATCAGTATATACACACACTGTATACATCTATATAGTCATCACTGTATATACACACACACAGTCATCACTATATATACACACTGTATACATCTATATATATAGCCATCACTCTGTATATACACACTGTATACATATATAGCCATCACTCTGTATACACACACTGTATACATATATAGCCATCACTCTGTATATACCTATTTATATTATGCCATCACTCTGTATATACACACACTGTATACATGTATAGTCATCACTCTGTATATACACACACACTGTATACATATATAGTCATCACTCTGTATATACACACACACTGTATACATATATAGTCATCACTCTGTATATATACACACACTGTATACATATATAGTCATCACTCTGTATATACACACACACTGTATACATATATAGTCATCACTCTGTATATACACACTGTATACATATATAGTCATCACTCTGTATATACACACTGGTATACATATTATAGTCATCACTCTGTATATACACACTGTATACATATATAGTCATCAGTATACACACACATGTATACATATATAGTCATCACTCATCACTGTATATATACACACTGTATACATATATATAGTCATCAGTATATACACACTGTATACATCTATATAGCCATCACTGTATATATACACACACTGTATACACATATATAGTCATCAGTATATACACACACTGTATACATAGTCATCAGTATATACACACACTGTATACATCTATATAGTCATCACTGTATATACACACACACAGTCATCACTATATATACACACTGTATACATCTATATATATAGCCATCACTCTGTATATACACACTGTATACATATATAGCCATCACTCTGTATACACACACTGTATACATATATAGCCATCACTCTGTATATACCTATATATATATATATAGTCATCACTCTGTATATACACACACTGTATACATGTATAGTCATCACTCTGTATATACACACACACTGTATACATATATAGTCATCACTCTGTATATACACACACACTGTATACATATATAGTCATCACTCTGTATATACACACACACTGTATACATATATAGTCATCACTCTGTATATACACACACACTGTATACATATATAGTCATCACTCTGTATATACACACACACTGTATACATATATAGTCATCACTC
Source organism: Allobates femoralis (assembly GCA_033576535.1). Taxonomy (NCBI): domain Eukaryota; kingdom Metazoa; phylum Chordata; class Amphibia; order Anura; family Aromobatidae; genus Allobates; species Allobates femoralis. The sequence continues at coordinate 36,181,233 of JARQOC010000004.1, read as the reverse complement.
TGTATATACACACACACTGTATACATGTATAGTCATCACTCTGTATATACACACACACTGTATACATATATAGTCATCACTCTGTATATACCACACACACTGTATTACATATATAGTCATCACTCTGTATATACACACACACTGTATACATATATAGTCATCACTCTGTATATACACACTGTATACTCATATATAGTCATCACTCTGTATATACACACACACTGTATACATGTATAGTCATCACTCTGTATATACACACTGTATACATATATAGTCATCACTCTGTATATACACACACACTGTATACATATATAGTCATCACTCTGTATATACACACACACTGTATACATATATAGTCATCACTCTGTATATACACACTGTATACATATATAGTCATCACTCTGTATATACACACTACACTGTATACATATATAGTCATCACTCTGTATATACACACTGTATATATATATATAGTCATCACTCTGTATATATCACACTGTATACATATATAGTCATCAGTATACACACACTGTATACATATATAGTCATCACTCATCACTGTATATATACACACTGTATACATATATATAGTCATCAGTATATACACACTGTATACATCTATATAGCCATCACTGTATATATTACACACACTGTATACACATATATAGTCATCAGTATATACACACACTGTATACATAGTCATCAGTATATACACACACAGTATACACACACAATATATATAGCCATCAGTGTAAACATATGGACGGGCCGGGATCAGCTGTAGCTATAGTAACCGCCTGAGGCACTTCCGGGTGTGGCCCCGCCTCCCGCGCGGTGTAGCCCCTCCTCCCCCTCACTTCCTGGCCCCGCCCTCCGCCTCTCACCAGCTCGTCTGGGCCCAGTACTCCGAACTGCACCCGTTTGATGGTCCGGAGCGGGCAGGCGCTGTCTCCGGCCGGGGGGCCGTGCATGGCGGCGGTGTTGTGTGACCTCCGCGGACGTCTCTACACTGTACTCAGTCTGTACTCAGGCGCTGTGTGTCCTCCGGACCCGCGGCGGCAGCGATTCCCCTCTCTCAGGTCCTTCGCCGCCGGCGCACTGAGCGCATCTGAGGCGCTGAGGAGACCGTCTCCTGTTTATATACCGTCCCGAGCTGTGTACGGGGTCTCCGGCCCCACATTCCAGGAGCTAGAGCCACGCCTCTCCAACCTGATTGGAGGAATGCTTCCAACCTGATGAGGATTCTACACGCAGGCGCAGTGCTATCTGGTTACGTAACACCTTACGTCATTTACGTAAGGCGCTGTGAATCGTAAATACAGGTGGGGGCGGGTCGCACTTTGATTGACAGCCCTCTTAGCCTATAGATTTACGATTTGTTTCCCTGCGGCTACTCGCTTTGCTGACTGCGCATGCGCGTGTTGTAAACCCCCACTGAGCTCTTGCTTTCCCTGCTCCACAGCCGGGACACTGAGAGGAGGGTGATCAGTACTGATGACCGAGCGGAGCTGAGACCCGGCCCGAGCCTCCACCGGAACACCCGGCGCCCCCTCACCTTCAGAGCACGACAGGCCTCACATCCCCGGACTCGAGTTATGAGCGATCCGATAATGCCGCCAGGAACGCGGGCAACAGCTAAATCTAGACCGCGGCTTCTGAGGTGATGTAGGCCGCACATGGATTATGTCACACAGCAACTCCCCGGACATAAGGTGACAGACCCCAACCTGACAGAGATGTGGGTCTCCCCCCAAGAGAGAGCGAGACGTGGGCCTCCCCCCGGAGAGAGAGAGAGACGTGGGCCTCCCCCCAGAGAGAGAGAGAGAGAGGAGAGACGTGGGCCTCCCCCCGAGAGAGAGAGAGAGAGACGTGGGCCTCCCCCCAGAGAGAGAGAGAGAGAGAGACGTGGGCCTCCCCCCAGAGAGGGAGAGAGAGAGAGACGTGGGCCTCCCCCCAGAGAGGGAGAGAGAGAGAGACGTGGGCCTCCCCCCAGAGAGGGAGAGAGAAGAGACGTGGGCCTCCCCCCAGGAGAGGAGAGAGACGTGGGCCTCCCCCCGGAGAGAGAGGGAGAGAGACGTGGGCCTCCCCCCGGAGAGAGAGGGAGAGAGACGTGGGCCTCCCCCCGGAGAGAGAGGGAGAGAGACGTGGGCCTCCCCCCGGGGAGAGAGGGAGAGAGACGTGGGCCTCCCCCCGGGGAGAGAGGGAGAGAGACGTGGGCCTCCCCCCGGGAGAGAGGGAGAGAGACGTGGGCCTCCCCCCGGAGAGAGAGGGAGAGAGACGTGGGCCTCCCCCCGGAGAGAGAGGGAGAGAGACGTGGGCCTCCCCCCGGAGAGAGGAGAGAGACGTGGGCCTCCCCCCGGAGAGAGAGGGAGAGAGACGTGGGCCTCCCCCCGGAGAGAGAGGGAGAGAGACGTGGGCCTCCCCCCGGAGAGAGAGGGAGAGAACGTGGGCCTCCCCCCGGAGAGAGAGGGAGAGAGACGTGGGCCTCCCCCCGGAGAGAGAGGGAGAGAGACGTGGGCCTCCCCCCGGAGAGAGAGGGAGAGAGACGTGGGCCTCCCCCCGGAGAGAGAGGAGAGAGACGTGGGCCTCCCCCCGAGAGAGAGGGAGAGAGACGTGGGCCTCCCCCCGGAGAGAGAGGAGAGAGACGTGGGCCTCCCCCCGGAGAGAGAGGGAGAGAGACGTGGGCCTCCCCCCGGAGAGAGAGGGAGAGAGACGTGGGCCTCCCCCCGGAGAGAGAGGGAGAGAGACGTGGGCCTCCCCCCGGAGAGAGAGGGAGAGAGACGTGGGCCTCCCCCCGGAGAGAGAGGGAGAGAGACGTGGGCCTCCCCCCGGAGAGAGAGAGGAGAGAGACGTGGGCCTCCCCCCGGAGAGGAGAGAGGGAGAGAGAGCGGGCCTCCCCCGAAGAGACGTGGCCTCCCCCCGGAGAAGAGAGACGTGGGCCTCCCCCCGGAGGAGAGAGACGTGGGCCTCCCCCCGGAGAGAGAGACGTGGGCCTCCCCCCGGAGAGAGAGTGGACGGGAGAATGGCCTCCCCCCGGAGAGAGACGTGGGCCTCCCCCCGGAGAGAGGAGACGTGGGCCTCCCCCCGGAGAGGAGACGTGGGCCTCCCCCCGGGAGAGAGACGTGGGCCTCCCCCCGGAGAGAGAGAAAGTGGGCCTCCCCCCGGAGAGAGAGACGTGGGCCTCCCCCCCCAGAGAGAGAGAGACGTGGGCCTCCCCCCCGAGAGAGAGAGGAAGCGTGGGCCTCCCCCCAGAGAGAGAGAGACGTGGGCCTCCCCCCAAGAGAGAGAGAGAGACGTGGGCCTCCCCCCCAGAGAGAGGAGAGAGACGTGGGCCTCCCCCCCAGAGAGAGAGAGAGAGAGACGTGGGCCTCCCCCCCGAGAGGAGAGAGGGAGAGAGAGACGTGGGCCTCCCCCCCCGAGGAGAGAGAGAGAGACGTGGGCCTCCCCCCCCCAGAGAGAGAGAGAGAGACGTGGGCCTCCCCCCCCCCCCAGAGAGAGAGAGAGAGAGACGTGGGCCTCCCCCCCCCCCCCCCAGAGAGAGAGAGAGAGACGTGGGCCTCCCCCCCCCCGAGAGAGAGAGAGAGAGAGACGTGGGCCTCCCCCCCCCCCCCCGAGAGAGAGAGAGAGAGACGTGGGCCTCCCCCCCCCCAGAGAGAGAGAGAACGTGGGCCTCCCCCCGCGAGAGAGAGGGAGAGAGACGTGGGCCTCCCCCGGGGAGAGAGGAGAGAGAGACGTGGGCCTCCCCCCCCCCCCCCCAGAGAAGAGAGAGAGAGAGAGAGACGTGGGCCTCCCCCCCCCCCCAGAGAGAGAGAGAAGAGAGACGTGGGCCTCCCCCCCCCCCCCCCCAGAGAGAGAGAGAGAGAGACGTGGGCCTCCCCCCCCCCCGAGGAGAGAGAGAGAGAGAGACGTGGGCCTCCCCCCCCCCCAGAGAGAGAGAGAGAGAGAGACGTGGGCCTCCCCCCCCCCCCCGCCCCCCCCAGAGAGAGAGAGCGTGGGCCTCCCCCCCCAGAGAGAGAGAGACGTGGGCCTCCCCCCCCCCCCCCCGAGAGAGAGAGAGAGAGAGAGAGACGTGGGCCTCCCCCCCCCCCCCGAGAGAGAGAGAGACGTGGGCCTCCCCCCCCGAGAGAGAGAGAGAGAGACGGACGCGGGCCTCCCCCCAGAGAGAAAGGTGCTCTCTGGTTCGGCAGACCCCCAGATACATGACATGATATTTATTCGTCCTGAGGAAGAGGCCGGGGAGGCCTGAAACACGATGACTAATAAATAAATACTATATTCACCCTTTGATGTCTGGTGGAATACGGCAGCGCGGTGTTTAACCCTTCATCCTCCGTATTTAAATTTTTTGAGATAATGACCTTTGTGTTTCCTTTGGTTGTAAGCCATAATCATCAGCATTAACAGAAATAAACACATGAAATAGATCCCTCTGTGTGTAATGACTCTATATACAGTAATAGATGGGGATAACAGATATTCCAGTATGAGGACAATGAACGTCTGACCCTTCTTATATGAACCCCCTCCCCCCCCCCTCGCCTCCTTTTCTTCCTTTCCTCAACTCATGAAGTATTGTCACTTCTCCACAGACCTCCACCATGTAACCATTATACAATGTGTTCTGCTTATCTTACACTTTCAGTTTCTATTCCCCCGACTCATCTCTTCCTCTCCAGCCTGACTCTGCTTTACCTCACCTGTCACATTTACTATCACATTGAAAACTGTTTTTTTTGTTTCATTTGCTTATGTATATATGTTTGTGTCTTCAGAATCTGTCATTATCAGCCTGATGAAGGGGCTGCAGTGTCCTGTAAGCTGCTGTGTTTACAATCTGTTCAGTTCACCATTAAAGGGTATCCACCCCTGAGGAGTCTCAGCCTCCAGTATATTGTATCCACCCCTGAGGACTCTCAGCCTCCAGTATATTGTATCAACCCCTGAGGAGTCTCAGCCTCCAGTATATTGTATCCACCCCTGAGGACTCTCAGCCTCCAGTATATTGTATCCACCCCTGAGGACCCTCAGCCTCCAGTATATTGTATCAACCCCTGAGGACTCTCAGCCTCCAGTATATTGTATCCACCCCTGAGGAGTCTCAGCCTCCAGTATATTGTATCCACCCCTGAGGACTCTCAGCCTCCAGTATATTGTATCCACCCCTGAGGACTCTCAGCCTCCAGTATATTGTATCCACCCCTGAGGACTCTCAGCCTCCAGTATATTGTATCCACCCCTGAGGACTCTCAGCCTCCAGTATATTGTATCCACCCCTGAGGAGTCTCAGCCTCCAGTATATTGTATCCACCCCTGAGGACTCTCAGCCTCCAGTATATTGTATCCACCCCTGAGGAGTCTCAGCCTCCAGTATATTGTATCCACCCCTGAGGACTCTCAGCCTCCAGTATATTGTATCCACCCCTGAGGACTCTCAGCCTCCAGTATATTGTATCCACCCCTGAGGAGTCTCAGCCTCCAGTATATTGTATCCACCCCTGAGGACTCTCAGCCTCCAGTATATTGTATCCACCCCTGAGGACTCTCAGCCTCCAGTATATTGTATCCACCCCTGAGGACTCTCAGCCTCCAGTATATTGTATCAACCCCTGAGGAGTCTCAGCCTCCAGTATATTGTATCCACCCCTGAGGACTCTCAGCCTCCAGTATATTGTATCCACCCCTGAGGACTCTCAGCCTCCAGTATATTGTATCCACCCCTGAGGACTCTCAGCCTCCAGTATATTGTATCCACCCCTGAGGACTCTCAGCCTCCATTATATTGTATCCACCCCTGAGGAGTCTCAGCCTCCAGTATATTGTATCAACCCCTGAGGAGTCTCAGCCTCCAGTATATTGTATCCACCCCTGAGGACTCTCAGCCTCCAGTGTATTGTATCCACCCCTGAGGAGTCTCAGCCCCCAGCGTATTGTATCCACCCCTGAGGACTCTCAGCCTCCAGCGTATTGTATCCACCCCTGAGGACTCTCAGCCTCCAGCGTATTGTATCCACCCCTGAGGACTCTCAGCCTCCAGCGTATTGTATCCACCCCTGAGGAGTCTCAGCCTCCAGCGTATTGTATCAACCCCTGAGGAGTCTCAGCCTCCAGTATATTGTATCCACCCCCTGAGGACTCTCAGCCTCCAGTATATTGTATCCACCCCTGAGGACTCTCAGCCTCCAGTATATTGTATCCACCCCTGAGGACTCTCAGCCTCCAGTATATTGTATCCACCCCTGAGGACTCTCAGCCTCCAGTATATTGTATCCACCCCTGAGGACTCTCAGCCTCCAGTATATTGTATCCACCCCTGAGGACTCTCAGCCTCCAGTATATTGTATCAACCCCTGAGGAGTCTCAGCCTCCAGTATATTGTATCAACCCCTGAGGAGTCTCAGCCTCCAGTATATTGTATCAACCCCTGAGGAGTCTCAGCCCCAGCGTATTGTATCCACCCCTGAGGACTCTCAGCCTCCAGCGTATTGTATCCACCCCTGAGGAGTCTCAGCCTCCAGCGTATTGTATCCACCCCTGAGGAGTCTCAGCCTCCAGCGTATTGTATCAAGCCCTGAGGAGTCTCAGCCTCCAGTATATTGTATCCACCCCTGAGGACTCTCAGCCTCCAGTATATTGTATCCACCCCTGAGGACTCTCAGCCTCCAGTATATTGTATCCACCCCTGAGGACTCTCAGCCTCCAGTGTATTGTATCCACCCCTGAGGACTCTCAGCCTCCAGCGTATTGTATCCACCCCTGAGGACTCTCAGCCTCCAGCGTATTGTATCCACCCCTGAGGACTCTCAGCCTCCAGCGTATTGTATCCACCCCTGAGGACTCTCAGCCTCCAGCGTATTGTATCCACCCCTGAGGACTCTCAGCCTCCAGTATATTGTATCCACCCCTGAGGAGTCTCAGCCCCCAGTCGTATTGTATCCACCCCTGAGAGCTCTCAGCCTCCAGCGTATTGTATCCACCCCTGAGGAGTCTCAGCCTCCAGTATATTGTATCCACCCCTGAGGAGTCTCAGCCTCCAGTTATTGTATCCACCCCTGAGGACTCTCAGCCTCCAGTGTATTGTATCCACCCCTGAGGACTCTCAGCCTCCAGTTATGTATAGCTAATTCCACCCCTGAGGATCTCACCTCAGTTATTGTATCCACCCTGGCTTCAGCTCAGTATATTGTATCCACCCTGAGGATCTCAGCCTCCAGTATATTGTATCCACCCTGAGGATCTCAGCCTCCAGTGTATTGTATCCACCCTGAGGAGTCTCAGCCTCCAGTATATTGTATCACCCTGAGGAGTCTCAGCCTCCAGTATATTGTATCACCCCTGAGGACTCTCAGCCTCCAGGTATTGTATCACCCCTGAGGAGTCTCAGCCCCCAGCGTATTGTATCCACCCTGAGGACTCTCAGCCTCCAGCGTATTGTATCCACCCCTGAGGAGTCTCAGCCTCCAGCGTATTGTATCCACCCCTGAGGAGTCTCAGCCTCCAGCGTATTGTATCAACCCCTGAGGAGTCTCAGCCTCCAGTATATTGTACCACCCCCTGAGGACTCTCAGCCTCCAGTATATTGTATCCACCCCTGAGGACTCTCAGCCTTCAGTGTATTGTATCCACCCCTGAGGAGTCTCAGCCTCCAGTTATTGTATCCACCCCTGAGGACTCTCAGCCTCCAGTTATTGTATCCACCCCTGAGGATCTCAGCCTCCAGCTATTGTATCACCCCTGAGGATCTCAGCCTCCAGTATTGTATCCACCCCTGAGGACTCTCAGCCTCCAGTGTATTGTATCCCCTGAGGATCTCAGCCCAGTATTGTATCCACCCCTGAGGACTCTCAGCCTCCAGGTATTGTATCCACCCTGAGGACTCTCACCTCCAGCGTATTGTATCCACCCCTGAGGAGTCTCAGCCTCCAGCGTATTGTATCAACCCTGAGGAGTCTCAGCCTCCAGTATATTGTATCCACCCCCTGAGGATCTCAGCCTCCAGTATATTGTATCCACCCTGAGGATCTCAGCCTCAGTGTATTGTATCCACCCCTGAGGAGCTCTCATGCCTCAGTATATTGTATCCACCCTGAGGACTCTCAGCCTCCAGTGTATTGTATCCACCCCTGAGGAGTCTCAGCCTCCAGTTATTGTATCCACCCCTGAGGACTCTCAGCCTCCAGTTATTGTATCCACCCTGAGGACTCTCAGCCTCCAGTGTTGTATCCACCCTGAGGAGTCTCAGCCCCAGGTATTGTATCCACCCCTGAGGACTCTCAGCCTCCAGCGTATTGTATCCACCCCTGAGGACTCTCAGCCTCCAGGTATTGTATCCACCCTGAGGAGTCTCAGCCTCCAGTTATTGTATCCACCCCTGAGGACTCTCAGCCTCCAGTTATTGTATCCACCCCTGAGGATCTCAGCCTCCAGTGTATTTGTATCCACCCCTGAGGACTCTCAGCCTTCCAGTGTATTGTATCCACCCCTGAGGACTCTCAGCCTCCAGTATATTGTATCCACCCCTGAGGACTCTCAGCCTCCAGTGTATTGTATCCACCCCTGAGGAGTCTCAGCTTCAGGATTGTATCCACCCTGAGGGTCTCAGCCTCCGTATTGTATATCTGCTGGATACACTGTACCATGTGTTATTCTATAATAGAGCACTATGGATGAGTTAGGGTAGTGCACACAGGGCGTTTTTCTTGCTTTTGGCAGTTTTCATGCAGAAACCTTGGTTTTATGGTAATTTATGCTAATTTGTTCCTGCGGTTGGGCTTCCCAGCAAAACCAAGGTGTGTTTACAGAAACGCTGCGCCCACACATTGGTTTTGACAAGTGTCAAGAACTGTCAGATCCCTGCGTTTTTGGTGCGGATGGAAAGAATTGACTTGTTCATTCTTTCTGCAATTGTGGTGCAGTCAATGGGAAAAAGCAGCATCAAAAACGCAAAAAACGCAGACAAGATCATAGCACTTCTCCTGTCAGGGATCCAGGATCCTCAGGACGTTTTTTGAGCAAGTCATGAATGCAGGAAAACCTGTGGGCACAGACCTTACAGTCACTGTGTGTATGATCCTGCACTTGTGGCTCCATCTAGGTCTCTTCAGACTTCAGGGGTTTGGCAGCGGCCGGGCCTGGATGATTTTCTCTGGAAGAAACTTCTTCCGTTTTGTCACCCACAGACCAGACATATGGAGTATATGAGAGATTGTCACATGCAGGTCACACCCAGGACCACACAGGCATTCCTGCAGCTCCTTTATATTGCTGTTGACCTGCCAGGTTCTTTAATGTCGGCCTCCTGCAGCTTCTTTAAAGTTGTTGTCGGCCTCCTGCCAGTTCTTTAGGGTTGCTGTTGGCCTCCTGCTGGTTCTTTAATGTTGCTGTTGACCTCCTACTGGTTCTATAATGTTGTTGTCGGCCTCCAGCAGCTCCTTTAACGTTGTCGGCCTCATGCCGGTTCTTTAGTGTTGCTGTTGGCCTCCTGCAGGTTCTATAATGTTGTTGTCGGCCTCCTGCAGCTCCTTTAATGTTGTTGGCCTCCTGCCTTGTGACTGGGTGTAAGGCAGAGCAAGAAGGGACGACAGGCCTAGGGACGATCCAACAGATTTATTAACAAGAACGCTGGAACAACACACGCAGGTAGATCTACAGAGTCCACAATTAGTCCAACGGAAACAGATTCGGGGGCAGCTCCCGATAATCCTTGTGCCAGATAACAAAGCAATAGTCCACACGAGTCCAATGGATTCCACACAATCCCACGGACGACGAGATCTGGCCTCAGCTCAAGTCTCGCTCCTGTCCTGTCCACAGTCAACTCTCATCTGATCTTAAAAATAAGAATGGATTGTCTGAGCTCCTGGGAGCAGCCCAGGAAGGGGTAGGGATCCACCTGAAGATTCTAGACTGGTCGGCTTTGAGATGTCTACAAGGATGTGTATTGCAGGTTATCTTCTGCTTAGGAAACAATGGGGAATTCCACTAGCTGTTGACACAAGCCTAAATGACATTATGGCTCAGGGCTGCAAGTATTGGGGAAAGGAGACAGTTAAGTTGTATCTAATAGAAACCAGAGAACAGTTACATACATCACATGGCATTACGATACAAATACAGGACAGGGAAAACTACATATCATGACATGCCTGTTCTATAATTTTGCTGTCGGCCTCCTGCCAGTTCTATAATGTTGTTGTCGGCCTCCTGCAGCTCCTTTAATGTTGTCGGCCTCATGCCGGTTCTTTAGTGTTGCTGTTGGCCTCCTGCTGGTTCTATAATGTTGTTGTCGGCCTCCTGCAGCTCCTTTAATGTTGTTGGCCTCCTGCAGCTTCTTTAATGTTGCTGTTGGCCTCCTGCCAGTTCTATAATGTTGTCGGCCTCCTGCAGGTCCTTTAATGTTGTTGGCCTCCTGCCGGTTCTATAATTTTGCTGTCAGCCTCCTGCCAGTTCTATAATGTTGTTGTCGGCCTCCTGCAGCTCCTTTAATGTTGCTGTCAGCCTCCTGCCAGTTCTATAATGTTGTTGTCGGCCTCCTGCAGCTCCTTTAATGTTGCTGTCAGCCTCCTGCCAGTTCTATAATGTTGTTGTTGGCCTCCTGCAGCTTCTTTAATGTTGCTGTCGGCCTCCTGCCAGTTCTATAATGTTGTTGTTGGCCTCCTGCAGCTTCTTTAATGTTGCTGTCAGCCTCCTGCCAGTTCTATAATGTTGTTGTTGGCCTCCTGCAGCTTCTTTAATGTTGCTGTCGGCCTCCTGCCAGTTCTATAATGTTGTTGGCCTCCTGCAGCTCCTTTAATATTGTTGGCCTCCTGCCGGTTCTATAATTTTGCTGTCTGCCTCTTGCAGCCTCCTAGACCATTTTTCTTCTGGTCTTTTTTTTTGCTCGTCTAGTTGTCAGTAATGCTCATGTTGTGCCACATTTAAGCCCCTTCTTGATGAGGTCTTGAGTGTCCATGGTAGATCTGATCCCTGGCGAGTGTTTCTGTCCTGATCACTTTGTGCAGTTAGATCCTCTGCTGTGTTGTCGGCTGTTGGGTAAATCCTGTGAGATCAGTGACCCTTTCTGTGTATAATGAGTAAATGACAATGTGACGGGTGACCATAGCAGGGTGTGAACACTTACAGGAGTTTAGTTTATTTCTATCTGTCCCTGCCATGATTTGTTTGTTCCTGGGTGGATTAGGTCAGTGTGATGATGATATTATAAGGGGGATCAGATTACTGGATTTCTGTATGATAAAGTCTTTTCTTCATTAATGTATAAAGTTGTTTAATAATAAAATGCTGTTCCCTTTGTGTTGTGTGAGTTGATTTCCTATTAGAGGTTTCTGGGAATGTGAGAAGTGCGGCCTCCTCCTCTGGCCTCCTCATCTGGCCTCCTCCTCTGGTCTCCTCCTCTGGCCTCCTCCTCTGGCCTCCTCCTCTGGCCTCCTCCTCTGGTCTCCTCCTCTGGTCTCCTCCTCTGGTCTCCTCCTCTGGCCTCCTCCTCTGGCCTCCTCCTCTGTCGTCCTCCTCTGTCGTCCTCCTCTGGCCTCCTCCTCTGGCCTCCTCCTCTGGCCTCCTCCTCTGGTCTCCTCCTCTGGTCTCCTCCTCTGTCGTCCTCCTCTGGCCTCCTCCTCTGGTCTCCTCCTCTGGTCTCCTCCTCTGGCCTCCTCCTCTGGTCTCCTCCTCTGGCCTCCTCCTCTGGTCTCCTCCTCTGGCCTCCTCCTCTGGCCTCCTCCTCTGGCCTCCTCCTCTGGCCTCCTCCTCTCCTCTGGCCTCCTCCTCTGGCCTCCTCCTCTGGCCTCCTCCTCTGGTCTCCTCCTCTGGCCTCCTCCTCTGGTCTCCTCCTCTGGCCTCCTCCTCTGGCCTCCTCCTCTGATCCTCGTCCTGTCGTACGGATGAGGTTGGGCTCTGCGATCTCCTACATTAACAGCAGAGCAACAATACTGATTGCATTAATCAAGAGGATATTTATAGGGAACCTGGCAGCTTGATTTTACCCCCAAACCTATCACTACCCGTCCCTGCGCCTTCCTACTAGAGCATCTCAATTAGAATATCATCAAAAATCAATATATTGCCATACTTCACTGACTAATAAATCAATATATTCACCCTTTGATGTCTGGTGGAATACGGCAGCGCGGTGTTTAACCCTTCATCCTCCCTACTATTATTTTCTGAGATAATGACCTTTGGGTTTTCATTAATCATTTATAGAAGTAAACACATGAAATAGATCCCTGTGTGTGTAATGACTCTATATAATACATGGGTGTCACTATGGATTGAAATAGTCACTTTTATCAGTCGTCCATGGCAGCACCCTACACTAGAGAGGGATCCGCCCTCCAAGGACAGGGGCCCTTCAGGCTTTATAAGGGCCGGTTCCTCTCCCCACATCAGTTGCTTTCCTGTCCTTGAATGGGGATCCTTGGGAACGGCGGTTCCAGAGGGCTAAGTGTTTATTTGGGCTTTTTGCCTCTTTTTACCGCTGGATGGTGTCCTACCTACAGGCCAGTGTGGGCTGAAGGCTGGCTGCAGGGTATGTGGCTGGTCCATGGGTGCGGGCACAGGGTAGGCCAGATTGGGCCCTGTGGCTTCCAGCCCTGGAGGTGGCTTGTGGGTCCCTCTGGGTGCGGGCCGGCGGTGTGGCGTCTGCCACATGCACCTGGCCGGTAACTGCGTGTCCGGGTGACAAGTGCGTTGGATTTCCGGGGGTGGGCCCATGATGTCATGCACGGTGGTGTCCCCTGATTGGCGGCCGCTGTGTGCTGGGTATGCATACATCAGCTCTCTAAGGCACAGTTCCTCCAACATAAAGGAGTTAGTAGCTGTAGAGAAAGCTATAGAGGGCTTCCTGCCAGCCTTACAGGGCCATCATGTCAAGATCCTGTCCCACAATCAGGTGTTAGTAGCCTATATAAACCACCAGGAAGGGATACGGTCCACAGCACTGATGGAAGTAGGACGAATCCTTCTTTTAGCAGAGACACACTTAAGGCCACTTCACACACACAGATATCTGAGTCCAATATCTGAACCAATCTCGTTGCAGTGAAATCATGGACACATTGTTACATTTTGTGGCTGTGTACAACATGGAGCAATGTATCCATGATTTCACTGCAGCCAGAGATCTGTTCAGATATTGGACTCAGATACCTGTGTGTGTGAAGTGGCCTTTAGCCTCCATCTCAGCAGTACGTAAAAGGGAAGGACAACAGCAAAGCAGATCTCCTCAGCCGCGTACAGCAGGGCGAGTCAGGCAGTGTCCACCAGATCATGTCCGCACCATAGATTTAGCTGCAGTTTCCCAGGATTCCTGCATTTGCAGTGGATAGCCTTCTAGCTGGGATTTCAGGCTGGCCTATGCCTTTCCTCCACTAGTTCTGATACCGACCGTCCTCCACAACATTTGGGAAGACAGAGCACAGGTTCACAGCCGCCTTCTGGCCGAGGAGGACATGGATTTCTGGCTTCAGCAGATGTCGGTCTCCGATCCCTGGGTCCTTTCAGATCTTACAGATCCTCTCTCCCAGGGGCCAATCCATCACCTGCAGGCTACAGCAGACCGCCTGGGATTTGGAATGGACCTTGTGAGTAGTAGGGGGTTCTCTACTCTCCTAAAATCTAGAAAGCCTGTGACCTCCCAGAATTATCACAGAACCTGGAGGAAAGTGTCATTATCCGGGGCAGATCCCAAAAGGGTAAGTGGGTATCAACTTGGTTCTGAGGTTCCTGCAGTGGAGATGGGACCCTCGGTAACCCCCCTCAAAGTCCAGGTGTCGGCACTCGGTGCTCTTTATAACTGCAATGTAACAGGACCCTTATTAAAGCATGCACCAGGTGTAAACCTATTCGGTCCATTAATGCAGCCCCCTGGGATCTTAACCTGGTATTCTCTGCATTAACAGAACCCCCCTTTGAACCCTTGCAGGATGTTCCTATTTAGGTCCTTTCCCATAAGACGGTCCTCTTGGTAGCCTTGACCTCCGCCAGGTGGATAGGAGACATCCAGGCCCTCTCAGCAGTCCCTCCTTTTACTCTGTTTCGGGATGATGGGGTGATTTTGCCTACAGTAATGTCCACCTTTCATCAGTCTCAGGAGATTGTCCCACCAACCATAAAGAGCTGGTTACATTCCTTAGATGTGAAATGCTGTCTGCAGAGGCCCCTCCAGTCCACTAGTTCCTGGAGGAAGGATAGGTCCCTTCTTGTTTGCTTTTAGGGACAGATGAGGGGTTGTCGGGCCTCCATTGCCGGCTCGTTGGGTTAGGGAGGCTATTAGCATGGTCTACTCTGCAAGCGGCAAAGAAGTGAAGCCCCTCCGAGCTCATTCCACAAGGGCCGCGGCTCCTACCTGGGCTGAGAGGTCAGGTGTATCTGTAGGGCAGGGACTTGGTCTTCTACGTTCTATCAGCACTATGGATTACATCTCTCTGGTGCTGATATTTTGGGAGCCGGGTGCTACAGGCTGTGGTCCCTCCCTAATCTATGTTTCTCTGTAATTCTCTTGTTTGGGTGCTGTCACCCAATGAATTACTTACCAGTAATGTGTTTTTCGGAGTCCATGATGGCACCCACGTGTTCCCTCCCATTGTTGAGGGTTTCTTCTCCTCTTGGTGTTTTGTGGTGTTGGGGTCGTGATGGACTGACGATGTTATTTAGGTTCATTTCTCACACTCTGTAACCAGCTGACATGGGGAGAAGAGGCGCCCTTCTAAAGCCTCATGTTCCCTCTCCTTGAAGGGCGGATCCCACTCTCATTAGGGTCCTGTCATGGCCTAGAAAGCACCTTAGGGTCCTGTCATGGCCTAGAAAGCACCTTACCGGTGAGTATGATGATATTCTAATTCATTGAGATGCTCCTTATACACAGTACAGACCATAGTTTGGACATCTTCTCATTCAGAGTTTTCTGTATTTTCATGACTGTGAACATTGTAGATTCACACTGAAGACATCAAAACTATGAATTATCACATGTGGAATTATAGACTGAACAAAAGAGTGTGAAATAACTGACAATATGTCTTATATTCTAGGTTCTTCCTTTTGCTGTGATTACTGCTTTGCTCACTCTTGCCATTCTCCTGATGAGCTTCAAGAGGTAGTCACCGGAAATGGTCTTCACTTCACAGGTGCCCTGTCAGGGTTAATAAGTGGGATTTCTTGCCTTATAAATGGGGTTGGGACCATCAGTTGTGTTGTGCAGAGTCTGGTGGAGACACAGATGATCGTCCTACTGAATAGACTGGGAGAATTTGTATTATGGCAAGAAAAAAGCAGCTAAGAAAAACGAGCAGCCATCATTACTGTAAGAAATGGAGGTCAGTCAGTCCGAAAAATGGGGAAAACTTTGAAAGTGTCTCCAAGTGCAAAAACCATCAAGTGCTACAAAGAAACTGACTGACATGAGGACCGGCCCAGGACAGGAAGACCAAGAGTCACCTCTGCTGCAGAGGATAAGTTCATCCGAGTCACCAGCCTCAGAAATCGCAGGTTAACAGCAGCTCAGATTAGAGACCAGGTCAATGCCACACAGAGGTCTAGCAGCAGACACATCTCTACAACAACTGTTAGGAGGAGACACTGTGCAGCAGGCCTTCATGGTAAAATAGCTGCTAGGAAACCACTGCTAAGGACAGGCAACAAGCAGAAGAGACTTGTGTGGGGTAAAGAACACAAGGAACGGACATTAGACCAGTGGGAATCTGTGCTTTGTCTGAGGAGTCAAAATGTGAGATCTTTGGTTCCAACCACCGTGTCTGTGTGCGACACAGAAAAGGTGAACGGATGAACTCTACATGCCTGGACCCACCGTGAAGCATGGAGGAGGAGGTGTGATGGTGTGTGGGTGTGGAGGAGGAGGTGTGATGGTGTGGGGTGGGGGGGGGGGGGGGGGTGGAGGAGGAGGTGTGATGGTGTGTGGAGGAGGAGGTGTGATGTGTGGGGTGGGGGGGGGGGGGGGGGGTGGAGGAGGAGGTGTGATGGTGATGGTGATGGGGGGCTACGCCAGATGACCTGGCCTCCACAGTCACCAGACCTGAACCCAATCCAGATGGTTTGCGGTGACTACCTCTTCATCCAGAGAATGCCAAGAGTGTGCAAAGCCGTAATCACAGCAAGAGGCGGCTACTGTGAAGATCCTAGAGTATAAGACATATTCTCAGTTTCACACTTCTTTGTTCAGTCTATAATTCCACATGTGATAATTCATAGTTTTGATGTCTTCAGTGTGAATCTACAATTTTCTTGTAATGAAAATACAGAGAACTCTGTGAATGAGAAGATGTGTCCAGACTTTTGGTCTGTCCTGTATGTCCCTGCCTGACCTATAACTGTCCTTTAATGTTTGTAGAAAATGAGTTTGATCCTCACATGGCTGTATGGTAATTAGTCTTGTAGATTACATATGTGGTCACCCTGGGTGTTCACCAGGGCTCCTCTCCCCCCTCCATGCTGGGATTATGCCCCCGGTGGGTGCGATCAGTCAGGAGCGCGCTCCCGATTCACAATTCTTGTCTCTCCTTCCAGGTATGACGCTCTGCCGGCCAGGCGTCATTTTGGGTCCTGTGCAGTGTGGGGGGTGTATTGTCGTACGGGCCGGCTCCGGAGCATGCACAGTGCGTGTACTGAAGTGGGCCTATACATCTGATAATCTTCCACAATGCACCAGACCGGGATTGACCTCCAGCCGGCAGAGCGTCATCACCGGAAGGAGGAACAAGAATTTTTGAATCGTCCGCACTTAACTATTCTGGTGTCCAGTCCCTGAAAGCCTCTCTCTCAGGTGGTGCTGGATGGTGGAGCCCCTCTCTCAGGTGGTGCTGGATGGTGGAGCCTCTCAGGTGGTGCTGGATGGTGGAGCCCCTCTCTCAGGTGGTGCTGGATGGTGGAGCCTCTCTCAGGTGGTGCTGGATGGTGGAGCCTCTCTCTCAGGTGGTGCTGGATGGTGGAGCCTCTCTCTCAGGTGGTGCTGGATGGTGGAGCCTCTCTCTCAGGTGGTGCTGGATGGTGGAGCCTCTCTCTCAGGTGGTGCTGGATGGTGGAGCCTCTCTCAGGTGGTGCTGGATGGCGGAGCCTCTCTCAGGTGGTGCTGGATGGTGGAGCCTCTCTCTCAGGTGGTGCTGGATGGTGGAGCCTCTCTCTCAGGTGGTGCTGGATGGTGGAGCCTCTCAGGTGGTGCTGAATGGTGGAGCCCCTCTCTCAGGTGGTGCTGGATGGTGGAGCCTCTCTCAGGTGGTGCTGGATGGTGGAGCCTCTCTCTCAGGTGGTGCTGGATGGTGGAGCCTCTCTCAGGTGGTGCTGGATGGTGGAGCCTCTCTCTCAGGTGGTGCTGGATGGCGGAGCCTCTCTCAGGTGGTGCTGGATGGTGGAGCCTCTCTCTCAGGTGGTGCTGGATGGTGGAGCCCCTCTCCTCAGGTGGTGCTGGATGGTGGAGCCTCTCAGGTGGTGCTGAATGGTGGAGCCCCTCTCTCAGGTGGTGCTGGATGGTGGAGCCTCTCTCAGGTGGTGCTGGATGGTGGAGCCTCTCTCTCAGGTGGTGCTGGATGGTGGAGCCCCTCTCTCAGGTGGTGCTGGATGGTGGAGCCTCTCAGGGGGTGCTGGATGGTGGAGCCTCTCTTTTAGGTGGTGCTGGATGGTGGAGCCTCTCTATCAGGAGGTGCTGGATGGTGGAGCCTCTCTCTCAGGTGGTGCTGGATGGTGGAGCCTCTCTCTCAGGTGGTGCTGGATGGTGGAGCCTCTCTCTCAGGTGGTGCTGGATGGTGGAGCCTCTCTATCAGGAGGTGCTGGATGGTGGAGCCTCTCTCTCAGGTGGTGCTGGATGGTGGAGCCTCTCTCAGGTGGTGCTTGATGGTGGAGCCTCTCTCAGGTGGTGCTGGATAGTGGAGCCTCTCTCGGGTGGTGCTGGATGGCGGAGCCTCTCGGGTGGTGCTGGATAGTGGAGCCTCTCGGGTGGTGCTGGATGGTGGAGCCTCTCGGGTGGTGCTGGATGGTGGAGCCTCTCTTTCGGGTGGTTCCGGTTGGTGGAGCCTCTCTTTCGGGTGGTGCCAGGTGGTGGAGCCTCTCTTTCGGGGGGTGCCGGATGGTGGAGCCTCTCTCTCGGGTGGTGCTGGTTGGTGGAGCCTCTCGGGTGGTGCCGGATGGTGCAGCCTCTCTCTTGGGTGGTGCGGGATGGTGGAGCCTCTCTCTCGGGTGGTGCAGGATGGTGGAGCCTCTCAGGTGGTGCTGGATGGTGGAGCCTCTCTCTCAGGTGGTGCCGGATGGCAGAGCCTCTCAGGTGGTGCTGGATGGTGGAGCCTCTCAGGTGGTGCTGGATGATAGAGCCTCTCTGGTGGTGCTGGATGGTGGAGCCTCTCAGGTGGTGCTGGATGGTGGAGCCTCTCTCAGGTGGTGCTGGATGTTGAAGCTTCTCAGGTGGTGCTGGATATTGGAGTGGCTTGGAGCCTTCAGGTGGTGCTGGATGGTGGAGCCTCTCTCTCAGGTGGTGCTGGATGTGGAGCCTCTCTCTCAGGTGGTGCTGGATGGTGAAGCCTCTCTCTCGGGTGGTGCTGGATGGTGGAGCCTCTCTCTCGGTGGTGCTGGATGGTGGAGCCTCTCTATCAGGAGGTGCTGGATGGTGGAGCCTCTCTCTCGGAGGTGCTGGATGGTGAAGCCTCTCTCTCGGGTGGTGCTGGATGGTGGAGCCTCTCTCTCGGGTGGTGCTGGATGGTGGAGCCTCTCTCTCAGGTGGTGCTGGATGGTGGAGCCTCTCTCTCAGGTGGTGCTGGATGTTGGAGCCTCTCTCTCGGTGGTGCTGGATGGTGGAGCCTCTCTCGGGTGGTGCCGGATGGTAGAGCCTCTCTCGGGTGGTGCTGGATGGCGGAGCCTCTCAGGTGGTGCTGGATGGCGGAGCCTCTCAGGTGGTGCTGGATGGCGGAGCCTCTCAGGTGGTGCTGGATGGTGGAGCCTCTCTCAGGCGGTGCTGGACGTTGGAGCTTCTCAGGTGGTGCTGGATGTTGGAGCCTCTCTCTCAGGTGGTGCTGGATGGTGGAGCCTCTCAGGTGGTGCTGGATGGTGGAGCCTTTCTCTCAGGTGGTGCTGGATGGTGGAGCCTCTCGTGGAGCTGGATGGTGGAGCCTCTCAGGTGGTGCTGGATGGTGGAGCCTCTCTATCAGGAGGTGCTGGATCGTGGAGCCTCTCTCTCAGGTGTTGCTGGATGGTGGAGCCTCTCTCGTGTGGTGCTGGATGGTGGAGCCTCTCTCGGGTGGTGCTGGATGGCGGAGCCTCTCGGGTGGTGCTGGATGGTGGAGCCTCTCGGGTGGTGCTGGATGGTGGAGCCTCTCTTTCGGGTGGTGCTAGTTGGTGGAGCCTCTCGGGTGGTGCCGGATGGTGGAGCCTCTCTCTCGGGTGGTGCCGGATGGTGGAGCCTCTCAGGTGGTGCTGGATGGTAGAGCCTCTCAGGTGGTGCTGGATGGTAGAGCCTCTCAGGTGGTGCTGGATGGTGGAGCCTTTCAGGTTGTGCTGGATGGTAGAGCCTCTCTCTCAGGTGGTGCTGGATGGTGGAGCCTCTCTCTCAGGTGGTGCTGGATGGTGGAGCCTCTCTCTCAGGTGGTGCTGGATGGCGAAGACTTTCTCTCGGGTGGTGCTGGATGTTGGAGCCTCTCTCTCGGGTGGTGCTGGATGTTGGAGCCTCTCTCTCAGGTGATGCTGGATGGCGAAGCCTCTCTCAGGTGGTCCTGGATGGTGGATCCTCGAGATGCTGGATGGCAGAGCACCTCTCAGGTGGTGCTGGATGGTAGAGCCTCTTTCTCAGGTGGTGCTTAATGGCGGATCCTCAAGAGATGCTGGATGGCAGAGCCTCTCTCTCAGGAGGTGTTGGATGGCAGAGCCTCTCTCTCAGGAGGTGTTGGATGGTGGAGTGTCTCTCTCAGGTGGTGTTGGATGATGGAGCCTCTCAGGTGGTGCTGGATGATGGAGCCTCTCTCAGGTGGTGCTGGATGGTGAAGCCTCTCTCTCAGGTGGTGCTGGATGGTGGAGCCTCTCTCTCGGGTGGCGCTGGATGGTGGAGCCTCTCTCTCAGGTGGTGCCGGATGGTAGAGCCTCTCAGGTGGTGCCGGATGGCGGAGCCTCTCAGGTGGTGCTGGATGGTGGAGCCTCTCAGGTGGTGCTGGATGGTGGAGCCTCTCTCAGGCGGTGCTGGATGGTGGAGCTTCTCTCTCAGGTGGTGCTGGATGTTGGAGCCTCTCTCTCAGGTGGTGCTGGATGGTGGAGCCTCTCAGGAGGTGCTGGATGGCAGAGCCTCTCTCTCAGGTGGTGCTGGATGGCAGAGGCTCTCAGGTGGTGCTGGATGGCAGAGCCTCTCTCTCAGGTGGCGCTGGATGGCGGAGCATCTCTCAGGTGGCGCTGGATGGCGGAGCCTCTCTTTCAGGTGGTGCTGGATGGTGGAGCCTCTCTCTCAGGTGGTGCTGGATGTTGGAGCTTCACTCAGGTGGTGCTGGATGTTGGAGCTTCTCTCAGGTGGTGCTGGATGTTGGAGCTTCCCTCAGGTGGTGCTGGATGTTGGAGCTTCTCTCAGGTGGTGCTGGATGTTGGAGCTTCTCTCAGGTGGTGCTGGATGATGGAGCCTCTCTTTCGGGTGGTGCTGGATGGTGGAGCCCCTCTCTCGGGTGGTGCTGGATGGCAGAGCCCCTCTCTCAGGTGGTGCTGGATGGCAGAGCCCCTCTCTCAGGTGGTGCTGGATGGCAGAGCCCCTCTCTCAGGTGGTGCTGGATGGCAGAGCCTCTCTCTCAGGTGGTGCTGGATGGTGGAGCCTCTCTCTCAGGTGGTGCTGGATGATAGAGCCTCTCTCAGGTGGTGCTGGATGGCAGAGCCTCAGGTGATGCTGGATGGTGGAGCCTCTCAGGTGATGCTGGATGGTGGAGCCTCTCTCGGGTGGTGCTGGATGGTGGAGCCTCTCAGGTGTTGCTGGATGGTGGAGCCTCTCAGGTGGTGCTGGATGGTGGAGCCTCTCAGGTGGTGTTGGATGGTGGAGCCTCTCAGGTGGTGCTGGATGGTGGAGCCTCTCTATCAGGAGGTGCTGGATGGTGGAGCCTCTCTATCAGGAGGTGCTGGATGGTGGAGCCTCTCTCTCAGGTGGTGCTGGATGGTGGAGCCTCTATCAGGAGGTGCTGGATGGTGGAGCCTCTCAGGTGGTGCTGGATGGTGGAGCCTCTGAGGTGGTGCTGGATGTTGGAGCCTCTCAGGTGGTGCTGGATGGTGGAGCCTCTCAGGTGGTGCTGGATGGCAGAGCCTCTCGGGTGGTGCTGGATGGCAGAGCCTCTCGGGTGGTGCTGGATGGCAGAGCCTCTCAGGTGGTGCTGGATGGCAGAGCCTCTCTCTCAGGTGGCGCTGGATGGCAGAGCCTCTCTCTCAGGTGGCGCTGGATGGCGGAGCCTCTCTTTCAGGTGGCGCTGGATGGCGGAGCCTCTCTTTCAGGTGGTGCTGGATGGCAGAGCCCCTCTCTCAGGTGGTGCTGGATGGCAGAGCCCCTCTCTCAGGTGGTGCAGGATGGAGGAGCCTCTTAGGTGGTGCTGGATGGTGGAGCCTCTCTCTCAGGTGGTGCTGGATGTTGGAGCTTCTCTCAGGTGGTGCGGGATGGCGGAGCCTCTCTCTCAGGTGGTGCAGGATGGAGGAGCCTCTTAGGTGGTGCTGGATGGTGGAGCCTCTCTCTCAGGTGGTGCTGGATGATGGAGCCTCTCTCAGGTGGTGCGGGATGGCGGAGCCTCTCAGGTGGTGCTGGATGGAGGAGCCTCTCTCTCAGGTGGTGCGGGATGGCGGAGCCTCTCCTCAGGTGGTGCTGGATGGAGGAGCCTCTCAGGTGGTGCTGTAAAGCAGAGCCTCTCTCTCAGGTGGTGCTGGATAGCGAAGCGTCTCTCTCAGGTGGTGCTGGATGGTGGAGCCTCTCTCTCAGGTGGTGCTGGATGGTGGAGCCTCTCTCTCAGGTGGTGCTGGATGGAGGAGCCTCTCTCTCAGGTGGTGCGGGATGGCGGAGCCTCTCTCAGGTGGTGCGGGATGGCGGAGCCTCTCCTCAGGTGGTGCTGGATGGCGGAGCCTCTCCTCAGGTGGTGCTGGTTGGAGGAGCCTCTCAGGTGGTGCTGTAAAGCAGAGCCTCTCTCTCAGGTGGTGCTGGATGGCGAAGCGTCTCTCTCAGGTGGTGCTGGATGGTGGAACCTCTTAGGTGGTGCTGGATGGTGGAGCCTCTCTCTCAGGTGGTGCGGGATGGTGGAGCCTCTCAGGTGGTGCTGGATGGTGGAGCCTCTCTATCAGGTGGTGCTGGATGGTGGAGCCGCTCTCTCGGGTGGTGCTGGATGGTGGAGCCTCTCTCAGGTGGTGCTGGATGGTGGAGCCTCTCTCAGGTGGTGCTGGATGGTGGAGCCTCCCTCTCAGGTGGTGCTGGATGGTGGAGCCTCCCTCTCAGGTGGTGCTGGATGGTTTATGGTGGAGCCTCTCAGGTGGTGCTGGATGGTGGAGCCTCTCAGGTAGTGCTGGATGGTGGAGCCTCTCTCTCAGGTGGTGCTGGATGGCAGAGCCTCTCTCTCAGGTGGTGCTGGATGGTGGAGCCTCTCTCTCAGGTGGTGCTGGATGGTGGAGCCTCTCTCAGGTGGTGCTGGATGGTGGAGCCGCTCTCTCGGGTGGTGCTGGATGGTGGAGCCGCTCTCTCGGGTGGTGCTGGATGGTGGAGCCTCTCTCTCGGGTGGTGCTGGATGGTGGAGCCTCTCAGGTGGTGCTGGATGGTGGAGCTCTCTCTCAGGTGGTGCTGGATGGCGGAGCCTCTCAGGTGGTGCTGGTTGCGGAGCCTCTCAGGTAGTGCTGGATGTGGAGCCTCTCTCAGGTGGTGCTGGATGGCAGAGCCTCTTAGGTGGTGCTGGATGTTGGAGCTTCTCTCTTAGGTGGTGCTGGATAACGGAGCCTCTCTCTCAGGTGGTGCTGGATGGGGAGCCTCTCAGGTGGTGCTGGATGGTGGAGCCTCTCAGGTGGTGCTGGATGGCGGAGCCTCTCTCTTAGGTGGTGCTGGATGGTGGAGCCTCTCTCAGGTGGTGCTGGATGGTGGAGCCTCTCTCTCAGGTGGTGCTGGATGGTGGAGCCTCTCAGGTGGTGCTGGATGGTGGAGCCTCTCAGGTAGTGCTGGATGGTGGAGCCTCTCTCTCAGGTGGTGCTGGATGGCAGAGCCTCTCTCTCAGGTGGTGCTGGATGGTGGAGCCTCTCTCAGGTGGTGCTGGATGGTGGAGCCTCTCTCTCAGGTGGTGCTGGATGGTGGAGCCTCTCAGGTGGTGCTGGATGGTGGAGCCTCTCAGGTAGTGCTGGATGGTGGAGCCTCTCTCGGTGGTGCGGATGGTGGAGCCTCTCAGGTGGTGCTGGATGGCGGAGCCTCTCTCTTAGGTGGTGCTGGATGGTGGAGCCTCTCTCCAGGTGGTGCTGGATGGCAGAGCCTCTCTCTCAGGTGGTGCTGGATGGCGGAGCCTCTCTCTTAGGTGGTGCTGGATGGTGGAGCCTCTCAGGTGGTGCTGGATGGTGGAGCCTCCAGGTAGTGCTGGATGGTGGAGCCTCTCTCTCAGGTGGTGCTGGATGGCAGAGCCTCTCTCTCAGGTGGTGCTGGATGGTGGAGCCTCTCAGGTGGTGCTGGATGGCGGAGCCTCTTTCTCAGGTGGTGCTGGATGGTGGAGCCTCTTTCTCAGGTGGTGCTGGATGGTGGAGCCTCTCAGGTGGTGCTGGATGGCGGAGCCTCTCTCTTAGGTGGTGCTGGATGGTGGAGCCTCTTTCTCAGGTGGTGCTGGATGGTGGAGCCTCTCAGGTGGTGCTGGATGGCGGAGCCTCTCTCAGGTGGTGCTGGATGGTGGAGCCTCTCAGTGGTGCTGATGGTGGAGCTTCAGTGGGCTGGATGGTGGAGCCTCTTTCTCAGGTGGTGCTGGATGGTGGAGCCTCTCAGGTGGTGCTGGATGGTGGAGCCTCTCTCAGGTGGTGCTGGATGGTGGAGCCTCTCAGGTGGTGCTGGATGGTGGAGCCTCTCAGGTGGTGCTGGATGTGGAGCCTCTCAGGTGGTGCTGGATGGTGGAGCTCTTCTCAGGTGGTGCTGATGGTGAGCTCAGGTGTGTGATGGAGCCTCTCAGGTGGTGCTGGATGGTGGAGCCTCTCAGGTGGTGCTGGATGGTGGAGCCTCTCAGGTGGTGCTGGATGGTGGAGCCTCTCAGGTGGTGCTGGGAGTGGGAGCCTCTCAGGTGGTGCTGGATGGTGGAGCCTTCAGTGGCAGGTGGAGCTAGGGGGATGGTGGAGCCTCTCAGGTGGTGCTGGATGGTGGAGCCTTCTCAGGTGGTGCTGGATGGTGGAGCCTCTCAGTGCTGATGTGTGCTGGATGGTGGAGCCTCTCAGGTGGTGCTGGATGGTGGAGCCTCTCAGGTGGTGCTGGATGTGTGGGAGCCTCTCAGGTGGTGCTGGATGTGGAGCTTTGGGGGCTGGAGCCTCTCTGGTGTGCTGGATGGTGAGGGCTGGAGGAGTCTCTCTCAGGTGGTGCTGGATGGTGGAGCCTCTCAGGTGGTGCTGGATGGTGACCTTCGGTTGCTGGATGCGGAGCCTCTCAGGTGGTGCTGATGGAGCTTTGGCTGGAGGAGCCCTCTCTGGCATGGGACTTAGTGTGCTGGATGGGAGCTCTCAGTGGTGCGATGGTCTGTGTCCATATGAAAGATACTTTAGTGATTAATTTTCTAACTTTTGGCTGAGTGCGAGGATGGGGGGCACCTATTATGTTTGAAGGATCATGTGGTCACCATTTCTGAATTGCGATTCATGTCTAAAAAGCAAGACCAACGATACCTGGGATATCTCTGTACCTTCATGATGGAGAAAATCCAGGATAAAAAGAATTGTGAATGGATGACACAGGAGACGTCCCTCATGTTACACCAGAAAGGAGATATGTCCACATACATTCCCCAAAAACCAAAGATGTTCTCTATAATTGTGTGATAGCATATAAGCAATAATGATAGTTATCCCGCAGGGGGCAGCAGTGGTTTATACTACAGGACTATAGGCTACATAATAATAATAAAACTTTATTTGTATAGCGCCAACATATTCCGCAGCGCTTTACAGTACAACGGTACATATAAGAAAAATATACGGTACAAAAACGTAATGCAGAACAGTAGTTACATACGAGAAACATAGAATCAACTTAGGAATACAATAAAAAAGGCAGAAAATGAAGGTGACCCTGCTCGAAGAGCTTACAATCTAAGACGGGATGGGAACACAATGTACAGGGGCTTATAACAATGAATATCTTATGTCTAAATGACTACTGTTAGGGAGAAGGATAGGCCGCCCTGAAGAGGTGTGTTTTTAGGGAGCGTCTGAAGCTATGCAGGTTGTGGATGGTCCTAATTTCTTGGGGGTAGAGCATTCCAGAGTTTTGGTGCAGCTCGAGAGAAGTCTTTGAGTCGGGAATGGGAGGTTCGGATTAATGCCGATGTTAGTCTGAGGTCATGTTCAGAGCGAAGCGGACGGGTGGGGTGGTAGACAGAGATGAGGGTGGAGAGGTAAGGAGGTGCCGCACCATGAATAGCTTTGTGGGTGAGAACAAGCAATTTGAATTGGATTCTATAGTGTACGGGCAGCCAATGTAGTGACTGGCACAGAGCGGATCCTATAGTGTACGGGCAGCCAGTGCAATGACTGGCACAGAGCAGAAACATCTGAGTAATGGTTTGCTGGATAGGTGATCCTGGCTGCTGCATTGAGGATAGACTGGAGACGGGAAAGCTTACTGCGGGGGAGGCCAGCTAATAGAGAATTACAGTAGTCAAGGCGGGAATGAATCAGGGCCACGGTGAGGGTTTTAGTTGTTTCCGTGGTGAGGAAAGGGCGAATTCTGGAGATATTTTTCAGGTGCAAACGACAGGAGCGGGTGAGAGATTGTATATAGGAGGTGAAGGAGAGATCAGTGTCCATCAAAACACCGAGACAGCGAGCCTGCTGACTGGGCGTTATCGTGGTGCCGCACACCGAGAGAGATGTCAGATTTAGGGAGGTTGGCAGAGGGTGGGAGCAGAAGAAGTTCAGTTTTGGAAAGGTTGAGTTTCAGATAGAGAGCGGACATGATAGTGGAGACTGTGGTTAGACAGTCATTGGTGTTCTGTAATACCGCAGGGGTAAGGTCAGGGGCTGAAGTGTATAGTTGTGTGTCATCAGCATAAAGATGGTACTGAAAGCCAAATCTGCTGATGGTCTGTCCAATCGGGGCTGTGTAGAGAGAGAAGAGGAGAGGACCGAGGACTGAACCCTGAGGGACCCCGATAGTGAGAGGAAGAGAAGAGGGCCAAGGACTGAACCCTGAGGGACCCCAATAGTGAGAGGAAGAGAAGAGGGCCAAGGACTGAACCCTGAGGGACCCCAATAGTGAGAGGAAGAGGGGAGGAAGTGGAGCCAGAGAATGATACACTGAAAGAGCGGTCAGAAAGATAGGAGGAGAGCCAGGAGAGAGCCGTGTCCTTGATGCCGATGGAGTGCAGCATAGAGAGTAGGAGCTGATGGTCGACAGTGTCAAAAGCTGCAGAGAGATCAAGGAGAATAAGCAGAGAGCGGTCACCATTATGTTTTGCTGTCAGAAGGTCATTGGTCACTTTGATGAGGGCAGTTTCTGTAGAATGTAAGGGGCGGAAACCAGACTGTAATGGATCTAGAAGAGAGTGAGCGGAGAGGTAACGGGTGAGGCGGGAGTAGACCAGGCGCTCCAGGAGTTTAGAGATGAAGGGGAGATTGGAGACTGGTCTGTAGTTATTTGTGCAGGATGGGTCAAGGGATGTTTTCTTTAGTAGTGGAGTGATAATAGAGTGTTTGAAGGAGGAGGGGAAGATGCCAGAAGAGAGGGAGAGATTGAAGATTGTAGTTAAGTGACTGGTGACAATGTATACATCAATAGTACATAGTGATTAGTAATATAAGCAGTAATGATAGTTATCCAGCAGGGGGCAGCAGTGGTCTATACTACAGACTATAGGCTACATGATACAATGTATAGATCAATAGTACAGAGTGATTAGTAATATAAGCTGTAATGATTGTTATCCAGCAGGGGGCAGCAGTGGGTCTATACTACAGACTATAGGCTACATGATACAATGTATAGATCAATAGTACAGTGATTAGTAATATAAGCAGTAATGATAGTTATCCAGCAGGGGGCAGCAGTGGGTCTATACTACAGACTATAGGCTACATGATACAATGTATAGATCAATAGTACAGTGATTAGTAATATAAGCAGTAATGATAGTTATCCAGCAGGGGGCAGCAGTGGATCTATACTACAGACTATAGGCTACATGATACAATGTATAGATCAATAGTACAGTGATTAGTAATATAAGCAGTAATGATTGTTATCCAGCAGGGGGCAACAGTGGATCTATACTACAGACTATAGGCTACATGATACAATGTATAGATCAATAGTACAGTGATTAGTAATATAAGCAGTAATGATTGTTATCCAGCAGGGGGCAGCAGTGGGTCTATACTACAGACTATAGGCTACATGATACAATTAGGGATGAGTGAGTATGCTTGTCACTACTCGGTACTCGCACGAATATCTCGGTACTCGGTGAGTACGGAGTAATCTCGCGATACTCTTGCTATGCTCGGGGTCCACCTCCCTGCATGTTGGCGCTCTTTACATGCAGGGATTGGCTGACAGCCATGTTGGTTGTGGCATTACAGTGATTGGTGGCCGCACAGCGTCTTTATAAGACCTGACCGCGCTGTGCTCGTCACTCTGCTCCACATACAGTCAGTGTAGGGAGAGCTGCTGCTGATTGAGGGACAGATTTGTGGCCTTTCAGCTAGTGTAGGCGCAGGGCTGACAATCTAATTACCACAACAGTCCTTCAGAGGACTAATAGAGCTGTATACAGGGAGGCAGGGTATCTACCAAAGTTCATTGTGCCAGTATACCAGCCTGCATCACATCTGGGGCTGGTGTAAAGGCTGCAAATCTCATCCATCCCAAAACAGTGCTTTTAGGGATGAATTTAGCTCACTATAGGCAGGAGGAGGTTGCAGAGCAAATTAGGATGCGCCAAAACACTCGGTATTCTTGTCAGCGTTTGTGTCTGACCGGTCACCTGCTGGGATTTAATCTCTAATCTCAGGGTCGTGCTAAAAACCAACTCTTGTCTGCATTCATTTAGCATCTTAGTGCCGCAGGAGGGGGTTGTAGCTCCAAGTAGTGTACGCCAAAACACTTTATACGCGTCAGCGTTTGTGTCTGACCGGTCCAGCTGCCGGGATTAAACCGCTGTAATCTGTAATCTCAGTGTGCAGCTTGTGATATGGCGGCCAGCCATGGTGTGAATGGCGGCACATACATGGCCAGTATGTGTCACACAGGCAGAAGCCTGCTGCGATGTTCTTATGAATGTCTTGCCATGGAAGCCACAGTCTGCTTAACAGTATGGCAAGAGTTAAGCTTGCAACTTGCTGGAGATGTGGGTGTGTCTCAGGAGGTTTAATGGAGGAGTCTGTGTTTGACATGTGGGAGACAGACAGACAGACAGACTGAGCCTGGAGAGCTCAGGTCCTGGAGGCCGGTGTGGACTGACTACAGGCCGTGTGTGAGGTAACGCCAGACTATACTGGGCAATATGTTCTGTGAGCTGCAGAAAGGCTCCTGTTTATATGCTGAAGGGCGGTTTATGCTGAGACAATAAACCGACATGAACTTTTATTAAGTGGAGACTGTTGCTGTTTCTGAATATTGCTGATAAGTGAGTGAACCCCGACCCGATCGGTGATCGCTACGTCACAAGGTACAAACCATCTTTTGGACGCCGTCATTTAGCTGTATACAGGCAGCACAACATTGAAAATGCACAAGGCCGGTGGTAAGGAACTGGATGTGATGGTGGTGCAGGCAGAGGCCGAGCCCGTGTGCAAGCTGGAATTGCGCCACAACAGACGCCCACATCATCTCGCTCCACCTTCCTGTCCCAATTTCTAGGGGACCACAGCACTACTCCACTATTAAAGAGGACCTGTCACCAACCACACATGGTGATCTAATTACAGCACTGGATGCAGCATGTCTGCAGCATCCAGGCAAGGGGTCCCCCAGCCCTATGCTGCAGATGAGGGAGACAATGATTGGCATCAGGGAGGTGGCGGTGGGCAGATTAAACATGCAGGGGGTGTGAAACTGCCCTTTGGCTCCAGCCACAAGCCACCTCCTATTTGGCTCCACTATGTAAGTTTTTGAAGTGTATTATCTCGGGGTACAGGGGGGCTCAAGTGCTGGGAGACCCCTTGCCTTGATGCAGCAGACATGCTGCATCCAGTGCTGTAATTAGATCACCATGCCTGGTTTGGTGACAGGTCCTCTTTAAACCAAGACCAGTGTGAACAGGTTGTTAGTTGGATAGCGGATAATGCTTCCAGTCAGTTTGGCACCACCACAAACACCCTGTCTTCCACACGGTCAAGTGTCAGTAGCCGTGAGACTGGACCGCACATTCCACACCCTGATCCTCCTTCCTCCCACCATGCCGAGTGCCCGGCCCCGGACATATCTGATCCCACACTTGGACACTCTGAAGAGCTGTTCACTTATCCATTCGTAGATTCTGGCCTCTCGCCAGCTCCAGTTGAAGTGGGTCATGAGGAGATCGTATGTACAGATGCCCAAATATTTGAGCAGCCACGGTCTCACGAAGGGAACGTTGGCAACGTGTCTCAACAAGAGGTGGATGATGATGAGACACAATTGCCAGTCAGGAGGAGGACCAGGGTGCGGAAGTGGAAGACAACATGGTGGATGATCCAGTAACTGACCCAACCTGGCAGGAGGACATGCAGAGCGAGGACAGCAGTGCACAGGGGGAGTTAGGCGTAGCATCACAACAGGCCGGAAGAAGCAGGGTGGTGGCCGCAGGCAGAAGGCAGGCAACCGTTCCCCGGAACAACAACACGAGTGAAGTTGCCAGTACAACTGTTAGGTCTCCCAAGTCAGGCTGTTTTTTTTTAGGTGTCTGCATATAATTCAAAAAAGGCCATTTGCAACACCTGCCATGCCAGCATCAGCAGGGGTAGCAAAACTAACAGCCTGACTACCACCAGCATGATCAGGCACAAGGCAGCAAAGCACCCGACTTTGTGGGATGTATAGCAGAGTCCAGGAGCAGTGTCTGCGGGTGACACAGCTGCGTCTTCCAGTGTTGTGCGTGCAAGCCAATCCCCTGTCCATACTGCAGGCGAAGATGCCTCCTGTCCTTCACCTGTACTTGCACAAGAAGAAGTAGCACCATCATCAGCCACGTCCTTGTCCCAGCGCAGTGTTCAGTTACACAAATCTTTGGAACTCAGGCGCAAATACACTGCCAACGCCCCACATGCCACAGTTCGAAATGCACACATTTCGCAACTGTTTGCGCTGGAAATGTTGCCTTTTAGGCTGGTGGAGATGGAAGCATTCCACAACCTGATGGCGGCGGCTATCCCACGTTACTCGGTCCCCAGCTGACACTATTTTTCCCGGTATGCCGTCCCCGCATTACATAAGCACGTGTCACAAAACATCATACGTCCCCTTAACAACGCAGTTTCAGGCAAAGTCCACCTAACCACGGACACGTGGACAAGTGCTTGTGGGCAGGGCTGGTACATCTCCCTGACAGCACACTGGGTTAATATTCTGGAAGCTGGGACCCAGTCTGAGCTTGAGACGGAACACGTCCTTCCCACACCAAGGATTGCAGGCCCTAACTCAGTCAGGGTTTCACCCACAGTGTACGTCATGCTCCTCCTCCACTTCACCCTCCACACCAGTCCCAAGCTGGAAGCACTGCAGCACTGCCTCGGCTAAGCGGCACCAGGCTGTGCTGAAGCTAATATGCGTAGGTGATAAACCCCATAACGCTGAAGAGTTGTGGTCAGCTCTGAAACAGCAGGCAGATCACTGGCTCACACCGCTGAACCTACAGCCAGGTATGGTCGTGTGTGACAATGGCCGCAACCTTGTGGCGGTTCTGAGGCGAGGCGACCTGACACATGTTCCATGCATGGCCCATGTGCTCAACCTCGTGGTTCAGCGGTTTATTAAATCCTACCCAGAGCTGTCTGATCTGCTCGTCAAAGTACGCAGCCTGTGTGCCCTCTTTAGAAAGTCACCTACTGCTTCTGCCGGCCTTGCAAGCTTTCAGCGGCGTTTGCAGCTTCCGACCCACAGACTGGTGTGTGATGTCCCCACACGTTGGAATTCCACACTGCACATGTTGGTCAGGATTTGTGAGCAGAAGAGGGCAGTTGTTGAGTACCAGCATCAACTAGGCCGTCGGTATACGGTTCAAACTCCACACATAAGACCTCAGGAGTGGACATGGGTGCCCGACATATGTACCGTCCTCCAAAACTTTGAGGACTCCACCAAGATGGTGAGCGGTGATGACGCCATCATTAGCGTCACCATCCCGCTTCTCTGTCTTCTAAAACGCTCTCTGCTCAAAATCAAAGAGGATGCATTGCAGGCGGAGAAGGATGAGGTGGAGCAAGAAACCGTACTGGGTGATTACACACAGCCCAGCCTCATCTCATCCCAACGTGCATTGGAGGACTATGACGAGGAGGAGAATGAAGAAATGGAGCTACTTTCATTCGGAATTGACGGTAATACATGCACAACCATCATACCGTCGGTTCAGCGTGGATGGCCAGAGGACAGGGGAGAGGAGGAGGAGGAAGATGAGGTCAGCATGACCAGTCATGCTGTTGGTGAGGACCCTGAAGTCTTGCCTGTTAACAGTCTAGCGCACATGGCTGACTTTATGTTACGCTGCCTGTCTCGTGACCCTCGCGTTATCAAGATCTTGGCGGACACTCATTACTGGTTGGTGACACTTTTAGACCCACGCTACAAGGAGAACTTTATTTCTCTTATTCCCGAGGCGGAGAGGTCTACAAAAATGCTGCAGTACCAGAAGGCCATAGTCGTGGAATTAGTCCAAAAATTCCCTTCTGCAAACGCTAGCGGCAGAGGTCACGATTCAGTGGACAACCAAGGCGTACAGGCGAGAGAGGCACAAGTCCAATCCAGCAGAGGTAGGGGAACACTCTCAAAGATCTGGGACACTTTTCTCAGCACCCCCGCACCACAGGCCCTGAGGTGCGGGGTAGTGTCACAAGGAATGCAAACTTTGCCAAGATGCTGAGGGAGTACCGTATATACTCGTGTATAAGCCGAGTTTTTCAGCCCACAAATTGGGCTGAAAAGTCTCCCCCTTGGCTTATACACGGGTCAATACGGTAGGCTGCGTGGTTATAGCTGTGTCCGGGGCTGGGGAGGCTGGAGGAGGCGGGGGGAGGCTGCTGTATGAGCGGCCCCGTCACGTGGGGCCGCTCATTATATATGCACTGCTTCCCCCTATCAATCAGCGGCAGGGGGAAGCCTTGCATATATGCCCCCAAATGCTGGCACTCGCCCCCCTTGTAAGGGCCCCCCCCCCTGCTGCTTATCTTACCATCTCGGTCTTCTGCACAGCGCCGGTCCTCGGTACTCCGTTCTCGCTGCATCCGGGATCCCCGGCCGTCGCAGGCATATGACGTCATCGTGCGACGGCCGGGATCCCGGATGCAGCGAGGACGGAGCATGGACAACGGAGCACCGAGGACCGGCGCTATGCAGAAGACCGGGATGGTAAGATAAGCAGCGAGGGGGGGCCCTTACAAGGAGGGGGGGTGAGTGCCAGCATCTGGGGGCTGCTGTATTACCTTCTGGGGGCTGCTGTGTACCCCCCCTGGGGGCTGCTGTATACCCCCCCCTGGGGGCTGCTGTGTACCCCCCCCTGGGGGCTGCTGTATATACTGCTGGGGCCTGTATACCACTGGGGCTGCTGTATATACTGGTGGGGTCTGTATATACCACTGGGGCTGCTGTATATACTGGTGGGGCCTGTATATGCCACTGGGGGGGGGCCTGTATACCACACTGCTGGGGGCTGTATACCTGTGCTGGGGTCCACCCTCGGCTTATACACGAGTCAATAGGTTTTCCCAGGTTTTGGGGGCAAAAGTAGGGGGGTCGGCTTATACACGAGTATATACGGGTACTTTGCTGACCGTACTAAAGTGCTCCCAGATTACTCTGTGCCTTATAATTATTGGGTATCCAAGCTGGACACGTGGCATGAATTGGCTCTCTACGCCTTGGAAGTCCTGGCCTGCCCTGCCGCTAGCGTTTTGTCAGAACGTTTTTTTAGTGCCGCAGGTGGAATCATTACAGATAAACGCACCCGCCTGTCAAGTGAAAATGCTGACAGGCTGACTCTGATCAAGATGAACAGGGGTTGGATTAGGCCTGACTTCACCACACCACCAACAAATGATAGCGGAATTTACATTTTGTGCCGGTAGATTGCCATGCACCTCCGCACACCTACACATCGGTGCACACTTCATGTGTTTGGCTACTTGCTGTACTGCTCCTCCTTCTCCTCATCCGCCACCATCATATGATCAGTGTCAGTGTGACTGACATCATATTTATGATGATGATGACCCTCACCGTTCTCATGTTAGGCAGTAGTTTCATATATCCCCCCCAGGGGTAAATGTTTTAGTCCATGCTTACAGAATGGGCATTACAAGTACAGGAGACCCGCTCCTTTGTAATGGGAACAATATTTAGAGGCTCCTCCATGTTTCTTTCCAGGGGCATCGCAATGCCTCACAATTTTTAGCAGCCCTTCCTAGGGCAATCCTACAAAAGACCCACTTCCTTATAATGGGCACATTATAAAGAGGCCCTCATGCACGTCTCTATCCAGGGACATATAATCCAAAAACCTCCCCTCCCCCTCCTCTGTGTCACCAGTGGGTCTGAGCCTTAATATTTTCTCTAGGAAAATCCATGTTGGTTTCATTTTGTAACGTTTTCTTGACCGTCCGTAAAAGTGACGTAATAGTCTGACACCATTGTTCACAGCAGTGACCTTGGGGTGTGAGATGCTTCCAGGGTCTTCCCCATGCTGTTCCCATGTCATTTCAGCACTGTTCTGAGACTTTTGTGGCATTTTTAGGCTTTTTCCATGCTGCCGGGGGCCATGTCAGAAAAATACTCGGATCTCCCATAGGATAACATTGGGCTCGGTGCTGGGGTCTCCCATAGGATAACATTGGGCTCGGTGCTGGGGTCTCCCATAGGATAACATTGGGCTCGGTGCTCGGGTCTCCCATAGGATAACATTGGGCTCGGTGCTGGGGTCTCCCATAGGATAACATTGGGCTCGGTGCTGGGGTCTCCCATAGGATAACATTGGGCTCGGTGCTGGGGTCTCCCATAGGATAACATTGGGCTCGGTGCTCGGGTCTCCCATAGGATAACATTGGGCTCGGTGCTGGGGTCTCCCATAGGATAACATTGGGCTCGGTGCTGGGGTCTCCCATAGGATAACATTGGGCTCGGTGCTGGGGTCTCCCATAGGATAACATTGGGCTCGGTGCTGGGGTCTCCCATAGGATAACATTGGGCTCGGTGCTGGGGTCTTCCATAGGATAACATTGGGCTCGGTGCTGGGGTCTCCCATAGGATAACATTGGGCTCGGTGCTGGGGTCTCCCATAGGATAACATTGGGCTCGGTGCTGGGGTCTCCCATACGATAACATTGGGCTCGGTGCTGGGGTCTCCCATAGGATAACATTGGGCTCGGTGCTCGGGTCTCCCATAGGATAACATTGGGCTCGGTGCTCGGGTCTCCCATAGGATAACATTGGGCTCGGTGCTGGGGTCTCCCATAGGATAACATTGGGCTCGGTGCTCGGGTCTCCCATAGGATAACATTGGGCTCGGTGCTCGGGTCTCCCATAGGATAACATTGGGCTCGGTGCTCGGGTCTCCCATAGGATAACATTGGGCTCGGTGCTGGGGTCTCCCATAGGATAACATTGGGCTCGGTGCTCGGGTCTCCCATAGGATAACATTGGGCTCGGTGCTGGGGTCTCCCATAGGATAACATTGGGCTCGGTGCTGGGGTCTTCCATAGGATAACATTGGGCTCGGTGCTGGGGTCTCCCATAGGATAACATTGGGCTCGGTGCTGGGGTCTCCCATAGGATAACATTGGGCTCGGTGCTGGGGTCTCCCATACGATAACATTGGGCTCGGTGCTGGGGTCTCCCATACGATAACATTGGGCTCGGTGCTCGGGTCTCCCATAGGATAACATTGGGCTCGGTGCTCGGGTCTCCCATAGGATAACATTGGGCTCGGTGCTGGGGTCTCCCATAGGATAACATTGGGCTCTGTGCTGGGGTCTCCCATAGGATAACATTGGGCTCTGTGCTGGGGTCTCCCATAGGATAACATTGGGCTCGGTGCTGGGGTCTCCCATAGGATAACATTGGGCTCGGTGCTGGGGTCTCCCATAGGATAACATTGGGCTCGGTGCTGGGGTCTCCCATAGGATAACATTGGGCTCGGTGCTGGGGTCTCCCATAGGATAACATTGGGCTCGGTGCTGGGGTCTCCCATAGGATAACATTGGGCTCGGTGCTGGGGTCTCCCATAGGATAACATTGGGCTCGGTGCTCGGGTCTCCCATAGGATAACATTGGGCTCGGTGCTCGGGTCTCCCATAGGGTAACATTGGGCTCGGTGCTGGGGTCTCCCATAGGATAACATTGGGCTCGGTGCTGGGGTCTCCCATAGGATAACATTGGGCTCGGTGCTGGGCTCTCCCATAGGATAACATTGGGCTCGGTGCTGGGCTCTCCCATAGGATAACATTGGGCTCGGTGCTCAGGTCTCCCATAGGATAACATTGGGCTCGGTGCTCAGGTCTCCCATAGGATAACATTGGGCTCGGTGCTCAGGTCTCCCATAGGATAACATTGGGCTCGGTGCTGGGGTCTCCCATAGGATAACATTGGGCTCGGTGCTCGGGTCTCCCATAGGGTAACATTGGGCTCGGTGCTGGGGTCTCCCATAGGATAACATTGGGCTCGGTGCTGGGCTCTCCCATAGGATAACATTGGGCTCGGTGCTGGGCTCTCCCATAGGATAACATTGGGCTCGGTGCTGGGGTCTCCCATAGGATAACATTGGGCTCGGTGCTCGGGTCTCCCATAGGATAACATTGGGCTCGGTGCTGGGGTCTCCCATAGGATAACATTGGGCTCGGTGCTCGGGTCTCCCATAGGATAACATTGGGCTCGGTGCTGGGGTCTCCCATAGGATAACATTGGGCTCGGTGCTGGGGTCTCCCATAGGATAACATTGGGCTCGGTGCTCGGGTCTCCCATAGGATAACATTGGGCTCGGTGCTGGGGTCTCCCATAGGATAACATTGGACTCGGTGCTGGGGTCTCCCATAGGATAACATTGGGCTCGGTGCTGGGGTCTCCCATAGGATAACATTGGGCTCGGTGCTCGGGTCTCCCATAGGATAACATTGGGCTCGGTGCTGGGGTCTCCCATAGGATAACATTGGGCTCGGTGCTGGGGTCTCCCATAGGATAACATTGGGCTCGGTGCTGGGGTCTCCCATAGGATAACATTGGGCTCGGTGCTGGGGTCTCCCATAGGATAACATTGGGCTCGGTGCTGGGGTCTCCCATAGGATAACATTGGGCTCGGTGCTCGGGTCTCTCATAGGATAACATTGGGCTCGGTGCTGGGGTCTCCCATAGGATAAACATTGGGCTCGGTGCTCGGCTCTCCCATAGGATAACATTGGGTATCTTGGGATCTTCGGCCCGGGCTTCGAGCACTCGAGTATTTTAGTACTCGCTCATCTCTAGTCCAGACCAGAGTGAGGTAGAGGTGACTATGGCAGCTAGTTATTGGGAGAATGATAATACACACAGTGAGCACTAGATGGCAGCAGATACAATGCAGAATGTGCAGCACATATCACACATCATTCACAGCACAAACCCTGACACATTGCAACAAATCTCCTGCTGCAGGACAGCTGTGACTCAGCAGCAGGGGAGCAGCATCGGAGACCACAAACCCATGACAGGGGCAGACCAGAAACAAGAGCAAATGATGTACAACAGACACAGAATGAGGTCACACACATGAGGGACATGTGAACACTGGAGTGGGGGGGTCACACACCATGAGGGACATTGTGAACACTGGAGGGGGGGGGGGGTCACACACAAGGGACATTGTGAACACTGGAGGAGGGGGGTCATACACGAGGGACATTGTGAACACTGGAGGGGGGGGTCACACACATGAGGGACATTGTGAACACTGGAGGGGGGGGGTCACACACATGAGGGACATTGTGAACACTGGAGTGGGGGGGTCACACACATGAGGGACATTGTGAACACTGGAGTGGGGGGGTCACACACATGAGGGACATTGTGAACACTGGAGGGGGGGGGGGGTCACACACAAGGGACATTGTGAACACTGGAGGAGGGGGGGTCATACACGAGGGACATTGTGAACACTGGAGTGGGGGGGTCATAC
The DNA here is from genome assembly GCA_033576535.1 of Allobates femoralis. Taxonomy (NCBI): domain Eukaryota; kingdom Metazoa; phylum Chordata; class Amphibia; order Anura; family Aromobatidae; genus Allobates; species Allobates femoralis. The sequence goes on along the minus strand of JARQOC010000004.1, from coordinate 36,143,761 downwards.
ACATGAGGGACATTGTGAACACTGGAGGGGGGGGGGGGTCATACACGAGGGACATTGTGAACACTGGAGGGGGGGTCACACACAATGAGGGACATTGTGAACACTGGAGGGGGGGTCACACACATGAGGGACATTGTGAACACTGGAGGGGGGGGGGTCACACACATGAGGGACATTGTGAACACTGGAGGGGGGTGTCATACACATGAGGGACATTGTGAACACTGGAGGGGGGGTCACACACATGAGGGACATTGTGAACACTGGAGGGGGGGTCACACACATGAGGGACATTGTGAACACTGGAGGGGGGGGGTCACACACATGAGGGACATTGTGAACACTGGAGGGGGGGTCACACACATGAGGGACATTGTGAACACTGGAGGGGGTGTCACACACATGAGGGACATTGTGAACCCTGGAGGAGGGGGGTGTCACACACATGAGGGACATTGTGAACCCTGGAGGAGGGGGGTGTCACACACATGAGGGACATTGTGAACCCTGGAGGAGGGGGGTGTCACACACATGAGGGACATTGTGAACACTGGAGTGGGGGTCACACACATGAGGGACATTGTGAACACTGGAGTGGGGGGTCACACACATGAGGGACATTGTGAACACTGGAGTGGGGGGGGTCACACACATGAGGGACATTGTGAACACTGGAGGGGGGGGTCACACACATGAGGGACATTGTGAACACTGGAGGGGGGGTCACACACATGAGGGACATTGTGAACACTGGAGGGGGGGTCACACACATGAGGGACATTGTGAACACTGGAGGAGGGGGGGGTCACACACATGAGGGACATTGTGAACCCTGGAGGAGGGGGGGTCACACACATGAGGGACATTGTGAACCCTGGAGGAGGGGGGGGTCACACACATGAGGGACATTGTGAACCCTGGAGGAGGGGGGGGTCACACACATGAGGGACATTGTGAACCCTGGAGGAGGGGGGGGTCACACACATGAGGGACATTGTGAACCCTGGAGGAGGGGGGGGTCACACACATGAGGGACATTGTGAACCCTGGAGGAGGGGGGGGTCACACACATGAGGGACATTGTGAACCCTGGAGGAGGGGGGGTCACACACATGAGGGACATTGTGAACCCTGGAGGAGGGGGGTGTCACACACATGAGGGACATTGTGAACCCTGGAGGAGGGGGGTGTCACACACATGAGGGACATTGTGAACCCTGGAGGAGGGGGGTGTCACACACATGAGGGACATTGTGAACACTGGAGTGGGGGGTCACACACATGAGGGACATTGTGAACACTGGAGTGGGGGGTCACACACATGAGGGACATTGTGAACACTGGAGTGGGGGGGGTCACACACATGAGGGACATTGTGAACACTGGAGTGGGGGGGGTCACACACATGAGGGACATTGTGAACACTGGAGTGGGGGGGGTCACACACATGAGGACATTGTGAACACTGGAGTGGGGGGGCACACACATGAGGGACATTGTGAACACTGGAGTGGGGGGGTCACACACATGAGGGACATTGTGAACACTGGAGTGGGGGGGTCACACACATGAGGGACATTGTGAACACTGAGGGGGGGGGGTCACACACATGAGGGACATTGTGAACACTGGAGGGGGGGGTCACACACATGAGGGATATTGTGAACACTGGAGGGGGGGTCACACACATGAGGGACATTGTGAACACTGGAGGAGGGGGGGTCACACACATGAGGGACATTGTGAACACTGGAGGGGGGGTCACACACATGAGGGACATTGTGAACACTGGAGGGGGGGGTCACACACATGAGGGACATTGTGAACACTGGAGTGGGGGTCACACACATGGGATTGTAGAGGGCCTCCTTATTCTCATAAACTATTCAGGTGAAATAACCAATTCCACCACATGGTGGCGTGAGATGGCCGTTAGGCTTTATTGAGGGTAACTAATAAAATCAAGTTTATTCCAAATGAATATTGCCATTACTAAACACTTTTGATTTGGCTGAAGACTTGGCAACGTCATACACCATAAACACCCAGAATTGCGGGTTCATTTTCCCCAAACGGACTCTCGAGTCCCCCCCAAACCTTGCAGCCATCTGTCCACAATGGAGCCTAGCCCAGTATTATGTAAACCCACTGGAGACAAATGGCCACCGTCTGACCTATACCAGCCAGACAGGAACCCCTATAATCCCCTACGCCGAACCCTCCCACTACTGGCATGAAGCGCTCCATCGCTCTGTTCAGGCGCTTTCGGTCTTTCCACAACCAGCGAGGAACAACTGCAGAAAAACCATAGAACAATAAGGAAACATTGATTTGAAAACCTTAAGGTCATCTTTTAAGCCAAAGCAAATCCATAGTCCGTGTTTTTCCCAAGTCGTCCCCCCGCCAAATGGAATATTAATAAATCAGGAACAGGGAGGTGATCCGACAAATGAAAGAGCAGAAAAGATAGAGTCCCAACGCATCCCTCGCACGCCATGCTACCAGTGAAGTAGCACCAGCGCCCCCACAGTCCTCCGGAGGTCGGTGGTATTGCGGTTGAGATGGTGTAGTCCTCCACAGGCAGGACTGGAACCTCCGGGGCAGCAACGTGTAAAGGGGCAGTTTGGAGGGGAGCTGGGATAGTACAGGGAGTGCTGGAGCAGTCTATGAGGGGCATGGTGAGTGGAGAAGAAGGATGCACGCACACAGAAGAAGTCTCTTTTACCTTTTACTGATGTTTTTGCAGGTAAAATGATCCAGGGCACTGACGGGTGACAGGGTGCACAGTGAGTGGGTATAAGGTCTCCTCTGCTCTGTAGTACTATCTGAAGCACAGCCTGCTTGCAGCCTGACTTGCCTCCTCTCTCCTCCTGACTGTAGTGTCTTCCTCTCCTCCTGTGCGGTCTCCGGGTTACCTTCTCCTGATCACTGCGGCTTTGCCCTGCTGTGTCTGGCTCCCTCTCCTGACCCACAGGGGATACCGGGTAGCCGAAGCCTCCACAATGTGACGGGGTTCTCTGTGGTCCTATAGTATCCCACAGGTGCGGATCCCCAATATCCGGTGCTTCTCCTGGGACGAACTCCCTCAAGTTCCTCACTCCCTTTTCTGTCCTAAGCTCCCTGCCTTCAGTCCCACTTAGGCAGGCCGGATGCTGAAGGGCCACTCCGGGTGACTGGTTCGGGCCTAACCGCAGCACCAATCACCAGGACGTCTTCACAGCTCTCCTAGTGTCTGCACAATCTGACTAACTCCTCCCCCAGCAGCAGAATTTATAGGGGATCTTACCTAAGGTCGGCAAGTGGGGCTCCCCCTACTGTGCCGGGATGGAAGATGTTATATGAAGTAGGTACCTGCTGTGGATACCCAGCTGTGCATTAGAGATCTGTGGCTCCACATACCTCACATAGTAAGCTTGTATCTTAACAATAACGTCATTAAGAGTATTAGGCTCACCGGAGTATTGGGGCAGCCACATTGCCCCCAGAGTATATGGCATCAGAAACGGCATGATAGGTGCTGCTCCTTGCGCCACTGCACCGCTGGGTGCTTCTCTATTATCCGGCGCTGCAGCTCCACCGCTGCTCGGCGCCGCTTGTTCTTCTGGTTGTAACATCCTGCGCCCCCTTAGTTAAGGTCGACCCTCCTGTCTTCCGCTTCCATCCGGATGTCTCTTGAAGGTTCCGCGGTGCACCAGGGATTCTCTTACCCGCTGGATGTCGTCAGCACCAGGGAGGAGGCTGGATTTGGGCCTCTGCAGCGTACCGCCCCCTTTCTTCCGCCACGTCGCGCACTTTGCAATGGCGGATTTTCAAAATTACAGTTCTTATGGCGCAGCTTAAAAACAGTTTTTCACATAAACCACCGTTTTCCCGGGCACAGTAGATCCTGTTTGTGACGCCAAGTTGTGGAGCCCACTGGGACGGGGTACTCGGTACCGGACCGGGGTACTGCTGGGGATGTCACGGCAGTCTTAGTCCGGACCGTGTCCCGGGTTCCGCAAGTAATGGGGGGAATATTTACAGGGGAGTTTTTCGTGACGCTACCCACGGGTTGTGGTCAGGGTGACCACCGCTGCTGCAGAACCTCCGGGGATGATGTTTGGCAGCTGGTGATGTAATGGCTCTCCGCAGGTAGAGTCTGGTTCCCCGGGGCAGTGGTAGTTAAAGTCTATGGTGGATGCTATAGATGTTGCAGGATAGGGGATGATAGTGGAGACAGTGGCTGCTTGTGAGGGAACGTAGGGGCTGAGCACAAGGATCACACACTAATGGTTTTGTAGTTTTCCAAGGCTTTACTGCAGATGTTGGTAGCAGAGTATTGTCCACGGAGTCTGTACCGGGGCCGGGTTGCTCCCACCCTGTCCGGGTCCTCAGCTTCCCTCTCCTGCACTGTGTGTGTGGCCCTGCTGCTGCTTTAGCTGAGCTGCTGGCCCTGTCTCCCCTCACAGGTACCCCCTTTGCTAGGCAACTTGAGTCTTCCTGTGTGGTTCTGACCCCGCCGTGTTGTTTTGCTGAGGTACAGTGTAGATCTATAACCTCCACTATCCCGGTGTTTACTGTGATCCGGTATCCTGTCTGTGCGCTCTTCTGGGGCGAGTTATGAAGTCACTCAGTCTCCCAGATGTGTTCCTCTGTTTCTTGCACTCCTTCCCTCAGACCCTGGCTAGGCCTGGAATTGAGGAGCAGACTGTGGAGAAGCCTCGCACAGCTCCTTTACACTACAGTCTCTCTCCTCAGTTCTCCCAGGAACTGAACTAACTCCTTCCTCTTGGCATCAGAATATATAAGGGAGATGCTTTACCTCCCCCTTCTGGCCTAGAGGTGCTAGTGCAGTGTCAGGTGTTGTGTGGGGAGTGAACCTGTGTTGATGTTACTGTGGCACATTAACCCCTGGGGTGCCACAATTACACATCCGTACAGGACACAAACACCACCTTGGCGAATCCAGGTTCCGTGATAAACCCATTACCGTCCTTCATACGGATGGCGACAACGACACTACGAATCGGCCTTGGCTCAGATGGTCCTGTTCACTTTGGCCTGCCCTTGGGCCACCTCTCTTTCCTGGGTTGCCTCCCACTGGGCCATCCATCATCTCTGGTTGTCCTCCTGGGTCAGAATCTGGACCCGTTCACGGCCCTCCACCACCTCTCCTGGGAACCCTATCACTGCCCCACCAGGGTTCTCCCAGTGACAGACCATGGGCTACGCATGTGTGGCCCCCACGTAGTCAGGTGCACAGAGGGGTATTGCACCCGTGAAAGAGGTGTAATTGCCCCAGCTGCAGGTGGACCCTAGGATGGTGGGTGGGCCCCATTCCAGCACTCCCAATTAGCAGAATGGTGGGAGGGAGAGATATTCACCTCAGAGAGGCTAGACAGAGGAGGAGAGGAGTTGGGACAGTTGGAAAAGAGTGTGGAGCGAGGCGGAAGGTTTTACCCGGACGGCTCTATGCTGATCTGGAGGGAAGGAGAAGGGATCTTGAAGAGATCCTGAAAGAGGACGACCGACGCGAGGAGTCCGGGCCCTAAGAGAGAAAGGGGAACGCCAGCATGGAGCGACCATACTCCAGAGGATTCTCCAGTCCACCAGGGGAACGCCGGGCCCGAGGAAACGGCCAAGGTTTATGTTTGCAGTCGGCAACGGCTGTTGTGGTTTGTTTAATAGCCGCGGCACCCTGCCAGACGGAGCGGTCTGCTGCTTCCTCACCACAAGAGAGGGGACCCCCGGTACTACCTACATGGAGCCATTGGGTGTGGACTCATCCTAGGCGGGGAAGAAAGGACACGGGTTCATCAACTAAGGCATACCACGGGTCCCCCAAACCACCTGGATCCACCTGCAGCCACCATAGAGCTACCTGTCATTTTATCATCTGCTGCTGAACTGTGGACTCTGGATTTACCACTGAACGTTTACAGTAAAGTACCCGGGAAGTGACTGTGCCTCCGTGCGGTTATCGCCATCATCCTGCTTGTTTTCAGGAACGCTGCCCCAGAGGCCCCAGCTCCACCTGTAGGGGCTTTACGAACTCAGCCGCGATACCATCGGCCTCTGGGACTATGGCAGCGCTGGTGACCCATCACCAGGTTCTACAGGTGGCGTCACATGGCAAACTCTAATCCCCTGTACATACACCCTTTATTGAAGTGTCACCCAGGCCACGGGCTCAGGCGCTGCCACCCGTGACATCCCCCGTGAGAACACCCACCGACCCTGATACCCGAGTACCCCAGGGCCTGGGGCCTTGACACGTCCACTTCTTGGGCCGGTGGTTCAGGGGCTCAACTAAGCCCTGTACCGGGTTAGGGATGGCTTCCCAAGTAGGTCCGGTGTGTGACGGGCCTGGGCTCAAGGGAGTAGGGCTGTCGACCTGCACCAAAGGCTGCTCCATTGATCCGAGTTGAGCTCCAGGGCTGCCAGTTTCTCTTGCACCCCGCCGGAGTTCCTGTGGTTGGGGCTTAAAGCTTCCCGTCCACCTCTTCAGAGCCGGCGCTCTTATTCTGGCCCATCCACCGGTGTCCCGGGAGTCGGGTACACCAGGCTCCTTCTGTCCTTCCTCGGTGTCAGCCTGGTCCCCGGCCGGCCATCAGTGTTGCAGGCCGCCGGGCCCCGCTGTTGTCAGCCCGGTCTCTGTCACTGATTAGCTGATGTCTCTGCTTGGGCATGCTTCCCGCGTCACCACCCTCCAGGGAACCTTGAAAACACTCTCTCCTCTTTCCCCACATTATTGTTCCTGGGTTTTTCTCCAGTTTCTCCACCTTCCCGGGTTCTGTTCCACGTTCCACCCATCACTTACCTCCTCCCGCCATCCCTTGCCCAACATAAAGTAGCTTGGGCTTAGGATCGGAGTGTGTGTGGGGTGTTGGTGTGAAGTGACCAATCCCGACTGTGATACTCTGCTGTGGCCACCTTCCCGCAGGGGCGCCACACATCATCTATGGTAATTTCTTTTCCTGTGTAGGTTGGATGGGTTGTTACCAACTTCTGGTGGAAAATTCATCCCAAATACCAACTTTAGAAATACATTTACTTAGTAAATTGGTGTGGTTGAATCATTTTGTCACCCGCTGTATACCCTGCAGTGCACACACATGTATGGAGGTCTCGCTCTCTGGTCTGTCACCCGCTGTATACCCTGCAGTGCACACACATGTATGGGGGTCTCGCTCTCTGGTCTGTCACCCGCTGTATACCCCGCAGTGCACACACATGTATGGGGGTCTCGCTCTCTGGTCTGTCACCCGCTGTATACCCTGCAGTGCACACACGTACGGGGGTCTCGCTCTCTGTCTGTCACCCGCTGTATACCCTGCAGTGCACACACATGTACGAGGGTCTCGAGCTCTGGTCTGTCACCCGCTGTATACCCTGCAGTGCACACACATGTACGAGGGTCTTGCTCTCTGGTCTGTCACCTGCTGTATACCCTGCAGTGCACACACATGTATGGGGGTCTCGCTCTCTGGCCTGTCACCCGCTGTATACCCTGCAGTGCACACACATGTATGGGGGTCTCGGACTCTGGTCTATCACCCGCTGTATACCCTGCAGTGCACACACATGTACGGGGGTCTCGCTCTCTGGTCTGTCACCCGCTGTATACCTTGCAGTGCACACACATGTATGGGGGTCTCGCTCTCTGGTCTGTCACCCGCTGTATACCCTGCAGTGCACACACATGTACGGGGGTCTCGCTCTCTGTCTGTCACCCGCTGTATACCCTGCAGTGCACACACATGTACGAGGGTCTCGAGCTCTGGTCTGTCACCCGCTGTATACCCCGCAGTGCACACACATGTATGGGGGTCTCGCTCTCTGGTCTGTCACCCGCTGTATACCCTGCAGTGCACACACATGTACGGGGGTCTCGCTCTCTGTCTGTCACCCGCTGTATACCCTGCAGTGCACACACATGTACGAGGGTCTCGAGCTCTGGTCTGTCACCCGCTGTATACCCCGCAGTGCACACACATGTATGGGGGTCTCGCTCTCTGGTCTGTCACCCGCTGTATACCCTGCAGTGCACACACATGTACGAGGGTCTCGCTCTCTGGTCTGTCACCCGCTGTATACCCTGCAGTGCACACACATGTACGAGGGTCTCGCTCTCTGGTCTGTCACCCGCTGTATACCCCGCAGTGCACACACATGTATGGGGGTCTCGTTCTCTGGTCTGTCACCCGCTGTATACCCTGCAGTGCACACACACATGTACGAGGGTCTTGCTCTCTGGTCTGTCACCTGCTGTATACCCTGCAGTGCACACACATGTATGGGGGTCTCGCTCTCTGGCCTGTCACCCGCTGTATACCCTGCAGTGCACACACATGTATGGGGGTCTCGGACTCTGGTCTATCACCCGCTGTATACCCTGCAGTGCACACACATGTACGGGGGTCTCGCTCTCTGGTCTGTCACCCGCTGTATACCCCGCAGTGCACACACATGTACGGGGGTCTCGCTCTCTGGTCTGTCACCCGCTGTATACCCCGCAGTATACACACATGTATGGGGGTCTCGCTCTCTGGTCTGTCACCCGCTGTATACCCCGCAGTGCACACACATGTATGGGGGTCTCGCTCTCTGGTCTGTCACCCGCTGTATACCCCGCAGTGCACACACATGTATGGGGGTCTCGCTCTCTGGTCTGTCACCCGCTGTATACCCCGCAGTGCACACACATGTATGGGGGTCTCGTTCTCTGGTCTGTCACCTGCTTTACACCCCGCAGTGCACACACATGTATGGGGGTCTCGGACTCTGGTCTATCACCCGCTGTATACCTTGCAGTGCACACACATGTACGGGGGTCTCGCTCTCTGGTCTGTCACCCGCTGTATACCTCGCAGTGCTGTCACCCGCTGTATACCCTGCAGTGCACACACATGTACGGGGGTCTCGCTCTCTGGTCTGTCACCCGCTGTATACCCCGCAGTGCACACACATGTACGGGGGTCTCGCTCTCTGGTCTATCACCCGCTGTATACCCCGCAGTATACACACATGTATGGGGGTCTCGTTCTCTGGTCTTTCACCCGCTGTATACCCCGCAGTGCACACACATGTATGAGGGTCTCGTTCTCTGGTCTGTCACCCGCTGTATACCCCGCAGTGCACACACATGTATGGGGGTCTCGCTCTCTGGTCTGTCACCCGCTGTATACCCTGCAGTGCACACACATGTATGAGGGTCTCGTTCTCTGGTCTTTCACCCGCTGTATACCCCGCAGTGCACACACATGTATGAGGGTCTCGTTCTCTGGTCTGTCACCCGCTGTATACCCCGCAGTGCACACACATGTATGGGGGTCTCGCTCTCTGGTCTGTCACCCGCTGTATACCCCGCAGTGCTGTCACCCGCTGTATACCCTGCAGTGCACACACATGTATGAGGGTCTCGCTCTCTGGTCTGTCACCCGCTGAATACCTCGCAGTGCACACACATGTATGGGGGTCTCGCTCTCTGGTCTGTCACCCGCTGAATACCTCGCAGTGCACACACATGTATGAGGGTCTCGTTCTCTGGTCTGTCACCCGCTGTATACCCCGCAGTGCACACACATGTATGAGGGTCTTGCTCTCTGGTCTGTCATCCGCTGTATACCTCGCAGTGCACACACATGTATGAGGGTCTCGCTCTCTGGTCTGTCACCCGCTGTATACCCTGCAGTGCACACACATGTACGAGGGTCTCGCTCTCTGGTCTGTCACCCGCTGTATACCCTGCAGTGCACACACATGTACGAGGGTCTCGCTCTCTTGTCTGTCACCCGCTGTATACCTTGCAGTGCACACACATGTATGGGGGTCTCGCTCTCTGGTCTGTCACCCGCTGTATACCCCGCAGTGCACACACATGTATGAGGGTCTCGCTCTCTGGTCTGTCACCCGCTGTATACCCCGCAGTGCACACACATGTATGGGGGTCTCGCTCTCTGGTCTGTCACCCGCTGTACACCCTGCAGTGCACACACATGTATGAGGGTCTCGTTCTCTGGTCTTTCACCCGCTGTATACCCCGCAGTGCACACACATGTATGAGGGTCTCGTTCTCTGGTCTGTCACCCGCTGTATACCCCGCAGTGCACACACATGTATGGGGGTCTCGCTCTCTGGTCTGTCACCCGCTGTATACCCCGCAGTGCTGTCACCCGCTGTATACCCTGCAGTGCATACACATGTATGAGGGTCTCGCTCTCTGGTCTGTCACCCGCTGTATACCCCGCAGTGCTGTCAACCGCTGTATACCCTGCAGTGCACACACATGTATGAGGGTCTCGTTCTCTGGTCTTTCACCCGCTGTATACCCCGCAGTGCACACACATGTATGAGGGTCTCGCTCTCTGGTCTTTCACCCGCTGTATACCCCGCAGTGCACACACATGTATGAGGGTCTCGCTCTCTGGTCTGTCACCCGCTGTATACCCCGCAGTGCACACACATGTATGGGGGTCTCGCTCTCTGGTCTGTCACCCGCTGTATACCCTGCAGTGCACACACATGTATGAGGGTCTCGTTCTCTGGTCTTTCACCCGCTGTATACCCCGCCAGTGCACACACATGTATGAGGGTCTCGTTCTCTGGTCTGTCACCCGCTGTATACCCCGCAGTGCACACACATGTATGGGGGTCTCGCTCTCTGGTCTGTCACCCGCTGTATACCCCGCAGTGCACACACATGTATGAGGGTCTCGCTCTCTGGTCTGTCACCCGCTGTATACCCTGCAGTGCACACACATGTATGGGGGTCTCGCTCTCTGGTCTGTCACCCGCTGTATACCCCGCAGTGCACACACATGTATGAGGGTCTCGCTCTCTGGTCTGTCACCCGCTGTATACCTCGCAGTGCACACACATGTATGAGGTCTCGCTCTCTGGTCTGTCACCCGCTGTATACCCCGCAGTGCACACACATGTATGAGGGTCTCGCTCTCTGGTCTGTCACCCGCTGTATACCCTGCAGTGCACACACATGTACGGGGGTCTCGCTCTCTGTCTGTCACCCGCTGTATACCCTGCAGTGCACACACATGTACGAGGGTCTCGAGCTCTGGTCTGTCACCCGCTGTATACCCCGCAGTGCACACACATGTATGGGGGGCTCGCTCTCTGGTCTGTCACCCGCTGTATACCCTGCAGTGCACACACATGTACGAGGGTCTTGCTCTCTGGTCTGTCACCTGCTGTATACCCTGCAGTGCACACACATGTATGGGGGTCTCGCTCTCTGGCCTGTCACCCGCTGTATACCCTGCAGTGCACACACATGTATGGGGGTCTCGGACTCTGGTCTATCACCCGCTGTATACCCTGCAGTGCACACACATGTACGGGGGTCTCGCTCTCTGGTCTGTCACCCGCTGTATACCTTGCAGTGCACACACATGTATGGGGGTCTCGCTCTCTGGTCTGTCACCCGCTGTATACCCTGCAGTGCACACACATGTACGGGGTCTCGCTCTCTGTCTGTCACCCGCTGTATACCCTGCAGTGCACACACATGTACGAGGGTCTCGAGCTCTGGTCTGTCACCCGCTGTATACCCCGCAGTGCACACACATGTATGGGGGTCTCGCTCTCTGGTCTGTCACCCGCTGTATACCCTGCAGTGCACACACATGTACGGGGGTCTCGCTCTCTGTCTGTCACCCGCTGTATACCCTGCAGTGCACACACATGTACGAGGTCTCGAGCTCTGGTCTGTCACCCGCTGTATACCCCGCAGTGCACACACATGTATGGGGGTCTCGCTCTCTGGTCTGTCACCCGCTGTATACCCTGCAGTGCACACACATGTACGAGGGTCTCGCTCTCTGGTCTGTCACCCGCTGTATACCCTGCAGTGCACACACATGTACGAGGGTCTCGCTCTCTGGTCTGTCACCCGCTGTATACCCCGCAGTGCACACACATGTATGGGGGTCTCGTTCTCTGGTCTGTCACCCGCTGTATACCCTGCAGTGCACACACATGTACGAGGGTCTTGCTCTCTGGTCTGTCACCTGCTGTATACCTCGCAGTGCACACACATGTATGAGGGTCTCGCTCTCTGGTCTGTCACCCGCTGTATACCCCGCAGTGCACACACATGTATGAGGGTCTCGCTCTCTGGTCTGTCACCCGCTGTATACCCTGCAGTGCACACACATGTACGGGGTCTCGCTCTCTGTCTGTCACCCGCTGTATACCCTGCAGTGCACACACATGTACGAGGGTCTCGAGCTCTGGTCTGTCACCCGCTGTATACCCCGCAGTGCACACACATGTATGGGGGTCTCGCTCTCTGGTCTGTCACCCGCTGTATACCCTGCAGTGCACACACATGTACGAGGGTCTTGCTCTCTGGTCTGTCACCTGCTGTATACCCTGCAGTGCACACACATGTATGGGGGTCTCGCTCTCTGGCCTGTCACCCGCTGTATACCCTGCAGTGCACACACATGTATGGGGGTCTCGGACTCTGGTCTATCACCCGCTGTATACCCTGCAGTGCACACACATGTACGGGGGTCTCGCTCTCTGGTCTGTCACCCGCTGTATACCTTGCAGTGCACACACATGTATGGGGGTCTCGCTCTCTGGTCTGTCACCCGCTGTATACCCTGCAGTGCACACACATGTACGGGGGTCTCGCTCTCTGTCTGTCACCCGCTGTATACCCTGCAGTGCACACACATGTACGAGGGTCTCGAGCTCTGGTCTGTCACCCGCTGTATACCCCGCAGTGCACACACATGTATGGGGGTCTCGCTCTCTGGTCTGTCACCCGCTGTATACCCTGCAGTGCACACACATGTACGGGGGTCTCGCTCTCTGTCTGTCACCCGCTGTATACCCTGCAGTGCACACACATGTACGAGGGTCTCGAGCTCTGGTCTGTCACCCGCTGTATACCCCGCAGTGCACACACATGTATGGGGGTCTCGCTCTCTGGTCTGTCACCCGCTGTATACCCTGCAGTGCACACACATGTACGAGGGTCTCGCTCTCTGGTCTGTCACCCGCTGTATACCCTGCAGTGCACACACATGTACGAGGGTCTCGCTCTCTGGTCTGTCACCCGCTGTATACCCCGCAGTGCACACACATGTATGGGGGTCTCGTTCTCTGGTCTGTCACCCGCTGTATACCCTGCAGTGCACACACATGTACGAGGGTCTTGCTCTCTGGTCTGTCACCTGCTGTATACCCTGCAGTGCACACACATGTATGGGGGTCTCGCTCTCTGGCCTGTCACCCGCTGTATACCCTGCAGTGCACACACATGTATGGGGGTCTCGGACTCTGGTCTATCACCCGCTGTATACCCTGCAGTGCACACACATGTACGGGGGTCTCGCTCTCTGGTCTGTCACCCGCTGTATACCCCGCAGTGCACACACATGTACGGGGGTCTCGCTCTCTGGTCTGTCACCCGCTGTATACCCCGCAGTGCACACACATGTATGGGGGTCTCGGACTCTGGTCTATCACCCGCTGTATACCTTGCAGTGCACACACATGTACGGGGGTCTCGCTCTCTGGTCTGTCACCCGCTGTATACCTCGCAGTGCTGTCACCCGCTGTATACCCTGCAGTGCACACACATGTACGGGGGTCTCGCTCTCTGCTCTGTCACCCGCTGTATACCCCGCAGTGCACACACATGTACGGGGGTCTCGCTCTCTGGTCTATCACCCGCTGTATACCCCGCAGTATACACACATGTATGGGGGTCTCGCTCTCTGGTCTGTCACCCGCTGTATACCCGCAGTGCACACACATGTATGGGGGTCTCGCTCTCTGGTCTGTCACCCGCTGTATACCCTGCAGTGCACACACATGTATGAGGGTCTCGTTCTCTGGTCTTTCACCCGCTGTATACCCCGCAGTGCACACACATGTATGAGGGTCTCGTTCTCTGGTCTGTCACCCGCTGTATACCCCGCAGTGCACACACATGTATGGGGGTCTCGCTCTCTGGTCTGTCACCCGCTGTATACCCTGCAGTGCACACACATGTATGAGGGTCTCGTTCTCTGGTCTTTCACCCGCTGTATACCCCGCAGTGCACACACATGTATGAGGGTCTCGTTCTCTGGTCTGTCACCCGCTGTATACCCCGCAGTGCACACACATGTATGGGGGTCTCGCTCTCTGGTCTGTCACCCGCTGTATACCCCGCAGTGCTGTCACCCGCTGTATACCCTGCAGTGCACACACATGTATGAGGGTCTCGCTCTCTGGTCTGTCACCCGCTGAATACCTCGCAGTGCACACACATGTATGGGGGTCTCGCTCTCTGGTCTGTCACCCGCTGAATACCTCGCAGTGCACACACATGTATGAGGGTCTCGTTCTCTGGTCTGTCACCCGCTGTATACCCCGCAGTGCACACACATGTATGAGGGTCTTGCTCTCTGGTCTGTCATCCGCTGTATACCTCGCAGTGCACACACATGTATGAGGGTCTCGCTCTCTGGTCTGTCACCCGCTGTATACCCTGCAGTGCACACACATGTACGAGGGTCTCGCTCTCTGGTCTGTCACCCGCTGTATACCCTGCAGTGCACACACATGTACGAGGGTCTCGCTCTCTTGTCTGTCACCCGCTGTATACCTTGCAGTGCACACACATGTATGGGGGTCTCGCTCTCTGGTCTGTCACCCGCTGTATACCCCGCAGTGCACACACATGTATGAGGGTCTCGCTCTCTGGTCTGTCACCCGCTGTATACCCCGCAGTGCACACACATGTATGGGGGTCTCGCTCTCTGGTCTGTCACCCGCTGTATACCCTGCAGTGCACACACATGTATGAGTGTCTCGTTCTCTGGTCTTTCACCCGCTGTATACCCCGCAGTGCACACACATGTATGAGGGTCTCGTTCTCTGGTCTGTCACCCGCTGTATACCCTGCAGTGCACACACATGTATGAGGGTCTCGCTCTCTGGTCTGTCACCCGCTGTATACCCCGCAGTGCTGTCAACCGCTGTATACCCTGCAGTGCACACACATGTATGAGGGTCTCGTTCTCTGGTCTTTCACCCGCTGTATACCCCGCAGTGCACACACATGTATGAGGGTCTCGCTCTCTGGTCTGTCACCCGCTGTATACCCCGCAGTGCACACACATGTATGAGGGTCTCGCTCTCTGGTCTGTCACCCGCTGTATACCCCGCAGTGCACACACATGTATGGGGGTCTCGCTCTCTGGTCTGTCACCCGCTGTATACCCCGCAGTGCACACACATGTATGAGGGTCTCGTTCTCTGGTCTGTCACCCGCTGTATACCTCGCAGTGCACACACATGTATGGGGGTCTCGCTCTCTGGTCTGTCACCCGCTGAATACCTCGCAGTGCACACACATGTATGAGGGTCTCGTTCTCTGGTCTGTCACCCGCTGTATACCCCGCAGTGCACACACATGTATGAGGGTCTTGCTCTCTGGTCTGTCATCCGCTGTATACCTCGCAGTGCACACACATGTATGAGGGTCTCGCTCTCTGGTCTGTCACCCGCTGTATACCCTGCAGTGCACACACATGTACGAGGGTCTCGCTCTCTTGTCTGTCACCCGCTGTATACCTTGCAGTGCACACACATGTATGGGGGTCTCGCTCTCTGGTCTGTCACCCGCTGTATACCCCGCAGTGCACACACATGTATGAGGGTCTCGCTCTCTGGTCTGTCACCCGCTGTATACCCCGCAGTGCACACACATGTATGGGGGTCTCGCTCTCTGGTCTGTCACCCGCTGTATACCCCGCAGTGCACACACATGTATGAGGGTCTCGCTCTCTGGTCTGTCACCCGCTGTATACCCCGCAGTGCACACACATGTATGAGGGTCTCGCTCTCTGGTCTGTCACCCGCTGTATACCCCGCAGTGCACACACATGTATGGGGGTCTCGCTCTCTGGTCTGTCACCCGCGTATACCCCGCAGTGCACACACATGTATGAGGGTCTCGCTCTCTGGTCTGTCACCCGCTGTATACCCCGCAGTGCACACACATGTATGAGGGTCTCGCTCTCTCGTCTGTCACCCGCTGTATACCCCGCAGTGCTGTCACCCGCTGTATACCTTGCAGTGCACACTTGTGCACCGGATATTTCAGTCAGACGATCCCTTCTCCTCCTTTGACATCACATATAATCTTTGCTGGCAGCTTCTGCTTGGCACTGGCATAATCCGGGTGATGTGGGGCGTGGGCAGGTACACTGTAATAGTGGATGGCAGCTTGCCATGGCCGGATGCCAGGCCTCACTGTGTGGTCAGAGCTGCCGTCTGCCCTGCCTGGGGTATCAGGGGTATAGTGACCCTTAGGGGGCAGAGAACATTATAGACCAATGTCAGGCCTGGGATTGGGGTCACCTGGGCTCTGTTATCCTCTCACCTGTAGAGTCATTATCCTTCTCTCTCTCTATAATTATTATCCTCTGATGACATCTGAGGCCGGATGAGGATACGGCTGATTGCATCTTGTTTGAAGGGTGTGAGGACTTATTAATAGCATGTTTATGGCTATATATATATGTACACATATATATCCACACGTGGGGACAACGACAGTGCGCAGCACATGGTGAACACACATTCACATGTGAGAATCCAACCCTCACACCCACCATATGACAGCCCACAGACGGCCGTCACACTTGTGGCCCCCCAGGGTCCGGTTACCACAATGTCCTTACCTCCCTCGGGGGCAGGGTAGGGTATCCACACCAGGTAACCACAGTGCACAACTCCTTCCTGACTCCAGACCAGAAAGGGGAGCTCTAACCTGGGTTATGGGGAGTCTCCCCTATCATTTCTGGCTGGAGGCGGGGTTACTCAGTTCAGTTCCTGTAGACTGGAGCAGTGTCAGGCTCGTCCGAGGATACCCACTAGCCAGTGTGAGGGACCCATGAGCAAGGGTCTGAGGAGAAGAGAGGATAAGGCCTGGGGAGTGGAGCCTGTTGACGGTTCACCCCAGAGCAGAGCACCAGAACAGGACACCAGGGTCCCAGGTTGCAGGGGTGCTCTAGGCCCAGCAGCCAAAACAGGAGGCCAGGAGATTCCAAGTCTCCCGGCCATCACAGCACTTGGAGGCACAGCAGCATAGAAGAGCCCAGGGACAGTGGTTAGAGAAGAGGCACCCGGGAGCTGCCTGCCATACGAGTGAAGGACTGCCGAGCAGGAGCAGAGGGTCACAGCTTAGCTACAGGCAGCCAGGACCAACAGACAGGGTGCAACAAGGAGACCTCAGAACCAGCCAGGTGAGAAGAACCCTAGCTTCCTTCCAAGCTACCCAAATTCCTAATATCGATAGTCAGCAGACCCTGACATCTGCTACTACAGTAAAGGAAACAACCCTTGCATGTCTATTATTCAGCGCCCTGAATCCTGCACCCCAACAGCCTACCATCGCCATAGACTGTTACGGTCGCCCAGGGGACTGCTCCACCTGTGGGGAGTGATAACACCACAGCTGCCCGTCCATCATCCCCGGAGATCCCACACTGCAGAGCCGGCCCAATAGCCGGACACCACAGGTGGCGTCTCGACACCTATCCCCTAAATCCTATCCCCCAGAACATTTTGAAAACTGATCCCCAGAGTCACGGAAGCCAGGACTCGACCGCCGTGACCCCCCAAATGCATAAAAGTCCGGTTCTGAGTACCCCACGGCCCTGGGGCAGGGCACACTCACCGCCTGACATCCCAGCAGACAACCGTCAGGGTACCTTTACACGCCGCTACTGGTGGGTGGATACAACCAGCTACTTGCGACAAATGTAGCTTGTAGCGTCAATATCGCCCGTAGTAGCGGCGTCTGAAGAAGGTAGGAGGCAGCCGGCAACAGATACATCTGTTTCCGAGCACTGCCCTGAAACAGGTGGCTACACAAGCGATTGTAGCGAGCTGTATCGGCGTGTAAAGAAGCTACAGAAGGGATGTCTATACACCAGGCGATGTACCTGGTATGTAGCTGGGGCGTGACACAGGCTCCGGGTTACCGCCCCCCCCTTCAGCGATCATTGGAGGAAGCTCCTGCGTTATGATTGGATGTCCCTGCACAGGGCGGCATATTTAAGGAGCTGAGCAGTCACACTACACAATTGCTCGAGCGTCATGTATTAATCAGCCTCCTGCGATGCCTGCCCAATCATGGTATTATTGCATTGTCCTATCACCGTACGGACGTCTCGTAATCCACAATTGTGGCACGCCTATGTGCTGTCCCTGCTGCACCAGGTCCGCCTATATTAGATGGTTGTAGCGGTGTGTAAATGAGGTAAGCTAAGCTACAGAAGGCTACTTGTGGCACCCGGCGATGTATCCGGGGATAGATGTCACGTAGCGTAGCGCACCTTGTGGCGGCGTGTAAAGATGGTGCATTTCCCGTTTGTAACCGTTTGTGCGTGCTCGTGCACGTGAAGTATCCGGTTGTATCCATCCTGCAGTGGCGGCGTGTAAAGGTACCCTAACACTCACCGCCTGACATCCCAGCAGACGGCCGTCGCACTCACCGCCTGACATCCCAGCAGACGACCGTCACACTCACCGCCTGACATCCCAGCAGACGGCCGTCGCACTCACCGCCTGACATCCCAGCAGACGACCGTCACACTCACCGCCTGTCATCCCAGCAGACGACCGTCACACTCACCGCCTGACATCCCAGCAGACGGCCGTCACACTCACCGCCTGACATCCCAGCAGACGGCCGTCACACTCACCGCCTGACATCCCAGCAGACGACCGTCGCACTCACCGCCTGACATCCCAGCAGACGGCCGTCACACTCACCGCCTGACATCCCAGCAGACGACCGTCACACTCACCGCCTGACATCCCAGCAGACGGCCGTCACACTCACCGCCTGACATCCCAGCAGATGGCTGTCACACTCACCGCCTGACATCCCAGCAGACGGCCGTCACATTCACCGCCTGACATCCCAGCAGACGACCGTCACACTCACCGCCTGACATCCCAGCAGACGACCGTCACACTCACCGCCTGTCATCCCAGCAGACGACCGTCACACTCACCGCCTGACATCCCAGCAGACGACCGTCACATTCACCGCCTGACATCCCAACAGACGACCGTCACACTCACCGCCTGACATCCCAGCAGACGACCGTCACACTCACCGCCTGTCATCCCAGCAGACGACCGTCACACTCACCGCCTGACATCCCAGCAGACGACCGTCACACTCACCGCCTGACATCCCAGCAGACGACCGTCACACTCACCGCCTGACATCCCAGCAGACGGCCGTCGCACTCACCGCCTGACATCCCAGCAGACGACCGTCACACTCACCGCCTGACATCCCAGCAGACGACCGTCACTCTCACCGCCTGTCATCCCAGCAGACGACCGTCACACTCACCGCCTGTCATCCCAGCAGACGACCGTCACACTCACCGCCTGACATCCCAGCAGACGACCGTCACACTCACCGCCTGACATCCCAGCAAACGACCTTCACACTCACCGCCTGACATCCCAGCAGACGGCCGTCACACTCACCGCCTGACATCCCAGCAGACGGCCGTCACACTCACCGCCTGACATCCCAGCAGACGGCCGTCACTCTCACCGCCTGACATCCCAGCAGACGACCGTCACACTCACCGCCTGACATCCCAGCAAACGACCTTCACACTCACCGCCTGACATCCCAGCAGACGGCCGTCACACTCACCGCCTGACATCCCAGCAGACGGCCGTCACACTCACCGCCTGACATCCCAGCAGACGGCCGTCACACTCACCGCCTGACATCCCAGCAGACGACCGTCACACTCACCGCCTGACATCCCAGCAAACGACCTTCACACTCACCGCCTGACATCCCAGCAGACGACCGTCACACTCACCGCCTGACATCCCAGCAAACGACCTTCACACTCACCGCCTGACATCCCAGCAGACGAGCCTGACCACCCTGTACAATACTTGGAAATAATGTTTGAATAAGAGGACAGTGTCCAATACTGGAGTGTAATAGTGGAGTGAGAGGACAGTGTCCGACACTGGAGTGTAATAGTGGAGTAAGAGGACAGTGTCCGACACTGGAGTGTAATACTGGAGTGAGAGGACAGTGTCCGACACTGGAGTGTAATAGCGGAGTGAGAGGACCGTGTCCGACACTGGAGTGTAATAGTGAAGTAAGAGGACAGTGTCCGACACTGGAGTGTAATAGTGAAGTAAGAGGACAGTGTCCGACACTGGAGTGTAATAGTGGAGTAAGAGGACAGTGTCCGACACTGGAGTGTAATAGTGAAGTAAGAGGACAGTGTACGACACTGGAGTGTAATACTGGAGTAAGAGGACAGTGTCCGACACTGGAGTGTAACAGTGGAGTAAGAGGACAGTGTCTGACACTGGAGTGTAATAGTGGAGTAAGAGGACTGTGTCCGACACTTGAGTGTAATAGTGGAGTAAGAGGACAGTGTCCGACACTGGAGTGTAATACTGGAGTAAGAGGTCTGTGTCCGACACTGGAGTGTAATACTGGAGTAAGAGGACAGTGTCCGACACTGGAGTGTAATAGCGGAGTGAGAGGACAGTGGCCGACACTGGAGTGTAATAGTGGAGTGAGAGGACAGTGTCCGACACTGGAGTGTAATAGTGGAGTAAGAGGACAGTGTCCGACACTGGAGTGTAATAGTGGAGTAAGAGGACAGTGTCCGATACTGGAGTGTAATAGCGGAGTGAGAGGACAGTGTCCGACACTGGAGTGTAATAGTGGAGTAAGAGGACAGTGTCCGATACTGGAGTGTAATAGTGGAGTAAGAGGACTGTGTCCAATACTGGAGTGTAATAGTGGAGTAAGAGGACAGTGTCCGACACTGGAGTGTAATAGCGGAGTAAGAGGACAGTGTCCGATACTGGAGTGTAATAGTGGAGTAAGAGGACTGTGTCCAATACTGGAGTGTAATAGTGGAGTGAGAGGACAGTGTCCGACACTGGAGTGTAATAGTGGAGTAAGAGGACAGTGTCCGACACTGGAGTGTAATAGCGGAGTGAGAGGACAGTGGCCGACACTGGAGTGTAATAGTGGAGTGACAGGACAGTGTCCGACACTGGAGTGTAATACTGGAGTAAGAGGACAGTGTCCGACGCTGGAGTGTAATAGCGGAGTAAGAGGACAGTGTCCGACACTGGAGTGTAATACTGGAGTAAGAGGACTGTGTCCGACGCTGGAGTGTAATAGTGGAGTAAGAGGACAGTGTCCGACACTGGAGTGTAATACTGGAGTAAGAGGACAGTGTCCGACGCTGGAGTGTAATAGCGGAGTGAGAGGACTGTGTCCGACACTGGAGTGTAATACTGGAGTAAGAGGACAGTGTCCGACGCTGGAGTGTAATAGCGGAGTGAGAGGACAGTGGCCGACACTGGAGTGTAATACTGGAGTAAGAGGACAGTGTCTGACACTGGAGTGTAATACTGGAGTAAGAGGACAGTGTCCGACACTGGAGTGTAATACTGGAGTAAGAGGACAGTGTCCGACACTGGAGTGTAATACTGGAGTAAGAGGACAGTGTCCGACGCTGGAGTGAAATAGTGGAGTGAGAGGACTGTGTCCGACACTGGAGTGTAATAGTGGAGTGAGAGGACAGTGTCCGACGCTGGAGTGAAATAGTGGAGTAAGAGGACAGTGTCCGACACTGGAGTGTAATAGTGGAGTGAGAGGACAGTGTCCGACGCTGGAGTGTAATAGCGGAGTGAGAGGACTGTGTCCGACGCTGGAGTGTAATAGTGGAGTGAGAGGACAGTGTCCAATACTGGAGTGTAATAGCGGAGTGAGAGGACTGTGTCCGACACTGGAGTGTAATAGTGGAGTGAGAGGACAGTGTCCGACACTGGAGTGTAATAGTGGAGTAAGAGGACAGTGTCCGACACTGGAGTGTAATAGTGGAGTGAGAGGACCGGGTGCATCACACGGGTGGTCGGTATATGGCTCTCTTCACATGTGTCCGGTTTTACTGTGGATGTGCTGTGTTATACCTACCCAGAACACAGGGAGTTAACAGCTGAGAGTGTTGTAGACCTGACATGTTCATGAGTCTAATGAGCGGCTGAGAGTAATGTGTGTCCTGATTACCGAGCAGCAGGTGGGGGTGGCAGGCAAGATAATAGCTAGCCCGGTGTGAGTTGTGAGGAGAGACTAGGATTGGTCAGAGCCAGAGATCAGACCAGAGACTGCAGAGGAGATCAGAGTCCAGAGAGAGACCAGACATGATCCTCTGAGGGAGAGGACATGTCTCAGGGGAGTCCACATTGGGGGGATGAGGCAGGACGCCTGGATCTCCATGCCAGGAGACGCCGGTCCCTCTGAGCTGTACGGAGCCTGTGGCCAGGCCGAGAGGTTAGTGGAGCACCTGAGTATATGGGGGGTCCTGGCTGATCTTGTAGGGGGCTCACTCTGTCCATGGTGGTGAGGTGCCATCCAGGATCTCTGCCTGGGTTGGTGGGGGCTTGGGGGCAGCTGGGCATCATGGGCAGGGTGAGGAGACCTTGGGGGGATGCTGTGACTGCCCTGAAGCTCAGGTGGCTCCGGACCTGGTCTGGGCCTAGAGGGCTGAAGTCCATGCCGGACTGTGCTGGTGTGAGTGGTCTGGGCCTGACAAGGCTGATGTCCATAGGAGTCCATGACGGACTATGGAAGTGCATGACGGACTATGGAAGTGCATGACGGACTATGGAAGTGCATGACGGACTATGGAAGTGCATGACGGACTATGGAAGTGCATGACGGCCTAAGGAGAAGGGCCGTGTATGATGTGGGACCAGGAGGTCTGTGTGTGAATGGAGGCAGAGCAGAAGCCTCTGTGGGAGAGAGAAGACCAAGTCCTGTGAGAATGGAGCCGTGAGGCCAGACGACTGGGGTTGGTAGAGGACCGGGAGTTGGGAAGTGGGGCTGACCCTGGAGGGGCTCGCGAGGGCGTGTCTGGTGCAGCCGCTGTCCTGGAGGTCTGGCCTGGTGATGGTGACCTGGAGACACGTGCTGAGGAGTCCTAGGGGGCCTGACTTGCCCTGGAGCTCCAGTGACTAAACCTAGGTCAGGGCCTGGCTCAGAGCAGCCAGAGCGCTGTGTAGAGGCTGGGAATAGTTAGCCGCCTGTGGGAAGGGACTGGACTCCCAAGGGGACACTGGGCCAAGGAAGAGCCTGGCTGTAGGGTAAATACCGTCAGGTGTGAATAGGGGTGAGCCGACTAGGCCTGGATCCCGAGGGGACGGTGTATTACCTGTGTGCTCTGTGTGTGTATCGGTACTGTAAGGTAACCGGGTGTTAGAATATGTGCAATATAATGTATGTACTGTGGAATGTAATGTGATGTTATTTATAATGTTATGTGATGTGAGTGTACTGTATGTATTTTATATGTAATGAGCAGTTTGAGTTTAATAATCTGCTCCTGAGTGTTCTAATGGTTAAAATTGTATTGGTGTAATTTACGCTGCCAAGCGAACCCTTAGGCGTACGCAACCTCACAAGTGTAATACTGGAGTGAGAGGACAGTGGCCGACGCTGGAGTGTATTAGCGGAGCGAGAGGACAGTGGCCGACGCTGGAGTGTAATAGCGGAGTGAGAGGACAGTGGCCGACGCTGGAGTGTAATAGCGGAGCGAGAGGACAGTGGCCGACGCTGGAGCGTAATAGCGGAGCGAGAGGACAGTGGCCGACGCCGGAGCGTAATAGCGGAGCGAGAGGACAGTGGCCGACGCCGGAGCGTAATAGCGGAGCGAGAGGACAGTGGCAGACGCCGGAGCGTAATAGCGGAGCGAGAGGACAGTGGCCGACGCCGAAGCGTAATAGCGGAGCGAGAGGACAGTGGCCGACGCTGGAGCGTAATAGCGGAGCGAGAGGACAGTGTCCGACGATGGAGTGTAATAGCGGAGTAAGAGGACAGTGGCTGGAGCGTAATAGCGGAGCGAGAGGACAGTGGCCGACGCTGGAGCGTAATAGCGGAGCGAGAGGACAGTGGCCGACGCTGGAGCGTAATAGCGGAGCGAGAGGACAGTGGCCGACGCTGGAGCGTAATAGCGGAGCGAGAGGACAGTGGCCGACGATGGAGTGTAATAGCGGAGTAAGAGGACAGTGGCTGGAGCGTAATAGCGGAGCGAGAGGACAGTGGCCGACGCTGGAGCGTAATAGCGGAGCGAGAGGACAGTGGCCGACGCTGGAGCGTAATAGCGGAGCGAGAGGACAGTGGCCGACGCTGGAGCGTAATAGCGGAGCGAGAGGACAGTGGCCGACGCTGGAGCGTAATAGCGGAGCGAGAGGACAGTGGCCGACGATGGAGTGTAATAGCGGAGTAAGAGGACAGTGGCTGGAGCGTAATAGCGGAGCGAGAGGACAGTGGCCGACGCTGGAGCGTAATAGCGGAGCGAGAGGACAGTGGCCGACGCTGGAGTGTAATAGCGGAGTAAGAGGACAGTGGCTGGAGCGTAATAGCGGAGTGAGAGGACAGTGGCCGACGCTGGAGCATAATAGCGGAGCGAGAGGACAGTGGCCGACGCTGGAGTGTAATAGCGGAGTAAGAGGACAGTGGCTGGAGCGTAATAGCGGAGTGAGAGGACACTGGTTGACGCTGGAGCGTAATAGCGGAGCGAGAGGACAGTGGCCGACGCTGGAGCGTAATAGCGGAGTGAGAGGACAGTGGCCGACACTGGAGTGTAATAGTGGAGTATGAGGACAGTGTCCGACACTGGAGTGTAATAGTGGAGTAAGAGGACAGTGGCTGGAGCGTAATAGCGGAGCGAGAGGACAGTGTCCGACACTGGAGTGTAATAGTGGAGTAAGAGGACAGTGGCTGGAGCGTAATAGCGGAGTGAGAGGACAGTGGCCGACGCTGGAGCATAATATCGGAGTGAGAGGACATTGGCCGACACTGGAGCGTAATAGCGGAGTGAGAGGACAGTGGCCGACGCTGGAGCGTAATAGCAGAGTGAGAGGACAGTGTCAGCACCCAAAACATCTCGGCCCTCTCCCATGTGTGACTGCAGGTCCTGTGCTCTTTTCTCTGCCCTCCCCCACATATGACTGCAGGTCCTGTGCTCTTTTCTCTGACCTCCTCCATATGTGACTGCAGGTCCTGTGCTCTTTTCTCTGACCTCCTCCATATGTGACTGCAGGTCCTGTGCTCTTTTCTCTGACCTCCTCCATATGTGACTGTAGGTCCTGTGCTCTTTTCTCTGTCCTACCCCGTATGTGACTGTAGGTCCTGTGCTCTTTTCTCTGTCCTACCCATATGTGACTGTAGGTCCTGTGCTCTTTTCTCTGTCCTACCCCATATGTGACTGTAGGTCCTGTGCTCTTTTCTCTGCCCTCCCCATATATGACTGTAGAGATCCTGTGCTCTTTTCTCTGATCTACCCCATATGTAACTGTAGGTTCTGTGCTCTTTTCTCTGACTCCCCCATATGTGACTGTAGATCCTGTGCTCTTTTCTCTGACCTCCCCCATATGTGACTGTAGATCCTGTGCTCTTTTCTCTGACCTCCCCCATATGTGATTGTAGGTCCTGTGCTCTTTTCTCTGTCCTCCCCATATGTGACTGTAGGTTCTGTGCTCTTTTCTCTGACCTCCCCCAACTGTGACTGTAGGTTCTGTGCTCTTTTCTCTGACCTCCCCCATATGTGACTGTAGGTCCTGTGCTCTTTTCTCTGACCTCCCCCATATGTGACTGTAGGTCCTGTGCTCTTTTCTCTGACCTCCCCCATATGTGACTGTAGGTCCTGTGCTCTTTTCTCTGACCTCCCCCATATGTGACTGTAGGTCCTGTGCTCTTTTCTCTGACCTCCCCCATATGTGACTGTAGGTCCTGTGCTCTTTTCTCTGACCTCCCCCATATGTGACCTGTAGGTCCTGCCAGTGGTGTAACTTCAGGCCCAGGGGCCCCGATGCGAAAGCTCCGACTGGGCCCCCAATTATTAAAAATCTTTAATAGTATTAGTCTTTTTCTATGGGCCAAAGGGACTTTTGGGGCCCCCTAGGCTGCAGGGCCCGGGTGCGATCGCAACCCCTGCACCTATTGTAGTTACGCCCCTGGGTCCTGCGCTCTTTTCTTTGTTAACCTCTCCCTGTTTTTGGTAAACAGTACAATGATTCTCTTCACCATAAAGTTCCCTCTTGTCTCCTCTGTCCACAAGACGCTTTCCAGAAGGATTTTGGTTAATAATGTACATTTTGGCTTTTTTCTCGTGGATCTCCTCTGTAGCATTTCATGTCATTCACATTTGGACGGATATATCGCGCTGACACTGATGCCCCTGAGCCTGCAGGATGGTTTCAATTTCTTTGGACCTTGATTGGGTCTTATCCACCATCAGGGGCTGGCACATTTTGGCCTAGGGGCAAGCACACAGCAGTGGCCCATGATCAGTGAGTTTCAGGGGCAGAGCGGCCTCCCAGACCAACATGACAGATGTCCGGGCGGCCCCAAAACTGCTGCTCGACCACTGGCCTGGGGGGCATCTGCCCCCTGCCTCCTGGACCAGCCAGCCCCTGTCCACCATCCAGACTATCCTGCGTTACAACCTTTCATCAAATTCTCTCTGCCGTTCACATCCAGGGAGATTAGCTACAGTGCCATGGGATGTAAACTTCTTGATTATGTTGCACATCAGGGACAGAGGAGCATCAGATGGACTTGTAACCTGGAGATTGTGGATAAGTTTTCCACAATTTTGGTTCTCGTCCTCCGTTCTCCTCTTTCTGTCCTCCATGCTTGGTGCGGTGTACACAGACACACAAAGATTAAGGAGACCTCACCCGGTTTTATCTGGTTCAGGTGTGATTTTTCATTTTGTCCACACCAGTTACTGCCACAGGTGAGTGTGAACGAGCGTCACATGCTGGAATCACAGTTGTGTATCCACAATTTTGAAAAGGTGCAAACAATTTTGTACAAACCATTTTTGAAGTTTTGAATCAAATTTTGTCCAATTTTGCCTTTTCCTCAGTTTTTTTTTTATGTTGATCCAATACAGAGAAAGGAAAAAGACGTGTGCGTAAGAACACGGGGAATCATGATCATTTCTGGGAGAAATACTTCATTCTCTGGAACAATTTTAAGGTGTCCACACATTCAGCCATGACGGTTTGTGAACAGTGTCCAGTGCTGTGTTTAATGCTGGACTAAGATGCCGCACGATTCTGGATTCACATTGGTGTTCAGTGATGGAGGTTGGTGGTGAATGTGGTCAGGTTTGGTGATGGAGGTTGGTGGTGAATGTGGACAGGTTTGGTGATGGAGGTTGGTGGTGAATGTGGTCAGGTTTGGTGATGGAGGTTGGTGGTGAATGTGGACAGGTTTGGTGATGGAGGTTGGTGGTGAATGTGGTCAGGTTTGGTGATGGAGGTTGGTGGTGAATGTGGACAGGTTTGGTGATGGAGGTTGGTGGTGAATGTGGACAGGTTTGGTGATGGAGGTTGGTGGTGAATGTGGTCAGGTTTGGTGATGGAGGTTGGGGGTGAATGTGGTCAGGTTTGGTGATGGAGGTTGGTGGTGAATGTGGACAGTTGTGGTGATGGAGGTTGGTGGTGAATGTGGACAGGTTTGGTGATGGAGGTTGGTGGTGAATGTGGTCAGGTTTGGTGATGGAGGTTGGTGAATGTGGTCAGGTTTGGTGATGGAGGTTGGTGGTGAATGTGGACAGGTTTGGTGATGGAGGTTGGTGGTGAATGTGGTCAGGTTTGGTGATGGAGGTTGGTGAATGTGGACAGGTTTGGTGATGGAGGTTGGTGGTGAATGTGGACAGGTTTGGTGATGGAGGTTGGTGGTGAATGTGGACAGGTTTGGTGATGGAGGTTGGTGGTGAATGTGGTCAGGTTTGGTGATGGAGGTTGGTGGTGAATGTGGACAGGTTTGGTGATGGAGGTTGGTGGTGAATGTGGTCAGGTTTGGTGATGGAGGTTGGTGGTGAATGTGGACAGGTTTGGTGATGGAGGTTGGTGGTGAATGTGGTCAGGTTTGGTGATGGAGGTTGGTGGTGAATGTGGACAGGTTTGGTGATGGAGGTTGGTGGTGAATGTGGACAGGTTTGGTGATGGAGGTTGGTGGTGAATGTGGTCAGGTTTGGTGATGGAGGTTGGGGGTGAATGTGGTCAGGTTTGGTGATGGAGGTTGGTGGTGAATGTGGACAGTTGTGGTGATGGAGGTTGGTGGTGAATGTGGACAGGTTTGGTGATGGAGGTTGGTGGTGAATGTGGTCAGGTTTGGTGATGGAGGTTGGTGAATGTGGTCAGGTTTGGTGATGGAGGTTGGTGGTGAATGTGGACAGGTTTGGTGATGGAGGTTGGTGGTGAATGTGGTCAGGTTTGGTGATGGAGGTTGGTGAATGTGGACAGGTTTGGTGATGGAGGTTGGTGGTGAATGTGGACAGGTTTGGTGATGGAGGTTGGTGGTGAATGTGGACAGGTTTGGTGATGGAGGTTGGTGGTGAATGTGGTCAGGTTTGGTGATGGAGGTTGGTGGTGAATGTGGACAGGTTTGGTGATGGAGTTGGTGTGAATGTGGCAGGTTTGGTGATGGAGTTGGTGGTGAATGTGGACAGGTTTGGTGATGGAGGTTGGTGGTGAATGTGGACAGGTTTGGTGATGGAGGTTGGTGGTGAATGTGGACAGGTTTGGTGATGGAGGTTGGTGGTGAATGTGGACAGGTTTGGTGATGGAGGTTGGTGGTGAATGTGGACAGGTTTGGTGATGGAGGTTGGTGGTGAATGTGGACAGGTTTGGTGATGGAGGTTGGTGGTGAATGTGGACAGGTTTGGTGATGGAGGTTGGTGGTGAATGTGGACAGGTTTGGTGATGGAGGTTGGTGGTGAATGTGGCAGGTTTGGTGATGGAGGTTGGTGGTGAATGTGGACAGGTTTGGTGATGGAGGTTGGTGGTGAATGTGGACAGGTTTGGTGATGGAGGTTGGTGGTGAATGTGGACAGGTTTGGTGATGGAGGTTGGTGGTGAATGTGGACAGGTTTGGTGATGGAGGTTGGTGGTGAATGTGGACAGGTTTGGTGATGAGGTTGGTGGTGAATGTGGACAGGTTTGGTGATGGAGGTTGGTGGTGAATGTGGACAGGTTTGGTGATGGAGGTTGGTGGTGAATGTGGCAGGTTTGTGGTGATTGGAGGTTGGTGGTGAATGTGGACAGGTTTGGTGATGGAGGTTGGTGGTGAATGTGGACAGGTTTGGTGATGGAGGTTGGTGGTGAATGTGGACAGGTTTGGTGATGGAGGTTGGTGGTGAATGTGGACAGGTTTGGTGATGGAGGTTGGTGGTGAATGTGGACAGGTTTGGTGATGGAGGTTGGTGGTGAATGTGGACAGGTTTGGTGATGGAGGTTGGTGGTGAATGTGGACAGGTTTGGTGATGGAGGTTGGTGGTGAATGTGGACAGTGTTTGGTGATGGAGGTTGGTGGTGAATGTGGACAGGTTGGTGATGGAGGTTGGTGGTGAATGTGGACAGGTTTGGTGATGGAGGTTGGTGGTGAATGTGGACAGGTTGGTGATGGAGGTTGGTGGTGAATGTGGTCAGGTTTGGTGATGGAGGTTGGTGGTGAATGTGGACAGGTTTGGTGATGGAGGTTGGTGGTGAATGTGGACAGGTTTGGTGATGGAGGTTGGTGGTGAATGTGGACAGTGTCTGGTGATGGAGGTTGGTGGTGAATGTGGACAGGTTTGGTGATGGAGGTTGGTGGTGAATGTGGACAGGTTTGGTGATGGAGGTTGGTGGTGAATGTGGTCAGGTTTGGTGATGGAGGTTGGTGGTGAATGGGACAGGTTTGGTGATGGAGGTTGGTGGTGAATGTGACAGGTTTGGTGATGGAGGTTGGTGGTGAATGTGGACAGGTTTGGTGATGGAGGTTGGTGGTGAATGTGGACAGGTTTGGTGATGGAGGTTGGTGGTGAATGTGGACAGGTTTGGTGATGGAGGTTGGTGGTGAATGTGGACAGTTTGGTGATGGAGGTTGGTGGTGAATGTGGACAGGTTTGGTGATGGAGGTTGTGGTGAATGTGGACATGTTTGGTGATGAGGTTGGTGTGAATGTGGACAGTTTGTGATGAGGTTGGTGGTGAATGTGGACAGGGTTTGGTGATGGAGGTTGGTGGTGAATGTGGACAGGTTTGGTGATGGAGGTTGGTGGTGAATGTGGACAGGTTTGGTGATGGAGGTTGGTGGTGAATGTGGACAGTTTGGTGATGGAGGTTGGTGGTGAATGGGACAGGTTGGTGATGGAGGTTGGTGGTGAATGTGGACAGGTTTGGTGATGGAGGTTGGTGGTGAATGTGGACAGGTTTGGTGATGGAGGTTGGTGGTGAATGTGGACAGTTTGGTGATGGAGGTTGGGTGAATGTGGACAGGTTTGTGATGGAGGTTGGTGGTGAATGTGGACAGGTTTGGTGATGGAGGTTGGTGGTGAATGTGGTCAGGTTTGGTGATGGAGGTTGGTGGTGAATGTGGACAGTGTGTTAGGTGGTGAATGTGGCAGGTTTGGTGATGAGGTTGGTGGTGAATGTGCAGTTTGGTGATGGAGGTTGGTGGTGAATGTGGACAGGTTTGGTGATGGAGGTTGGTGTGAATGTGGTCAGGTTTGGTGATGGAGGTTGGTGGTGAATGTGGACAGGTTTGGTGATGGAGGTTGGTGGTGAATGTGGACAGGTTTGGTGATGGAGGTTTGGTGTGGGTGATGGATGTGGATCAGGTTTGGTGATGGAGGTTGGTGGTGAATTGGACAGGTTTGGTGATGGAGTTGTGTGAATGTGGACAGTTGTGATGGAGTTGGTGGTGAATTGGACAGGTTTGTGATGATTTGGTGAATGTGGTCAGTGGTGAATTGTGTGATGTGGAACAGGTTTTGGTGATGGAGGTTGGTGGTGAATGTGGTCAGGTTTGGTGATGGAGGTTGGTGGTGAATGTGGACAGGTTGGTGATGGAGGTTGGTGGTGAATGATGTACAGGTTGGTGATGGAGGTTGTGGTGAATGTGTCAGGTTTGGTGATGGAGGTTGGTGGTGAATGTGGACAGTTTGGTGATGGAGGTTGGTGAATGTGGTCAGGTTTGGTGATGGAGGTTTGGTGTGAATGTGGACAGGTTTTGGTGATGGAAGTTGGTGTGAATGTGGCAGGTTTGGTGATGGAGGTTGGTGGTGAATGTGGACAGTTTGGTGATGGAGGTTGGTGGTGAATTGGGACAGTTTGGTGATGGAGTGTTGGTGAATGTGGACAGGTTTGGTGATGGAGGTTGGTGGTGAATTGAGGACAGGTTTTGGTGATGGAGGTTGGTGGTGAATGTGGACAGGTTTGGTGATGGAGGTTGGTGGTGAATGTGGACAGTTTGGTGATGGAGGTTTGGTGTGAATGTGGACAGTTGTGGTGATAGGTGGTGGTGAATGAGGACAGGTTTGGTGATGGATGGTAAGTGGCTGTGTGAATGTGGACAGGTTTGGTGATGGAGGTTGGTGGTGAATGTGGACAGGTTTGGTGATGGAGGTTGGTGGTGAATGTGTTAATGGTTTTCTCTGAATCACAGGTAGTTCATGTTGCAGGTTTTCTTCAGGGTCTGGATACTTCGCTGTGTCCTTCACGGTTGTTGGACAATGCGATCTTTGTGCCACCATGTGCCGTCTCCTCGTCACGTTCATGTCCTTCATTATGACTCCATATCTCGCCTCCACCTCAGTTATGGCTGCTTTTCATCACTTGGTAATCTGTCAGTGGTAATCTCAGTGTTGTGCGGAGAAAGTTGTTTCTAGATCTGATCTGAACTTGGGGACAAATCTTCTATGTATTGTGTGACCGGAGCCATCAAATACCCGAGCGGAGACACAAATTACCACAATCCATCAATGGAGGATCAACTAGGAGGGAAAGATGTCAAACTGGTGATGTAGATCTCCTAGTGTAATGTACGAGATCTCTCCTAGTGTAATGTACGAGATCTCTCCTAGTGTAATGTACGAGATCTCTCCTAGTGTAATGTACGAGATCTCTCCTAGTGTAATGTATGAGATCTTCCTAGTGTAATGTACGAGATCTCTCCTGGTGTAATGTATGAGATCTCTCCTGGTGTAATGTATGAGATCTCTCCTAGTGTAATGTATGAGATCTTCCTAGTGTAATGTACGAGATCTCTCCTGGTGTAATGTACGAGATCTCTCCTGGTGTAATGTACGAGATCTCACCTAGAAAGGTGTACGAGATCTCTCCTGGTGTAATGTATGAGATCTCTCCTGGTGTAATGTATGAGATCTTCCTAGTGTAATGTACGAGATCTCTCCTGGTGTAATGTATGAGATCTCTCCTGGTGTAATGTATGAGATCTCTCCTAGTGTAATGTATGAGATCTTCCTAGTGTAATGTACGAGATCTCTCCTGGTGTAATGTATGAGATCTCTCCTGGTGTAATGTACGAGATCTCACCTAGAAAGGTGTACGAGATCTCTCCTGGTGTAATGTATGAGATCTCTCCTGGTGTAATGTACGAGATCTCACCTAGAAAGGTGTACGAGATCTCTCCTGGTGTAATGTATGAGATCTCTCCTGGTGTAATGTACGAGATCTCACCTAGAAAGGTGTACGAGATCTCTCCTGGTAGAGGGTGTGTAACCTAATTCTCTGTATTTCCGATGTTGGTTCTCTTTTATAGATAGAAGCTTCTATTATATATTATACAGTCATGGCCAAAAGTATTGACACCCCTGCAATTCTGTCAGATAACTCAGTGTCCTCCTGATAATGATTGCAATCACAAATTCTTTGCTATTATTATCTTCATTTAATTTGTCTTCAATGAAAAAACACAAAAGAGAATGAAGCAAAAAGCAAAACATTGATCATTTCACACAAAACTCCAAAAATGGTCTGGACAAAAGTATTGGCACCCTCAGCCTAATACTTGGTTACACAACCTTTAGCCAAAATAACTGCGATCAGCCGCTTCCGGTGACCATCAATGAGTTTCTTACAATGCTCTGCTGGAATTTTACACCATTCTTCTTTGGCAAACTGCTCCAGGTCCCTGATATGTGAAGGTGCCTTCTCCAAACTGCCATTGTTAGATCTCTCCACAGGTGATCTATGGGATTCAGGTCTGGACTCATTGCTGCCACCTTAGAAGTCTCCAGTGCTTTCTCTCACACCATTTTCTGGTGCTTTTTGAAGTGTGTTTTGGGTCATTGTCCTGCTGGAAGACCCATGACCTCTGAGGGAGACCCAGCTTTCTCACACTGGGCCCTACATTATGCTGCACAATGTGTTGGTAATCTTCAGACTTCATAATGCCATGCACACGGTCAAGCAGTCCAGTGCCAGAGGCAGCAAAGCAACCCCAAACCATCAGGGATCCTCCGCCATGTCTGACTGTAGGGAGCGTGTTCTTTTCTTTGCCTCTTTTGTTTCTCCTGTAAACTCTATGTTGATGCCTTTGCCCATAAATCTCTACTTTTGTCTCATCTGACCAGAGAACATTCTTCCAGAACGTTGTAGGCTTTCTCAGGTAAGTTTTGGCAAACTCCAGCCTGGCTTTGTTATGTCTCGGGGTAAGAAGTGGGGTCTTCCTGGGTCTCCTACCATACAGTCCCTTTTCATTCAGACGCTGACGGATAGTACGGGGTGACACTGCTGTACCCTCGGACTGCAGGGCAGCTTGAACTTGTTTGGATGTTAGTCGAGGTTCTTTATCCACCATCCGCACAATCTTGTGTTGAAATCTCTCGTCAATGTTTCTTTTCCGTCCACATCTAGGGAGGTTAGCCGCAGTGCCATGGGCTTTACACTTCTTGATGACACTGCGCACGGTAGACACAGGAACATTCAGGTCTTTGGAGATGGACTTGTAGCCTTGAGATTGCTCAGGCTTCCTCACAATTTGGTTTCTCAAGTCCTCAGACAGTTCTTTGGTCTTCTTTCTTTTCTCCATGCTCAATGTGGTACACACAAGGACACAGGACAGAGGTTGAGTCAACTTTAATCCATGTCAACTGGCTGCAAGTGTGATTTAGTTATTGCCAACACCTGTTAGGTGCCACAGGTAAGTTACAGGTGCTGTTAATTACACTAATTACAGAAGCATCACATGATTTGTCTAACAGTGCCAATACTTTTGTCCACCCCCTTTTTTATGTTTGGTGGAATTAGATCCAATTTGGCTTTAGGACAATTCTTTATGTGTTTTTTCATTGAAGACAAATTAAATGAAGATAATAATAGCAAAGAATTTGTGATTGCAATCATTACAGGAAGACACTGAGGATTATCTGACAGAACTGCAGGGGGGTCAATACTTTTGGCCATGACTGTACTTTGTGTAGTTTATGGTTTGGGGACAGTCGGGTGATTATGGCAGATCTCCCTGATCCTGGACATTAGTAGTGATCTGGTCTCAATCATTCCGGGCTCTTCCATAGTGCGGCTCTATTTATGCCATAATCTTGATATTTAATGATGTGGTGGGAGTTGGGTCTTATTTGCTTGTCTTGTACGGCCATTGTCTACAGTCTGGTGTCCATTGTCTATGGCCTCACCCATGAGGTCGGGGCTCGGTTATGGTCTTGTCTGGCCATTCTCCGGGGTCACACTCTATAATTGGTGAATGTGTCTGGTCTATGTTGGAGCAGTGATTATATAATGTCTACAGTCTGGTGTCCGTTGTCTATGGCCTCACCCATGAGGTCGGGGCCCGGTTCTGGTCCGGTTCTTCCCTCATCTCCTGGAGTTTCTCCTTGGTGTCTCCTCATTACACCCATTGTCCTCCCTGTGTAGAGGTTTCCGGGTTCTCGCTGAGCCCTTCCTCTCTCCATGTTGCTGTATAATCTGCAGGGTTAATCTGCTGTGAGCTCTTAATCCCTTCTTGTCCCACTAATCCCAGTCTGTTGTCAGTGTCCTTCTCTCTATAGATACAGTCACTGATTGGGATGTGGCCATGTTACCCTGACGAGGACGGATCATCCATAGGAGCCTGTGATGGTTGTGTCATGTATGACCATTCCGGCCACACGGGTGATTGTGATATACAGCGGCGTCACCTCCCTATATCCTCCACCAGTTATCCATAAAGCAGGTCTGGCCGGACACTGACCGAACATACAGCACCATAACACTCACCCCTACCATACGTACAGCGCCATAACACTCACCCCTACCATACATACATACAGCACCATAACACTCACCTCTACCATACATACATACAGCACCATAACACTCACCCCTACCATACATACATACAGCACCATAACACTCACCCCTACCATACATACATACAGCACCATAACACTCACCCCTACCATACATACATACAGCACCATAACACTCACCCCACCATACATACATACAGCACCATAACACTCACCCCTACCATACATACATACAGCACCATAACACTCACCCCTACCATACATACATACAGCACCATAACACTCACCCCTACCATACATACATACAGCACCATAACACTCACCCCTACCATACATACATACAGCACCATAACACTCACCCCTACCATACATACATACAGCACCATAAACACTCACCCCTACCATACATACATACAGCACCATAACACTCACCCCTACCATACATACATACAGCACCATAACACTCACCCCCACCATACATACATACAGCACCATAACACTCACCCCTACCATACATACATACAGCACCATAACACTCACCCCTACCATACATACATACAGCACCATAACACTCACCCCTACCATACATACATACAGCGCCATAACACTCACCCCTACCATACATACATACAGCGCCATAACACTCACCCCTACCATACATACATACAGCACCATAACACTCACCCCTACCATACGTACAGCGCCATAACACTCACCCCTACCATACATACATACAGCACCATAACACTCACCCCTACCATACATACATACAGCACCATAACACTCACCCCTACCATACATACAGCACCATAACACTCACCCCTACCATACGTACAGCGCCATAACACTCACCCCTACCATACATACATACAGCACCATAACACTCACCTCTACCATACATACATACAGCACCATAACACTCACCCTACCATACATACATACAGCACCATAACACTCACCCCCTACCATACATACATACAGCACCATAACACTCACCCCTACCATACATACATACAGCACCATAACACTCACCCCACCATACATACATACAGCACCATAACACTCACCCCTACCATACATACATACAGCACCATAACACTCACCCCTACCATACATACATACAGCACCATAACACTCACCCCTACCATACATACATACAGCACCATAACACTCCCACCACTACTACCCATAACCCCCATATCATACAGCACCATAACACTCACCCCTACCATACATACATACAGCACCATAACACTCACCCCTACCATACATACATACAGCACCATAACACTCACCCCTACCATACATACATACAGCACCATAACACTCACCCCACCATACATACTACAGACCATAACACTCACCCCTACCATACATACATACAGCACCATAACACTCACCCCTACCATACATACATACAGCACCATAACACTCACCCCTACCATTACATACATACAGCACCATAACACTCACCCCTACATACATACATACAGCACCATAACACTCACCCCTACCATACATACATACAGCACCATAACACTCACCCTACCATACATACATACAGCACCATAACACTCACCCCTACCATACATACATACAGCACCATAACACTCACCCCTACCATACATACATACAGCACCATAACACTCACCCCTACCATACATACATACAGCACCATAACACTCACCCCTACCATACATACATACAGCACCATAACACTCACCCTACATACATACATACAGCCCATAACACTCACCCTACCATACATACATACAGCACCATAACACTCACCCCTACCATACATACATACAGCACCATAACACTCACCCCTACCATACATACATACAGCACCATAACACTCACCCTACCATACATACATACAGCACCATAACACTCACCCCTACCATACATACATACAGCACCATAACACTCACCCCTACCATACATACATACAGCACCATAACACTCACCCCTACCATACATACATACAGCACCATAACACTCACCCTACCATACATACATACAGCACCATAACACTCACCCCTACCATACATACATACAGCACCATAACACTCACCCCTACCATTACAATACATCATACATACATACAGCACCATAACACTCACCCCTACCATACATACATACAGCACCATAATACATCACACCTACATACATACATACAGCACCATAACACTCACCCCCATACATACATACAGCACCATAACACTCACCCTACCATACATACATACAGCACCATAACACTCACCCCTACCATACATACATACAGCACCATAACACTCACCCCTACCATACATACATACAGCACCATAACACTCACCCCTACCATACATACATACAGCACCATAACACTCACCCCTACCATACATACATACAGCACCATAACACTCACCCCTACCATACATACATACAGCACCATAACACTCACCACCTACAATACGCCATACATACATACATACATACAGCCATAACACTCACCCCTACCATACATACATACAGCACCATAACACTCACCCCTACCATACAACATACAGACCATACACTCACCCTACCATACATACATACAGCACCATAACACTCACCCCTACCATACATACATACAGCCCATAACACTCACCCCCACTACAGCATTACATACATACAGCACCATAACACTCACCCCTACCATACATACATACAGCACCATAACACTCACCCCTACATACATACATACAGCACCATAACACTCACCCCTACCATACATACATACAGCACCATAACACTCACCCCTACCATACATACATACAGCACATACACTCACCCTACCATACATACATACACACCATAACACTCACCCCTCATACATACATACAGCACCATAACACTCACCCCTACCATACATACATACATACATACATACAGCACCATAACCTCACCCCTACCATACATACATACAGCCCATAACACTCACCCCTACCATACATACATACAGCACCATAACACTCACCCCTACCATACATACATACAGCACCATAACACTCACCCCTACATACATACATACAGCACCATAACACTCACCCTACATACATACATACAGCACCATAACACTCACCCCTACCATACATACATACAGCACCATAAACACCCCCCTACACATACATATCATACTAAGCACCATAACACTCACCCCTACCATACATACATACAGCACCATAACACTCACCCCTACCATACATACATACAGCACCATAACACTCACCCTACCATACATACATACAGCACCATAACACTCACCCCTACCATACATACATACAGCACCATAACACTCACCCCTACCAACATACATACAGCCCATAACACTCACCCCTACCATTACATACATCATACAGCACCATAACACTCACCCCACCATACATACATACAGACATAAACACCTACCATATAACACCTCTCACCCTACCATACATACATACAGCACCATAACACTCACCCCTACCATACATACATACAGCACCATAACACTCACCCCTACCATACATACATACAGCACCATAACACTCACCCCTACCATACATACATACAACATACAGACCATAACACTCACCCCTACCATACATACATACAGCACCATAACACTCACCCCTACCATACATACATACATACAGCCCATAACACTCACCCCTACCATACATACATACAGCACCATAACACTCACCCCATACCCATACATACATACAGCCACATAACACTCACCCCTACCATACATACATACAGCACCATAACACTCACCCCTACCATACATACATACAGCACCATAACACTCACCCCTACCATACATACATACAGCACCATAACACTCACCCTACCATACATCATACTACATACATACAGCACCATAACACTCACCCCACCATACATACATACAGCACCATAATCACTCACCCTACCATCATACATACAGCACCATAACACTCACCCCTACCTACATACATACAGCACCATAACACTCACCCATACCATACATACATACAGCACCATAACACTCACCCACATACATACATACATACAATACATACAGCACCATAACATCACCCCTACCATACATACTACAGCACATAACACTCACCCTACCATACATACATACAGCACCATAACACTCACCCCTACCATACATACATACATGCACCATAACACTCACCCTACCTTACATACAACTCAGCACATAACACTCACCCCTACCATACATACATACAGCACCATAACACTCAACCCCTACCATACATACATACAGCGCCCATAACACTCACCCTACCAATATAAGCACCATACATACCTACCTAATACATACTAGCACCATAACACTCACCACTACATACATACATACAGCACCATAACACTCACCCTACCATACATACATACAGCACCATAACACTCACCCCTACCATACTACATACAGCACCATAACATCACCCCACCATACATACATACAGCACCATAACACTCACCCCACTCATACTACATATACATACAGCACCATAACACTCACCACCTACTACAATACATACATACAGCACCATAACACTCACCCCTACATACATACATACAGCACCATAACATCACCCCTACCATACATACATACAGCACCATAACATCACTCACCCCTACCATACATACATACAGCCCATAACACTCACCCCCACATACATACATACAGCACCATAACACTCACCCCACCATACATACATACAGCACCATAACACTCACCCCCACCATAACATACACATAACATATACATAAACATACAGCACCATAACACTCACCCCCACCATACATACATACATACAGCACCATAACACATCACCCTACCATACATATACATACAGCACCATAACACTCACCCCACCATACATACATACAGCACCATAACACTCACCCCACCATACATACATACATACATACATACAGCACCATAAACACTCACCCCCACACATAACCATCACTACCATACATACATACAGCACCATAACACTCACCCCTACCATACATACATATACAGCGCCATAACACTCACCCCCACCAAAACATACATACAGCACCATAACACTCACCCCACCATACATACATACAGCACCATAACACTCACCCCCACCATACATACATACAGCACCATAACACTCACCCCCACATACAATACATACATACATACATACATACATACAGCACCATAACACTCACCCCCACCATACTAATACATACCATACAATACAATATACATACAGCACCATAACACTCACCCCCTACCAATACATCATACATACAAGCACCATAACACTCACCACCCCATCACAATAACATACACCATACATACATACATAACATCAGCACCATAAACACTCACCCCCACCATACATACATACATACATACATACAGCACCATAACACTCACCCCCACCATACATACATACATACATACATACAGCACCATAACACTCACCCCCACCATACATACATACATACATACATACAGCACCATAACACTCACCCCCACCATACATACATACA
This sequence comes from Allobates femoralis, assembly GCA_033576535.1. Classification (NCBI taxonomy): domain Eukaryota; kingdom Metazoa; phylum Chordata; class Amphibia; order Anura; family Aromobatidae; genus Allobates; species Allobates femoralis. The sequence continues at coordinate 36,103,068 of JARQOC010000004.1, read as the reverse complement.
TACAGCACCATAACACTCACCCCCTACACATTGCTCAGGATTTGCTGCCAGAAAACCTCCAATTTCTCCAATTGAATCATTTCATGTAAAGAACAAACTGTGACCATAAAAATAACACAAAACGCTGAGCCGCAATCATCATACAGCGGTGGTGTACATATACTGTATATACCGGGGAGGGGTGTATATAATGTATATACAGGGTAGGTGTGTAGATTCAAAGAAGCTTTATTGGCAGGACCAAATACATCTCAGTTTTGCCAAAGCAATTGTATAAAGGGAATAGAGATAGGGACTGTGGGGATGTTGGGTAGGAGCTGTAGGGAAGGTGGATGGGATGGATCCAGGATGGGGGGCTATAGTCCATGGCATAGGGAAGGTGGATGGGGCAAGTCCAGGGTGGGGGCTATAGTCCATGGCATAGGAAAGGTGGATGGGGGCAGATCCAATGTGGAGGCTATAGAGTTCATGGCATCATAGCTCTTTTTCTCGCAGTCTATGACATTCGCTCACATACCGCGCTGCTATCTCCACTGCTCTCTCTTCTTCTCCCAGCAGGATAGATGTTTTTTCTTCCTCCTTCATGGTGATGAAATCTGGGAAGAGATGCGAGAGTCTCCTGAAGTGAGTGTCCCTCACTGCTGAGTATTTGGAGCAGTGTAGCAGGAAGTGGGTTTCGTCCTCCAGGGCCTCCTGATCACAGTGTTGGCACAGTCTTTCCTCCCTGGGCTTGTATCTCTGCCTGTGTCGGCCGGACTCGATGTGTATATACTGTATATACAAGGGATGGATATATACTGTATATACAGGGGAGGGGTGTATATAATGTATATACAGGGTAGGTGTGTATATACTGTATATACAAGGGATGGATATATACTGTATATACAGGGGAGGGGTGTATATAATGTATATACAGGGTAGGTGTGTATATACTGTATATACAAGGGATGGATATATACTGTATATACAGGGGAGGGGTGTATATCTACCATATAATTGTCTAAGCCGTCTTTTTGAAGCCAAAATCGCTCCCCAGACAGAGGCCGCTCATTGGTGGCCACCGGACGCTCGCAAATTCAAAGTTCAAATTTCGCGCCAATTTGCAGCCTGGCGACAGCGGCGCGTGTGTAGTTTATTTATGAAGATTTAAGAATAATGCAATGTGAAGCTGGGTTCAAATCCCACGCCAATTCCGGACTGCGCCTGTCACTGATTGGTCGCGGGCGGCTGGTGCGACCAATCAGCGACGCGGTTTTTTCCATTAGGGCTCGGACACACTCATCTGAGTTTAACGGAGGAGACTCTGAAAGGGCTGGAGCAGTGGCCCTGGGCGGCCCCTCCCTGTGAGGAGCAGTGGCCCTGAACAGGATACTAGTGCAGTCAGTATAAAATCCCTTCAAAAATATTAACTGCAGATAATACAAAAATACCCTGAGTCTACTGAAGACTCGGCGCCTCTATATCTGCGGAACTCCTGTGAATCCTACAATTCTCATATATATATATACTGACTCAAAAAGCTGAACAAGCCCATAACAAATGAATAGCACAAAAATCCTAGGAAGAAAACTTCCTAACGGAGAGCAAGTTAACACAGCCTGCACTCTGAGCAAAAATAGACCATTTCAGAAAACAAGCACACAGCATGTGTGCCACAAAAAGACTAAACCATACACTTAGCTTGGAAGTCTTGCAGCAGGCAGGAGAGATCAGACAGAGGTGAAACACCTCCAGGAACATTGACAACTGGCAAGGACTGAGGAAATCCTGCAACCTTAAATACCCCAGTCAGAATTGCAATTATCCAATTCACCTGACCAAGAGTTCAAAATAGGATCAACTGCATTACCAGCCACAACCACAGGAGGGAGCCCACAAGCAGAATTCACAACACTCACCCCACAGGGACACACACACACCCCAGGGACACACACACCACACAGACCCCCCCCCCACAGGGACACACACACCCCAGGGACACACACACCACACAGACAGACACAGATGTGCACAAATCACCTCACACAACTCGCCTCATACGTCTGGTATCTTTAATTTCCAAACAAACATCTGAGTAAAAACAGCCAATGTGCAGCACATGTGTCATATAGGGAATTAAGGCAGATGTCAGTCACATGAGCTGTCTATTATGTGTATGTGTGAGGTAACATATACTGCCCGGCCAGGGGGAGGGGTTACTGTTGGCTGGAGATTTATCAGGCTGCCTATAGCAACCAATCACAGCTCAGCTTCTATTTTCCTGCAGGTCATTAATATGACATATTCACATTATATTTTGTTATAGCCAACAGCAGTTATTTATTAACCCGGGCGTAGCCGGGTACTACAGCTAGTATATATATAGGGCGTAGCCGGGTACTACAGCTAGTATATATATATATAGGGCGTAGCTGGGTACTACAGCTAGTATATATATATAGGGCGTAGCCGGGTACTACAGCTAGTATATATATAGGGCGTAGCCGGGTACTACAGCTAGTTATATATATAGGGCGTAGCCGGGTACTACAGCTAGTATATATATAGGGCGTAGCCGGGTACTACAGCTAGTGTATATATATAGGGCGTAGCCGGGTACTACAGCTAGTATATATGTATATATATAATCTGAGGTGTATGTATACAGGTGAGGTGTGTGTGTATGTATATATATAATAAACTATATATGGATTCTAGACTACCTGATTCTTTAGAATAGGGCCGCCATCTAATATAAATATATACACACACACACCTCCCCTGTATACATACACCTCAGATTATATATATATATTAGATGGCGGGCCGATTCTAAAGAATCGGGTAGTCTAGAATCCACATATAGTTTATTTACTAATAGTTACGGGAGTGCGGTGAAATGAATTGTGTGTATACAGGCGGCTGAGTGGGTAGCAGTGAGTGCGGTGAAAGTGGGCAGAGTGGTCAGCGCACACATACATACATACACACACACTCCACTATACTTCCCCACCGCCTGGATCCTCAGTCGACATGTCACCGCCCCCGGACGACTGGATCCAGTATGCCATATTGGATCCAGTCGTCCGGGGCGGCGACATGTCGACTGAGGATACAGGCGGCGGACGCAGGGCCAGTTGTAAGTATAGCGGAGTGTGTGTGTGTCGTCCGCACTTCTGTCACTTTGTGTGTGTGGACAAAGTGACGGAAGTGCCTTCGGCTTTTATATATTAGATACTAGATGGTGGCCCGATTCTAACGCATCGGGTATTCTAGAATATGCGGGTGTACAGCGGTGCGTTAGTGCGGGTGTGCTGCAGTGGCCCCCTCAGTTCTCACCCGCTCCAGGCCTCTCTACAGCCGCCTCTCACCCCAGCATGTTTTCTTCTTCCTCCAGCATAGACGTCAACAATTCCAAGGCCTCTGGAGGCGGAGTTAACAGGGGGTATCATAGTAGGTGTGTCTAAGTGCATAGCCCTGATGTGGTGGGCGTGCCCTTGTTCACCACCATTACGACGCCCCCTTTGGTAGCTCCACCCCCATCCCCTGCGGCCTTTGAATTTCTGGAGTCTATGCCACGAAAAGAAGAAGAAGAATGGCAGGGTGAGCGGCAGGCAGATGGAGCATGGAGCGGCGGCCGGGAGGGAGTGCAGGGCAGGGTGTGACCTGAGTGCAGGGCGGGGTGTGACCTGAGTGCAGGGCGGGGTGTGACCTGAGTGCAGGGCAGGGTGTGACCTGAGTGCAGGGCAGGGTGTGACCTGAGTGCAGGGCAGGGTGTGACCTGAGTGCAGGGCAGGGTGTGACCTGAGTGCAGGGCAGGGTGTGACCTGAGTGCAGGGCGGGGTGTGACCTGAGTGCAGGGCGGGGTGTGACCTGAGTGCAGGGCGGGGTGTGACCTGAGTGCAGGGCAGGGTGTGACCTGAGTGCAGGGCAGGGTGTGACCTGAGTGCAGGGCAGGGTGTGACCTGAGTGCAGGGCAGGGTGTGACCTGAGTGCAGGGCGGAGTGTGACCTGAGTGCAGGGCGGGGTGTGACCTGAGTGCAGGGCAGGGTGGTGCAGGGCAGGGTGTGACCTGAGTGCAGGCAGGGTGTGACCTGAGTGCAGGGCGGGGTGTGACCTGAGTGCAGGGCAGGGGTGTGACCTGAGTGCAGGGCAGGGTGTGACCTGAGTGCAGGGCAGGGTGTGACCTGAGTGCAGGGCAGGGTGTGACCTGAGTGCAGGGCGGGGTGTGACCTGAGTGCAGGGCGGGGTGTGACCTGAGTGCAGGGCGGGGTGTGACCTGAGTGCAGGGCGGGGTGTGACCTGAGTGCAGGGCAGGGGTGTGACCTGAGTGCAGGGCAGGGGTGTGACCTGAGTGCAGGGCGGGGTGTGACCTGAGTGCAGGGCAGGGGTGTGACCTGAGTGCAGGGCAGGGGTGTGACCTGAGTGCAGGGCAGGGTGTGACCTGAGTGCAGGGCAGGGTGTGACCTGAGTGCAGGGCAGGGTGTGACCTGAGTGCAGGGCAGGGTGTGACCTGAGTGCAGGGCGGTGTGTGACCTGAGTGCAGGGCGGTGTGTGACCTGAGTGCAGGGCGGTGTGTGACCTGAGTGCAGGGCGGTGTGTGACCTGAGTGGCAGGGCGGGGTGTTGTGACCTGAGTGCAGGGCGGGGTGGTGCAGGGCAGGGTGTGACCTGAGTGCAGGGTGAGTGTAGGGTGTGTGGGTGTAAGTGGTCTGCAGTACCTGGCTCCTGGCGCTGTGTGTGTTTAGCCTAAGGACCTCTGATGTCACAGCCATGTGACCTTGCTCCGGCCATGATTGTGACATCATCAGAGGTCCTGTAAGTATAGAGTCCCGTCACACATAACGACGCACCAGCGATACCGATATGACCTGGCTGGGGTCACTGGTGCATCGTTTTCACATCAAATAGCGGGATGGGAAAGCCAACAGTGAAGTCAGCTTTCCCGCCTGCTATGCGAGTGTAGTGCTGTCGTCTCTGTCACGGCAATCCCGCGTCGCTGATGCGTCGCCAGTGCTTTTTTTGTTAAAAACATATTTGCAGGTACACATTTCAGATTAATTTCCCCTATGCAGGGGGGCAGCAAGGTTCTCTGCCGCCTGAGCCTAGGTGAGGACCGAGGGGGGTGGGGTTGCTGTCGGCAGCCGCAGATGAGGAGCGGGGGGGTGGGGTTGCTGTCAGCGGCCGCAGGTGGGTGGGGTTGCTCTCGGCGGCCGTGGGTATGGTGCGGGGAGGGGGGGTGTTGTCGGTAGCCTCCGCTGGTGATTTTACCTTATGCAGCTGGCGCATGTCACACAGGGAGCCGGCTGCATGGGGCAGGCGCCGCCCCCTTCTGCTCCACGGTCCCCCTGCCTCCTTGCCGCCTGAGTCTAAAGGCTTATATTGACCTTTTGGACAGTGCCGCCCTGCCTATGCGTGGTACACATCCCCTATGCGTGGCACACGTCCATTATGCGTGGCACACGTCCATTATGCGTGGCACACGTCCTCTATGCGTGGCACACGTCCATTATGCGTGGCACACGTCCATTATGCGTGGCACACGTCCTCTATGCGTGGCACACGTCCTCTATGCGTGGCACACTTCCATTATGCGTGGCACACGTCCTCTATGCGTGGCACACGTCCTCTATGCGTGGCACACGTTCCCTATGCAGAGAGTGACATCATCTCTGCGTGCAATTGTGGAGCCCACTGGCCAATGGAACGGGGTACTCGGTACCGGACCGGGTCGCTGCTGGGGATGTCACGGAGGTCCTGGTCCGGACCGTGTCCCGGGTTCACACAAGTAAAAGGGGATATATACAGGGGATAAAGTTTGTCGTGACGCCACCCACGGGTTGTGGTCAATGATGCGACCACCGCTGCAGCACTTCTCTGCCAGGAGGATGGATGGGCTGCAGCCAGATGGATGAGCCCGCAGCGGGTCGGGCTGCTCCTGACAGGATAAAAGGTATAATGTACAGTTCAGGGCACCTGGAATCAAGCACGGACACTCAGGCAGGGTTCACCGGGTTTACTTGTCAACTTCTTCACACACAATTACAGCAGTTCTTAATACAAGTCACAGTGCAGTTAACCCCGTCAACACGGAACCCTCTGCAGCCAGGCTGTCGCTCTGAGACCCCTGACTCCTTCTAAGTCCTTCCAGGCTGTGGTTTCTCTCTTTCTTGTCTCCGGATAGTATAGCGGCAGCTCGGACCCTGGTGGGTCCTCGTGGTTGTTTCTGTGCTTCCTATCCTTTGTTGTGGGAACTCCAACCTGGAGTTAGAGATCCCCGTCAGTTAATCTGGGATACCGGGTGAATCCTCGGTCCCCTCCAGAGCCGACACTCTGGTGTGTGCCTAGTCTGCAGTAACCCTTTCCTGCAAGGCGTTACCAGACTCCTAACCCGTGTGACTCCAGCACAAATCAGGGAAAACTACTCCACCAGTTAGTCAGTGCTGCCGTGTCCCTCGGACCCAGTACTGCTGGTCCGGTCTCTGTCCTCACACTCCTGGGATGCGGCTATGGACGAGCTTTCTCTGCATGGTGTCTGTGACTCTGGATTCTGCATCTCCAGGGAGCCCAACCCCACCGTGACGTGTCACTCTCTGTTTGGTGTCTTTGCTGCTCGGCCTACTCCGGCCTACTCTGGGTCTTTTCTGTTCAGCACCCTCAGCCTACTAACTCCTTCCTCCTCCTCTATTTGTACCTTCTGTCACCTGATCTACATTCGTTCCCACCCACTTGTTCTCTAAACCCACCACCCCTTGCCCACCTAGAGTCCCGGGCTCTGGTTTGGGTGCTGCCTCTAGTGGTGTGTGGTGTTCTGTGAGGGTGTTTGGTGTACAAACTGTCTACCTTTCTACCTGGCTGCAGTTCCCTATGTGGCCACCCTGATCGCAGGGGCGCCACACGATCACAGCAGCAGCTGGGAGACCGGAAAGATCCCGGTAGATCAGTGCTGGAGGAGGAGCCAGGAGGTAGGTATAGAGTTTATTATTTTACTATGGCAGCAGCAGCATGGGGGCCATATCTACCATAGGGGGGCATGTGCCATCACAGGGGGGCGCAGGACCATATAATATGCCCCGCTCCCCCAGCCCATCACTGCGGTGCGGTTTCAGCACCATGATGGAGAGCGGCTATGCATATTATATAAGTGGGAGCAGGAGATCTCCCCCAGCCTCCCTCTGCCTCTCCCAGCTGTATGGAGACCTTATGGGTCTTCATGGTGTTGTATGGAGATCTTATGGGTGGGTCTTCAGGGTGTTGTATGGAGATCTCCTTGGTCTTCATGGTGTTGTATGGAGATCTCCTTGGTCTTCATGGTGTTGTATGGAGATCTCATGGGTCTTCATGGTGTTGTATGGAGATCTCCTTGGTCTTCATGGTGTTGTATGGAGATCTCCTTGGTCTTCATGGTGTTGTTTGGAGATCTCCTTGGTCTTCATGGTGTTGTATGGAGATCTCCTTGGTCTTCATGGTGGTGTATGGCGACCTTATGGGTGGGTCTTCATGGTGTTGTATGGAGACCTTATGGGTGGGTCTTCATGGTGTTGTATGGAGACCTTATGGGTCTTCATGGTGTTGTATGGAGATCTTATGGGTGGGTCTTCAGGGTGTTGTATGGAGATCTCCTTGGTCTTCATGGTGTTGTATGGAGATCTCCTTGGTCTTCATGGTGTTGTATGGAGATCTCCTTGGTCTTCATGGTGTTGTATGGAGATCTCATGGGTCTTCATGGTGTTGTATGGAGATCTCATGGGTCTTCATGGTGTTGTATGGAGATCTCCTTGGTCTTCATGGTGTTGTATGGAGATCTCCTTGGTCTTCATGGTGTTGTATGGAGATCTCCTTGGTCTTCATGGTGTTGTTTGGAGATCTCCTTGGTCTTCATGGTGTTGTATGGAGACCTTATGGGTGGGTCTTCATGGTGTTGTATGGAGATCTCCTTGGTCTTCATGGTGTTGTATGGAGATCTCCTTGGTCTTCATGGTGTTGTATGGAGATCTCCTTGGTCTTCATGGTGTTGTATGGAGATCTCTTGGTCTTCATGGTGGTGTATGGGACCTTGGTGGTCTTCATGGTGTTGTATGGAGACCTTATGGGGGCTTCATGGTGTTGTATGGAGATCTCTGGTCTTCATGGTGTTGTATGGAGACCTTATGGGTTCTTCATGGTGTTGTATGGAGATTCCTTGGTCTTCATGGTGTTGTATGGAGACCTTGTGGGTCTTCATGGTGTTGTATGGAGATCTCTTGGTCTTCATGGTGTTGTATGGAATCTTTGGTCTTCATGGTGTTGTATGGAGATCTCCTTGGTCTTCATGGTGTGTATGGGACCTTATGGGTCTTCATGGTGTTGTATGGAGACCTTGGGTCTTCATGGTGTTGTATGGAGACCTTGGTCTTCATGGTGTTGTATGGAGATCTCATGGTCTTCATGGTGGTGTATGGAGACCTTGGTCTTCATGGTGTGTATGGGACCTTATGGGTCTTCATGGTGTTGTATGGAGATCTTATGGGTCTTCATGGTGTTGTATGGAGATCTCCTTGGTCTTCATGGTGTTGTATGGAGATCCTTGGTTCTTCATGGTGTTGTATGGAGATTTCCTTGGTCTTCATGGTGTTGTATGGAGATTCTTGGTCTTCATGGTGTTGTATGGAGATCTCCTTGGTCTTCATGGTGTTGTATGGAATCTCCTTGGTCTTCATGGTGTTGTATGGAGATCTCTGGTCTTCATGGTGTGTATGGGACCTTATGGGTCTTCATGGTGTTGTATGGAGACCTTGGTCTTCATGGTGTTGTATGGAGACCTTATGGGTCTTCATGGTGTTGTATGGAGATCCTGGTCTTCATGGTGTTGTATGGAGACTCTTGGTCTTCATGGTGTTGTATGGAGATTATGGGTCTTCATGGTGTTGTATGGAGACTTATGGGTCTTCATGGTGTTGTATGGAGATCTCCTTGGTCTTCATGGTGTTGTATGGAGACCTTTGGTCTTCATGGTGTTGTATGGAGATTCCTTGGTCTTCATGTGTTGTATGGAGATCTCCTTGGTCTTCATGGTGTTGTATGGAGATCTCCTTGGTCTTCATGGTGTTGTTGGAGATCTCCTTGGTCTTCATGGTGTTGTATGGAGATCCTTGGTCTTCATGGTGTTGTATGGGACCTTATGGGGTCTTCATGGTGTTGTATGGAGACTTTGGTCTTCATGGTGTTGTATGGAGACCCTTGGGTCTTCATGGTGTTGTATGGAGACCTGTGGTCTTCATGGTGTTGTATGGAGACCTATGGGGTCTTCATGGTGTTGTATGGAGATTCTTGGTCTTCATGGTGTTGTATGGAGACCTTATGGTGTCTTCATGGTGTTGTATGGAGATCTCCTTGGTCTTCATGGTGTTGTATGGAAACCCTTGGTTTCATGGTGTTGTATGGAGATCTCCTTGGTCTTCATGGTGTTGTATGGGACCTTTGGTCTTCATGGTGTTGTATGGAGACTTTGGTCTTCATGGTGTTGTATGGAGATATGGTCTTCATGGTGTTGTATGGAGACCTTTGGTCTTCATGGTGTGTATGGGACCTTATGGGTCTTCATGGTGTTGTATGGAGACCTTATGGGTCTTCATGGTGTTGTATGGAGATCTCTGGTCTTCATGGGTTGTATGGAGACCTTGGTCTTCATGGTGTTGTATGGAGACCTATGTGGTCTTCATGGTGTTGTATGGAGATTTCCTTGGTCTTCATGGTGTTGTATGGAGACCTTATGGGTGGGTCTTCATGGTGTTGTATGGAGATCTCCTTGGTCTTCATGGTGTTGTATGGAAATCTCCTTGGTCTTCATGGTGTTGTATGGAGATCTCCTTGGTCTTCATGGTGTTGTATGGAGACTCTTGGTCTTCATGTGGTGTATGGGACCTTATGGGTCTTCATGGTGTTGTATGGAGACCTTATGGGTCTTCATGGTGTTGTATGGAGACCTTGGTCTTCATGGTGTTTTATGGAACCTTGGTCTCATGGTGTTGTATGGAGATCCTTGGTCTTCATGGTGGTGTATGGGATCTTATGGGTCTTCATGGGTTGTATGGAGACTTTGGTCTTCATGGTGTTGTATGGAGACTCTTGGTCTTCATGGTGTTGTATGGAGATCTCCTTGGTCTTCATGGTGTTGTATGGAGACCTTATGGTGGTCTTCATGGTGTTGTATGGAGATCCTTATGGGTCTTCATGGTGTTGTATGGAGATCTCTTGGTCTTCATGGTGTTGTATGGAGATCTCTTGGTCTTCATGGTGTTGTATGGAGATCTCATGGGTCTTCATGTGTTGTATGGAGATCTCTTGGGTCTTCATGGTGTTGTATGGAGACCTTATGGTCTTCATGGTGTTGTATGGAGATCTCCTTGGTCTTCATGGTGTTGTATGGAGATCTCATGGTCTTCATGGTGTTGTATGGAGATCTCCTTGGTCTTCATGGTGTTGTATGGAGACTCGTCTCATGTGTGTATGGACTTATGGTCTGTTTGTATGGAGACTCTATGGGTCTTCATGGTGTTGTATGGAGACCTTATGGTCTTCATGGTGTTGTATGGAGATCTCTATGGTCTTCATGGTGTTGTATGGAGACCAGTTCATGGTGTTGTTATCCATGGGTTTAGTTGTATGGAGATCTCCTTGGTCTTCATGGTGTTGTATGGAGATCTCCTTGGTCTTCATGGTGTTGTATGGAGATCTCCTTGGTCTTCATGGTGTTGTATGGAGATCTCATTGGTCTTCATGGTGTTGTATGGAGACCTTATGGTCTTCATGGTGTTGTATGGAGACCTTATGGGTGGGTCTTCATGGTGTTGTATGGAGATCTCCTTGGTCTTCATGGTGTTGTATGGAGATCTTATGGGTCTTCATGGTGTTGTATGGAGATCTCTTTGGTCTTCATGGGGGTGTTTGGAGATCTCCTTGGTCTTCATGGTGTTGTATGGAGATCTCCTTGGTCTTCATGGTGTTGTATGGAGATCTCCTTGGTCTTCATGGTGGTGTTTGGAGATCACCTTGGTCTTCATGGTGTTGTATGGAGATCTCCTTGGTCTTCATGGTGTTGTATGGAGATCTCCTTGGTCTTCATGGTGTTGTATGGAGATCTCCTTGGTCTTCATGGTGGTGTTTGGAGATCTCTCTGGTGTTCATGAAGTTGTCTGGAGATTTCCTTGGTGTTTATGGTGTTTGGTAAGTGCAGCGTCAGTGGCCTTTCAGAAATCGTGTGTGAATAGTGACAGACGTGGGACATTTACATTGCACACAGATTCCTCTCGCTAAGCATTGCACTTATGAAGGGAATTGCTTCATAACAAAAGTGGTGGCAAATTTTAGTTGTTTTATCCCCAAAATGTTATTTTTGTGTATTTCTCTCACTTCACGTTCCCATCTTAGGTTATTTAGTGCAGATGCGTCACACACAAATCAGATTACAAAAATATTTAAGGTTGTAATGGAACAAAACAGGTAAAATGTCAGGGGGGGTGAATGTTTTTGCAAAGTGCTGGAGGTGCACTGCTGTGACCCCGTGGAGTGTCCCACCTCGTGCCTCCAGGTATCTCTTCTGTCTTCATAGAATGTGTTTATTCTATATTTATAGCACAGTTCATCTACCAGCATCTTCCAGCATCAATGTCTTCTCAATTCTTACCAGTCATCTCCAGCTTTAGAGACTTTACTGGTGAGACCGGTCCGACCAGATGGTTCTGCACGGTCCTGAGGGCAGGAAAAATAGGGTAACTGAAGCAAACCAGAGCCGGCCGGGACACAATCCTCTATAGAACGTCTCGTACCTGGTATTTATCTTCTTATGGTGTTTATAAAGAGAACAGGTGCATGACATCTTTCCTAGTACAATGTATGGGGTCTGTCTCCTAGTCCGGGTCTGTGGGGAGTCACCATACACCCATCTGCTAACATGGCTTCAAGAAAAGCCTGAAGATCCAAGGACTATGGTCCCCCTCAGGACCCCCGGATACAGGGGATGTACAGTACCCCATCCGTATGGGGGAGACATCAGGGGTGGACGGCTGCTCTGTTACCGGACACTAACACTGGAGACCACAAACCTGTGGCTTCACCGTGACCCATCTGAAGATTCGGTGCACAGGGACATAGAGAAATATCAATTCCAGATGTACCAGATGTGATGGAAAGAATTATTGGGCATATTCCAAATACATTAAAGACCCCACACCAATTAGATGGCTGTCAGATAACTCGCTGTCTCTCTCAATTCCCCCATAAGATCGTTCCTTTTGCTCTATGGGGTAGCCATTGCCGGATTCTATGGGGAAGCCATTGGCGGATTCTATGGGGTAGCCATTGGCGGATTCTGTGGGATAGCCATTGCCGGATTCTGTGGGATAGCCATTGCCGGATTCTATGGGATAGCCATTGCCGGATTCTATGGGATAGCCATTGCCGGATTCTATGGGTAGCCATTGCCGGATTCTATGGGATAGCCATTGCCGGATTCTGTGGGATAGCCATTGCCGGATTCTATGGGATGGCCATTGCCGGATTCTGTGGGGTAGCCATTGCCGGATTCTGTGGGGTAGCCATTGCCGGATTCTATGGGGTAGCCGTTGCCGGATTCTGTGGTAGCCATTGCCGGATTCTGTGGGGTAGCCATTGGCGGATTCTGTGGGTAGCCATTGGCGGATTCTGTGGGTAGCCATTGGCGGATTCTGTGGGTAGCCGTTGCCGGATTCTGTGGGTAGCCATTGCCGATTCTGTGGGGTAACCGTTGCGGATTCTGTGGGAAGCCATTGCCGGATTCTGTGGGGAAGCCATTGCCGGATTCTGTGGGAAGCATTGCCGGATTCTGTGGGGAAGCCATTGCCGGATTCTATGGGTAGCCATTGCCGGATTCTATGGGGTAGCCATTGCCGGATTCTATGGGGTAGCCATTGCCGGATTCTATGGGTAAGCCATGCCGGATTCTATGGGGTAGCCATTGCCGGATTCTGTGGGGTAGCCGTTGTGGATTCTGTGGGATAGCCATTGCCGATTCTGTGGGGTAGCCATTGCCGGATTCTATAGGATAGCCATTGCCGGATTCTGTGGGGTAGCCGTTGCCGGATTCTATAGGATAGCCATTGCCGGATTCTGTGGGGTAGCCGTTGCCGGATTCTGTGGGGTAGCCGTTGCCGGATTCTGTGGGATAGCCGTTGCCGGATTCTGTGGGGTAGCCATTGCCGGATTCTGTGGGGTAGCCATTGCCGGATTCTGTGGGGTAGCCATTGCCGGATTCTGTGGGGTGGCCGTTGCCGGATTCTATGGGGTAGCCATTGCCGGATTCTATGGGGTAGCTATTGCCGGATTCTATGGGGAAGCCATTGCCGGATTCTATGGGATAGCCATTGCCAGATTCTGTGGGGAAGCCATTGCCGGATTCTATGGGGTAGCCATTGCCGGATTCCAGCCTCCTTTGTCCTCTGAACATCACTGGATCCTATCCCTGGCTAGAACTAAAGCATCAGTCATAAATCCACCAGTTTGGATGTAGTCGAGCAGCGTTGGGACGTCTCCATACACGTCAACTGTTGGCCAATAATGCCGATACTGGCAGGTTTAGCCAACTTTAGATCAAAGTGCGTGTGGGCCTTAGGGTCAAGCTTTCCTCCTCGGCTAGTGGATTTACCTGGAAGGCAATGTATGTAGTGATGTAAAGTAAGATTAAAGAATGGTGGAGAAATAAGAGACCAAGGCTAAAACACATAAACAAATAGGTAAACCCTCATTTTACCACCCAACTACGAAAAAAAGAGAACGTGTTGATCTTTCAGCAAAGCCACCAGCGTTAAGACATCGTGGGACAAAAAACAACTATTATCTGCATCATCACAACATGGAGAATCACAGGGAGGAACGAGCCAAAACATCCAGAGAGGTCACAAAGGACAGAGGAGCGACACATCAAGAAGCTGCATCAGCTAACACTCCACCATCTGCTCAAACATAGGCCTGATGTGGCTGTATACTCCGGGCACCCTGTGGCTGTATACTCCGGGCGCCCCTGTGGCTGTATACTCCGGGCGCCCCTGTGGCTGTATACTCCGGGCGCCCCTGTGGCTGTATACTCCGGGCGCCCCTGTGGCTGTATACTCCGGGCGCCCCTGTGGCTGTATACTCCGGGCGCCCCTGTGGCTGTATACTCCGGGCGCCCCTGTGGCTGTATACTCCGGGCGCCCCTGTGGCTGTATACTCCGGGCGCCCCTGTGGCTGTATACTCCGGGCGCCCCGTGGCTGTATACTCCGGGCGCCCCCGTGGCTTTTTACTCCGGGCGCCCCTGTGGCTTTTTACTCCGGGCGCCCCTGTGGCTGTATACTCCGGGGCCCCTGTGGCTGTATACTCTGGGCGCCCCTGTGGCTGTATACTCCGGGCGCCCCTGTGGCTGTATACTCCGGGCGCCCCTGTGGCTGTATACTCCGGGCGCCCCTGTGGCTGTATACTCTGGGCGCCCCTGTGGCTGTATACTCTGGGCGCCCCTGTGGCTGTATACTCTGGGCGCACCTGTGGCTGTATACTCCGGGCGCCCCTGTGGCTGTATACTCTGGGCGCCCCTGTGGCTGTATACTCCGGGCGCCCCTGTGGCTGCATACTCCGGCGCCCCTGTGTCTGTATACTCTGGGCGCCCCTGTGGCTGTATACTCTGGGCGCCCCTGTGTCTGTATACTCCGGCACCCCTGTGTCTGTATAATACGGGCGCCCCTGTGGCTGTATACACAGGCTTTGGCCACTCGTCCTTCCACTAAACTGGGAAAACACGACTTTAGGGATGGGCGAAACCTAAACTACTCGGAATCGCTAGACTCTGACGAGTCTGAGTCCAGGACTCGCTACTCATTGCGAGTCTAGCGATTCCAATGTAAATGAATGGGGAACGAGTATTGCAGCGATTCCTCTGCTGCTGGACCCTACAAGGGGTCTGGCAGCAGAGGAAAAAACTGCAAATCCCCATGTTATTCTTGTAAAGCCAGCAGCAAAAAGCGGGGTGGAGAGTGGGGAAGGGGGGGGGTGCACTTTTTTTTTCTGAAAAATCAATAAAACAATCCTAAAAAAGGGATTGCATCTTTATTAACCCCTCGACCATGGTCCAGGGGTTAATAAAGATGCAGTCCCTTTTTATGTGTATTGTTTTATGGATTTTTCAGAAAAAAAAAATGACGTGGGCTTCGCCGTATTTCTGTAACCAGCCAGATCCAGCAGGCAGCGACGGGCTGCCCCCAACCCCCAGGTGCCTATTTGTACCTGGCCGGACACAAGAATACAGGTGAGCCCCCTTTTTTTTATTATTTCATGAATTTCATGGAATAATAAAAAAAAAAAGTGTGGGGCTCCGCGCAATTTCTATGTCCAGTCAGGTACAGCTAGGCAGCTGGGGGCTGGAATCTGCAGCGCAGGGAGGCCCAAGTTTTCTGGGCACCCCCCGCTGCAAATTACAGCCCACAGCCACCCCAGAAAATGGCGCGTTCATTGAAGCGCCATCCTCTGGCGCTGAACCCCACTCTTCCAGTGGCCCTGGTGCCGGGTGGCTCACTGGGTAATAAAGGGGTTAGGGCCAGCTTTGTATTATCAGCTGGCCCTAAGCCCGAAATTTATGGCGGTCACGCCAATATTAGACATGACCGTCATGAATTTCCAGTAATCAAAATATAAAAAAAAACACAACACAGAGAAAAATAATTTTATTAGAAATAAAACAGAAGACAATTAGGGACTCCATCTTTATTTAAAAAAATCCTCTTCCGTCCGACGTAGTCCAAAACGTAATCTCAGCTCTGCTACATCCCTGTGCATAGACCCACAGGGATGTAGCAGAGCTGAGAACTGACTAAACAGTCAGGGTTCAGCTCAGGTCATTATGACCTGAGCTGAGCCCTGCTGTCAGCCAGACTCGCTCTGTCTCCGGAGATTCCCGAGCGGTGACGGAAGTTAACTTATTCACTGCTTCTGTCACCGTTCGGGAATCTCCGGAAACAAAAGCAGAGAGACTCGGGGAGCGAGTCTGCGGCCGGCGGAGGCAGGGGTAAGTAGCCGGCCGGTCCGGCACACTCACCCCCCCAAGCCCCCACCTGGTCAGGACTCAGTGGGGAAAGCGGCAGTGAGCAAATTTTACCGCTGGCTTCCCCGCCTGAGTCCTGAGTCCCTGCACCTGCTCCCCCCGCCCGGTCCTAACTTAGGATCGGGTGGGGAGGCTGCGGGGGGGACGGAGGGATGATGGACTTGCTACTGTGCGAGTAATAGCTTGGAAACTCGCAGAGTACCGAGTCCTGCGATTCCACTATTACTCACAGAGTAACGAGTCCTAGCGAGTAGATTCGCCCATCCCTACACGACATATCTTCTACTGTTTTGGCTAAGTTGTGTCAGTTCTTCAGGCGGCTGCATGTTACATGTTCAGTTCCTTCTGCTTTTCTCAGAATATGGATTGTTTCCTTTGTTATTGGGTCACGTTTCTCTGTATCATGGAACTGTCATTGCACATTACAAGAACAGGGCAATGATTTCATACTGCGGGATCTCATAGTCATCCAATAAGCCGATAATGGCTGGTGTATGGTCTCATCTTTCCCGGTTTCCAGCACCGCCCCAGTCCTCTTCTAATTCACAGGACTTCACTTTGTCCAGTCGGGGCACCCATGGGTTCACGTGTCTGCTCCATAGACTTACATTGTAACGGTGACTTACAGGTCACTCATACACTAGTCAGAGCACCCAATGGGTTCACGTGTCTGCTCCATAGACTTACATTGTAACGGTGACTTACAGGTCACTCATACACTAGTCAGGGCACCCAAGGGTTCACGTGTCTGCTCCATAGACTTACATTGTAACGGTGACTTACAGGTCACTCATACACTAGTCGGGGCACCCATGGGTTTACGTCTGCTCCATAGACTTACATTGTAATGGTGACTTACAGGCCACTCATACACTAGTCAGGTCACCCAAGGGTTCACGTGTCTGCTCCATAGACTTACATTGTAACGGTGACTTACAGGTCACTCATACACTAGTTGGGGCACCCAAGGGTTCACGTGTCTGCTCCATAGGATTACATTGTAACAGTGACTTACAGGCCCCTCATACACTAGTCAGGGCACCCATGGGTTCACGTGTCTGCTCCATTGTAACAGTAACTTACAGGTCACTCATACACTAGTCAGGGCACCCATGGGTTTACGTGTCTGCTCTGTAGCACTCTGTAGTATGATAGTACTGCGTTATGGCTGCCAAAACCTATGTTTTAAATGCTGCCCCCCCTGAGCGCGGCACAAACGTTAAGGTGACCCGTCCCCAGCATTAACTGGCCAAAGGGGGAAAGAAAAATGGAGAATTTTTGAAAGAGAATGATAGACTGGAGTAACCGGATGATACAATGTCCCCAGGCTCACACCATCCCTGAAGACCTCCTCTATTCCCCTCTCAATATCAGGATCCCTATTCAATTCAAGATCCCTGTCCCACAACATTTCCAGGTCTTTTAATCACTATCTGGTTTTTCCTGTCTATCCTTCTCTTCCAACAATCACAGAGGGGCTTTCTCCCCCTCAGCGAAACTGCTCTGATGTGACATTTCTGGCTAGAAAGAAGAATAGGCAACCCTACGTGTTAGAACCGGCCCTAGAAAGAAGAGGAGACCCGAGGTGTTAGAACCGGCCCTAGAAAGAAGAGGAGAACCCGAGGTGTTAGAACCGACCCTGAAAAGAGGACCCGAGGTGTTAGAACCGACCCTAGAAGAAGAGGAGACCCGAGGTGTTAGAACCGACCCTAGAAAGAAGAGGAGACCCGAGGTGTTAGAACCGACCTAGAAAGAAGAGGAGACCCGAGGTGTTAGAACCGGCCCTAGAAAGAAGAGGAGACCCGAGGTGTTAGAACCGACCCTAGAAAGAAGAGGAGACCCGAGGTGTTAGAACCGACCCTAGAAAGAAGAGGAGACCCGAGGTGTTAGAAGCCGACCCTAGAAAGAAGAGGAGACCCGAGGTGTTAGAACCGACCCTAGAAGAAGAAGAGGAGACCCGAGGTGTTAGAACCGGCCCTAGAAAGAAGAGGAGACCCGAGGTGTTAGAACCAACCCTAGAAAGAAGAGGAGACCCGAGGTGTTAGAACCGACCCTAGAAAGAAGAGGAGACCCGAGGTGTTAGAACCGGCCCTAGAAAGAAGAGGAGACCCGAGGTGTTAGAACCGACCCTAGAAAGAAGAGGAGACCCGAGGTGTTAGAACCGACCCTAGAAAGAAGAGGAGACCCGAGGTGTTAGAACCGACCCTAGAAAGAAGAGGAGACCCGAGGTGTTAGAACCGACCCTAGAAAGAAGAGGAGACCCGAGGTGTTAAAACCGCCCTAGAAAGAAGAGGAGACCCGAGGTGTTAGAACCGACCTAGAAAGAAGAGGAGACCCGAGGTGTTAGAACCGACCTAGAAAGAAGAGGAGACCCGAGGTGTTAGAACCGACCCTAGAAAGAAGAGGAGACCTGAGGTGTTAGAACCGACCCTAGAAAGAAGAGGAGACCCGAGGTGTTAGAACCGGCCCTAGAAAGAAAGGCGACCCGAGGTGTTGGAACCGGCCCTAGAAAGAAGTGACCCGAGGTGTTAGAACCGGCCCTAGAAGGAAGAGGAGACCCGAGGTGTTAGAACCGACCCTAGAAAGAAGAGGAGACCCGAAGTGTTAGAACCGACCCTAGAGAGAAGAGGAGACCCGAGGTGTTAGAACCGGCCCTAGAAAGAAGAGGAGACCCGAGGTGTTAGAACCGGCCCTAGAAAGAAGAGGAGACCCGAGGTGTTAGAACCGACCCTAGAAAGAAGAGGAGACCCGAGGTGTTAGAACCGGCCCTAGAAAGAAAAGGCGACCCGAGGTGTTAGAACCGACCCTAGAGAGAAGAGGAGACCCGAGGTGTTAGAACCGACCCTAGAAAGAAGAAGAGACCCGAGGTGTTAGAACCGGCCCTAGAAAGAAGAGGAGACCCGAGGTGTTGGAACCGGCCCTAGAGAGAAGAGGAGACCCGAGGTGTTAGAACCGACCCTAGAAAGAAGAGGAGACCCGAGGTGTTAGAACCGACCCTAGAAAGAAGAGGAGACCCGAGGTGTTAGAACCGGCCCTAGAGAGAAGAGGAGACCCGAGGTGTTAGAACCGACCCTAGAAAGAAGAGGAGACCCGAGGTGTTAGAACCGGCCCTAGAGAAGAGGACGAGGTAGAACCCCGAGAAGAGATGTTAGAACCGACCCTAGAAAGAAGAGGAGACCCGAGGTGTTAGAACCGCCCTAGAGAGAAGAGAGAGGAACCCGAAGGGTGTTAGAACCGGCCCTAGAAAGAAGAGGAGACCCGAGGTGTTAGAACCGGACCCTAGAGAGAAGAGGAGACCCGAGGTGTTAGAACCGGCCCTAGAAAGAAAGGAGACCCGAGGTGTTAGAACCGGCCCTAGAAAGAAGAGGAGACCCGAGGTGTTAGAACCGGCCCTAGAGAGAAGAGGAACCCGAGGTGTTAGAACCGACCCTAGAAAGAAGAGGAGACCCGAGGTGTTAGAACCGCGCCTAGAAGAAGAGGAGACCCGAGGTGTTAGAACCGGCCCTAGAAAGAAAAGGGAGACCCGAGGTGTTGAACCGGCCCTAGAAAGAGAGAGACCCGAGGTGTTAGAACCGGCCCTAGAAAGAAGAGGAGACCCGAGGTGTTAGAACCGACCCTAGAAAGAAGAGGAGACCCGAGTGTGAGTAGTAAGAAGCCGAGGTGACCCTAGAAAGAAGAGGAACCCGAGGTGTTAGAAACCGCCCTAGAAAGAAGAGGAGACCCGAGGTGTTAGAACCGAGCCCTAGAAAGAAGAGGAGACCCGAGGTGTTAGAACCGAACCCTAGAAAGAAGAAGAGACCCGAGGTGTTAGAACCGACCCTAGAAAGAAGAGGAGACCCGAGGTGTTAGAACCGGCCCTAGAGAAGAAGAGGAGACCCGAGGTGTTAGAACCGACCCTAGAAGAGAAGAGGAGAACCCGAGGTGTTAGAACCGACCCTAGAAAGAAGAGGAGACCCGAGGTGTTAGAACCGACCCTAGAAAGAAGAGGAGACCCGAGGTGTTAGAACCGCCCTAGAAAGAAGAAGGAGACCCGAGGTGTGTAGAACCGCCCTAGAAGGAAGAGGAGACCCGAGGTGTTAGAACCGACCCTAGAAAGAAGAAGAGACCCGAGGTGTTAGAACCGGCCCTAGAAAGAAGAGGAGACCCGAGGTGTTAGAACCGACCCTAGAAAGAAGAACCGCCCTAGAAGAAGAGGAGACCCGAGGTGTTAGAACCGGCCCCTAGAAGAAGAGAGAGGACACCGAGGTGTTGGAACCGGCCCTAGAAAGAAAAGAGACCCGAGGTGTTAGAACCAGCCTAGAAAGAAGAGGAGACCCGAGGTGTTAAGAACCAGCCTAGAGAGAAAAAGGAGACCCGAGGTGTTAGAACCGACCCTAGAAAGAAGAGAGACCCGAGTGTTAGAACCGACCCTAGAAAGAAGAGGAGACCCGAGGTGTTACGAACCACACCTAGAAAGAAGAGGAGACCCGAGGTGTTTAGAACCAACCCTAGAAAGAAGAGGAGACCCGAGGTGTTAGAACCGGCCCTAGAAAGAAGAGGAGACCGAGGTGTTAGAACCGACCCTAGAAAGAAGAGGAGACCCGAGGTGTTAGAACGCCCTAGAAAGAAGAAGAGACCCGAGGTGTTAGAACCGCCCTAGAGAGAAGAGGAGACCCGAGGTGTTAGAACCGCCCTAGAAAGAAGAGGAGACCCGAGGTGTTAGAACGGCCCTAGAAAGAGAGGAACCCGTGTTAGAACCGACCCTAGAGAGAAGAGGAGACCCGAGGTGTTAGAACCGACCCTAGAAAGAAGAGGAGACCCGAGGTGTTAGAACCGGCCCTAGAAGAGAAGAGAGACCCGAGGTGTTAGAACCGGCCCTAGAAAGAAGAGGAGACCGAGGTGTTAGAACCGACCCTAGAAGAAGAGGAGACCCGAGTGTTAGAACCGCCCTAGAAAGAAGAGGAGACCCGAGGTGTTAGAACCGGCCCTAGAAGAAGAAGGAGACCCGAGGTGTTAGAAACCGCCCTAGAAAGAAGAGGAGACCCGAGGTGTTAGAACCGCCCTAGAAGAAGAGGAGACCCGAGGTGTTAGAACCACCCTAGAAAGAAGAGGAGACCCGAGGTGTTAGACCCGGCCCTTAGAGAGAAGAGGAGACCCGAGGTGTTAGACCGCCCTAGAAAGAAGAGGAGACCCGAGGTGTTAGAACCGGCCCTAGAAGAGAAGAGGAGACCCGAGGTGTTAGAACCGCCCTAGAAGAAAGGAGACCCGAGGTGTTAGAACCGCCCTAGAAAGAAGAGGAGACCCGAGGTGTTAGAACCGGCCCTAGAAAGAAGAGGAGACCCGAGGTGTTAGAACCGACCCTAGAAAGAAGAGGAGACCCGAAGGTGTTAGAACCGACCCTAGAGAGAAGAGGAGACCCGAGTGTTAGAACCGGCCCTAGAAAGAAGAGGAGACCGAGGTGTTAGAACCGACCCTAGAAGGAAGAAGAGACCCGAGGTGTTAGAACCGCCCTAGAAAGAAGAGGAGACCCGAGGTGTTAGAACCGACCCTAGAAGGAAGAAGAGACCCGAGGTGTTAGACCCGGCCCTAGAAAGAAGAAGAGGAGACCCGAGGTGTTAGAACCGGCCCTAGAAAGAAGAGGAGACCGAGGTGTTAGAAACCGACCCTAGAAAGAAGAGGAGACCCGAGGTGTTAGAACCGACCCTAGAAAGAAGAGGAGACCCGAGGTGTTAGAACCGACCTAGAAAGAAGAGGAGACCCGAGGTGTTAGAACCGACCCTAGAAAGAAGAGGAGACCCGAAGTGTTAGAACCGACCCTAGAGAGAAGAGGAGACCCGAGGTGTTAGAACCGGCCCTAGAAAGAGGAAGAGGAGACCCGAGGTGTTAGAACCGGCCCTAGAAAGAAAGAGAGACCCGAGGTGTTAGAACCGGCCCTAGAGAGAAGAGGAGACCCGAGGTGTTAGAACCGACCCTAGAATAAAAGAAGGAGGAGACCGAGGTTTAGAACCGACCCTAGAAAGAAGAGGAGACCCGAGGTGTTAGAACCGACCCTAGAAAGAAGAGGAGACCCGAGGTGTTAGAACCGACCCTAGAAAGAAGAGGAGACCCGAAGGTGTTAGAACCGACCCTAAAAGAAGAGGAGACCCGAGGTGTTAGAACCGGCCCTAGAAAGAGGAAGAGGAGACCGAGGTGTTAGAACCGACCCTAGAAAGAAGAGGAGACCGAGGTGTTAGAACCGGCCCTAGAAAGAAGAGGAGACCCGAAGTGTTAGAACCGACCCTAGAAAGAAGAGGAGACCCGAGGTGTTAGAACCGGCCCTAGAAAGGAAGAGGAGACCGAGGTGTTAGAACCGACCCTAGAGAAGAAGAGACCCTAGGTGTTAGAACCGCCCTAGAAAGAAGAAGAGGAGACCCGAGTGTTAGAACCGGCCTAGAAGAAGAGAGAGACCGAGGTGTTAGAACCGGCCTAGAAAAAGAAGAGGAGACCCGAGTGTTAGACCGCCTAGAAAAGAGAGATGAGGTTAAACCGGCCCTAGAAAGAAGAGGAGACCCGAGGTGTTAGAACCGACCCTAGAAAGAAGAGGAGACCGAGGTGTTAGAACCGGCCCTAGAAAGAAGAAGAGACCGAGGTGTTAGAACCGACCCTAGAAGAGAAGAGAGACCCGAGGTGTTAGAACCGACCCTAAAAGAAGAGGAGACCCGAGGTGTTAGAACCGCCTAGAAAGAAGAGGAGACCGAGGTGTAGAACCGGCCCTAGAAAGAAGAGGAGACCCGAGGTGTTAGAACCGGCCCTAGAAGAAGAGAGACCCGAGGTGTTAGAACCGGCCCTAGAAAGAAGAGGAGACCGAGGTGTTAGAACCGGCCCTAAGAAGAGGAGACGAGGTAGAACCGCTAGAAAGGACCGATGTTAGAACCGACCCTAGAAAGAAGAGGAGACCCGAGGTGTTAGAACCGACCCTAGAAAGAAGTGACCCGAGGTGTTAGAACCAACCCTAGAAAGAAGAGGAGACCCGAGGTGTTAGAACCGGCCCTAGAAAGAAGAAGAGGAACCCGGGTGTTAGAACCGGCCCTAGAAGAAGAGGAGACCCGAAGTGTTAGAACCGGCCCTAGAAAGAAGAGGAGACCCGAGTGTTAGAACCGGCCCTAGAAAGAAGAAGAGGAGACCCGAGGTGTTAGAACCGGCCCTAGAAAGAAGAGGAGACCCGAGGTGTTAGAACCGGCCCTAGAAAGAAGAGGAGACCCGAGGTGTTACAACCAACCCTAGAAAGAAGAGGAGACCCGAGGTGTTAGAACCAACCCTAGAAAGAAGAAGAGACCCGAAGTGTTAGAACCGACCCTAGAAAGAAGAGGAGACCCGAGGTGTTAGAACTGACCCTAGAAAAGAAGAGGAGACCCGAGGTGTTAGAACCGGCCCTAGAAAGAAGAGGAGACCCGAGTGTTGAACGGCCAAGAGAAGAGGGACCGAGGTGTTAGAACCGACCCTAGAAAGAAGAGGAGACCTGAGGTGTTAGAAACCGGCCCTAGAAGAGAAGAGAACCCGAGGTGTTAGAACCGGCCCTAGAAGGAAGAGGAGAGACCTGAGGTGTTAGAACCGCCCTAGAAAGAAGAAGAGACCCGAGGTGTTAGAACCGGCCCTAGAGAGAAGAGGAGACCCGAGGTGTTAGAACCGACCCTAGAAAAGAAGAGGAGACCGAGGTGTTAGAACCGGCCCTAGAAGAAGAGGAGACCCGAGGTGTTAGAACTGGCCCTAGAAGAAGAGAGACCGAGGTGTTAGAACCGGCCCTAGAAAGAAGAAGAGACCCGAGGTGTTAGAACCGGCCCTAGAAAGAAGAGGAGACCCGAGTGTTAGAACCGACCCTAGAAGAAGAGGAGACCCGAGGTGTTAGAACCAGCCCTAGAAAGAGAGAGGAGACCGAGGTGTTAGAACCGCCCTAGAAAGAGAGGAGACCGAGGTGTTAGAACCGGCCCTAGAAAGAAGAGGAGACCCGAGTGTTAGAACCGCCCTAGAAAGAAGAGGAGACCCGAGGTGTTGGAACCGGCCCTAGAAGAAGAGGAGACCCGAGGTGTTAGAACCGGCCCTAGAAAGAAGAGAGACCGAGGTGTTAGAACCGGCCCTAGAAAGAAGAGGAGACCCGAGGTGTTAGAACCGACCCTAGAAGGAAGAAGAGACCCGAGGTGTTAGAACCGGCCCTAGAAAGAAGAAGAGGAGACCCGAGGTGTTAGAACCGGCCCTAGAAAGAAGAGGAGACCGAGGTGTTAGAACCGACCCTAGAAGGAAGAGAGACCGAGGTGTTAGAACCGACCCTAGAAGAAGAGGAGACCCGAGGTGTTAGAACCGGCCCTAGAAAAAGAAGAGGAGACCCGAGGTGTTAGAACCGACCCTAGAAAGAAGAGGAGACCCGAAGTGTTAGAACCGACCCTAGAGAGAAGAGGAGACCCGAGGTGTTAGAACCGGCCCTAGAAGAGGAAGAGGAGCCGAGGTGTTAGAACCGACCCTAGAAAGAAGAGGAGACCCGAGGTGTTAGAACCGGCCCTAGAAAGAAGAGGAGACCCGAGGTGTTAGAACCGACCCTAGAAAGAGAGGAGACCCGAGGTGTTAGAACCGGCCCTAGAAAGAGAGGAGACCGAGGTGTTAGAACCGACCCTAGAAGGAAGAGAGACCGAGGTGTTAGAACCGGCCCTAGAAAGAAGAGGAGACCCGAGGTGTTAGAACCGACCCTAGAAAAAGAGAATTTAGCCTAGAAGGAGAGACCGAGGTGTTAGAACCGACCCTAGAAAGAAGAGGAGACCCGAGGTGTTAGAACCGGCCCTAGAAAGAAGAGGAGACCCGAGGTGTTAGAACCGACCTAGAGAGAAGAGGAGACCCGAGGTGTTAGAACCGGCCCTAGAAAAGAAGAGGAGACCCGAGGTGTTAGAACCGACCCCCCCCCCCCCCCCCCCCCCCCCCCCCCCCCCCCCCCCCCCCCCCCCCCCCCCCCCCCCCCCCCCCCTAGAAAGAAGAGGAGACCGAGGTGTTAGAACCGCCCTAGAAAGAAGAGGAGACCCGAGGTGTTAGAACCGGCCCTAGAAAGAAGAGGAGACCCGAGGTGTTAGAACCGACCCTAGAAGAAGAGGAGACCCGAGGTGTTAGAACCGGCCCTAGAAAGAAGAAGAGACCCGAGGTGTTAGACCGACCCTAGAAAGAAAGAGGAGACCCGAGGTGTTAGAACCGGCCTAGAAAGAAGAGGAGACCCGAGGTGTTAGAACCGACCCTAGAAAGAAGAGAGACCCGAGGTGTTAGAACCGGCCCTAGAAAGAAGAGGAGACCCGAGGTGTTAGAACCGACCCTAGAAGAAGAAGGAGACCCGAGGTGTTAGAACCGGCCCTAGAAAGAAGAAGAGGAGACCCGAGGTGTTAGAACCGGCCCTAGAAAGAAGAGGAGACCCGAAGTGTTAGAACCGCCCTAGAAAGAAGAGGAGACCCGAGGTGTTAGAACCGGCCCTAGAAAGAAGAAGAGGAGACCCGAGGTGTTAGAACCGACCCTAGAAAGAGAGGAGACCCGAGGTGTTAGAACCGCCCTAGAAAGAAGAGGAGACCCGAGGTGTTAGAACCGACCCTAGAAAGAAGAGGGAGACCCGAGGTGTTAGAACCGGCCCTAGAAAGAAAGAGGAGACCCGAGGTGTTAGAACCGACCCTAGAAGAAGAGGAGACCCGAGGTGTTAGAACCGCCCTAGAAAGAAAGAGGAGACCCGAGGTGTTAGAACCGACCCTAGAAGGAAGAGAGACCGAGGTGTTAGAACACGGCCCTAGAAAGAAGAAGAGGAGACCCGAGGTGTTAGAACCGCCCTAGAAAGAAGAGGAGACCCGAGGTGTTAGAACCGGCCCTAGAAAGAAGAGGAGACCCGAGGTGTTAGAACGCCCTAGAAAGAAGGAGACCCGAGGTGTTAGAACCGACCCTAGAAAGAAGAGGAGACCCGAGGTGTTAGAACCGACCCTAGAAGAAGAGGAGACCCGAGGTGTTAGAACCGACCCTAGAAGAAGAGGAGACCCGAGGTGTTAGAACCGACCCTAGAAAGAAGAGGAGACCCGAGGTGTTAGAACCGGCCCTAGAAAGAGGAAGAGGAGACCCGAGGTGTTAGAACCGACCCTAGAGAGAAGAGGAGACCCGAGGTGTTAGAACCGACCCCGACAAAAGTACCGGTCCACCTGCGGAGCTTTCAGGTGTGGCCAAGGCCAGAAAAATGGAAAAATGATCCCAAAACCTTCCGCTCACTTTCCAGTAACAATAGAAATGTAACAAGTCAGAACAATAGATGAAAACTCCCAGATATCGAATCTCCAGTGTCGCCTATGAATAGATCGCGAGTATTTGTGCAGCTCAGGTGTAAGTCATACCTGGAAGCTCATAGATTTGGAAATAGTTCTCATAGTCTGGTGTGGGGGATGGGTTGTGGGGGGAGCCGATATATTTCTGAATGTTAGTTCAGGGGTGGGGAACCCCAGGGCCGAATGCGGCCCTCAATGACTTTTTTTGTGGCTCCTGGGTAGATTCCTGGGGCCCACAGTGCTCAGGCTGGTAAACACGTTTTGGCGACTGTCTGTTCTTTCTATCCAGCTCCCAGCCTCTCCTGTGATGTCTATGCTCCAGCCTCGGCCTCCCCAGTGAGGTATATGCTCCCAGCTTCTCCGGTGATGTCTATGCCCCAGCCTTGGCCTCCCCAGTGAGGTATATGCCCCAGCCTCTCCTATGATGTCCATGCTTCAGCCTCCCCAGTGAGGTATATGCTCCCAGCCTCTCCTGTGATATCTACGCCTCAGCCCCAGCCTCCCCAGTGAGGTATATGCTCCCAGCCTCTCCTGTGATGTCTATGCCCCAGCCTCGGCCTCCCCAGTGAGGTATATGCTCCCAGCCTCTCCTGTGATGTCTATGCCCCAGCCTTGGCCTCCCAAGTGAGGTATATGCTCCCAGCCTCTCCTGTGATGTCTATGCCTCAGCCTCTGCCTCTCCCAGTGAGGTATATGCTCCCAGCCTCTCCTATGATGTCTATGCCTCAGCCTCCCCAGTGAGGTATATGCTCCCAGCCTCTCCTGTGATATCTACGCCTCAGCCCCAGCCTCCTCAGTGAGGTATATGCTCCCAGCCTCTCCTGTGATGTCTATTCCCCAGCCTCAGCCTCCCTAGTGATGTATATGCTCCCAGCCTGTCCTGGGATGTCTATGCCCCAGTCTCGGCCTCCCCAGTGAGGTATATGCTCCAGCCTCTCCTGTGATGTCTATGCCCCAGCCTCGGCCTCCCCAGTGAGGTATATGCTCCCAGCCTCTCCTGTGATGTCTATGCCCCAGCCTCGGGCTCCCCAGTGAGGTATATGCTCCCAGCCTCTCCTGTGATGTCTATGCCCCAGCCTCGCCTCCCCAGTGAGGTATATGCTCCCAGCCTCTCCTGTGATGTCTATGCCCCAGCCTCAGCCTCCCTAGTGAGGTATATGCTCCCAGCCTGTCCTGTGATGTCTAGGGCTCTAGCAAACCTGGAAAGCAGTGGAGTAGTAACATGACTAAAATCACCGAAGCCAAAGAGGAGCCGCTCCGGCCCACCACAGTGGGGTGAGGGGATTGTGATCATTTTACAGGCCCAGAAGGATTGTAGAAATTTCCACATGGCCCCGGTAGAGACGATTCCCCATCGCAAGGGCAGGAGACCTGTGCTGGGCCGACACCGGGGGGCAGGAGACCTGTGCTGGGCCGACACCGGGGGGCAGGAGACCTGTGCTGGGCCGACACCGGGGGTCAGGAGACCTGTGCCGGGCCGACACTGGGGGTCAGGAGACCTGTGCCGGGCCGACACTGGGGGGCAGGAGACCTGTGCTGGGCCGACACCGGGGGGCAGGAGACCTGTGCTGGGCCGACACCGGGGGTCAGGAGACCTGTGCCGGGCCGACACTGGGGGTCAGGAGACCTGTGCCGGGCCGACACTGGGGGTCAGGAGACCTGTGCTGGGCAGACACCAGGGGCAGGAGACCTGTGCTGGGCCGACACTGGGGGTCAGGAGACCTGTGCCGGGCAGACACCAGAGGCAGGAGACCTGTGCCGGGCCGACACCAGGGGCAGGAGACCTGTGGCAGGCCGACACCGGGGGGGCAGGAGACCTGTGGCAGGCCGACACCGGGGGGCAGGAGACCTGTGGCAGGCCGATACCGGGGGTCAGGAGACCTGCGGCGGGCCGACACCGGGGGGCAGGAGACCTGTGCTGGGCAGACACCAGGGGCAGGAGACCTGTGCAAGGCCGACACTGAGGATCAGGAGACCTGTGCTGGGCAGACACCAGGGGCAGGAGACCTGTGGCAGGCCGACACCGGGGGGCAGGAGACCTGTGGCAGGCCGACACCGGGGGGCAGGAGACCTGTGGCAGGCCCACACCGGGGGCAGGAGACCTGTGGCAGGCCGAACCGGGGCAGGAGACCTGTGGCAGGCCGACACCGGGGGGCAGGAGACCTGTGGCAGGCCGACACCGGGGGGCAGGAGACCTGTGGCAGGCCGACACAACGGGGGGCAGGAGACCTGTGGCAGGCCGACACCGGGGGTCAGGAGACCTGTGCCAGGCAGACACCAGAGGCAGGAGACCTGTGCCGGGCCGACACCAGGGGCAGGAGACCTGTGGCAGGCCGACACCGGGGGGGCAGGAGACCTGTGGCAGGCCGACACCGGGGGGCAGGAGACCTGTGGCGGGCCGACATCGGGGGTCAGGAGACCTGCGGCGGGCCGACACCGGGGGGCAGGAGACCTGTGCTGGGCAGACACCAGGGGCAGGAGAACTGTGGCAGGCCGACACCGGGGGGCAGGAGACCTGTGGCAGGCCGACACCGGGGGGCAGGAGACCTGTGGCAGGTCGACACCGGGGGGCAGGAGACCTGTGGCAGGCCGACACCGGGGGGCAGGAGACCTGTGGCAGGCCGACACCGGGGGGCAGGAGACCTGTGGCAGGCCGACACCGGGGGGCAGGAGACCTGTGGCAGGCCGACACCGGGGGGCAGGAGACCTGTGGCAGGCCGACAACCGGGGGGCAGGAGACCTGTGGCAGGCCGACACCGGGGGGCAGGAGACCTGTGGCAGGCCGACACCGGGGGGCAGGAGACCTGTGGCAGGCCGACACCGGGGGGCACGAGACCTGTGGCAGGCCGACACGGGGGCAGGAGACCTGTGGCGGCCGACACGGGGGCAGAGACCTGTGGCGGCCGACACCGGGGGCAGGAGACCTGTGGCGGGCCGACACCGGGGGGCAGGAGACCTGTGGCGGGCCGACACCGGGGGGCAGGAGACCTGTGGCGGGCCGACACCGGGGGGCAGGAGACCTGTGGCGGGCCGACACCGGGGGCAGGAGACCTGTGGGAGGCCGACACCGGGGGGCAGGAGACCTGTGGCAGGCCGACACCGGGGGCAGGAGACCTGTGGCAGGCCGACACCGGGGGGCAGGAGACCTGTGGCAGGCCGACACCGGGGGGCAGGAGACCTGTGGCAGGCCGACACCGGGGGGCAGGAGACCTGTGGCAGGCCGACACCGGGGGGCAGGAGACCTGTGGCAGGCCGACACCGGGGGGCAGGAGACCTGTGGCGGGCCGACACCGGGGGGCAGGAGACCTGTGGCGGGCCGACACCGGGGGGCAGGAGACCTGTGGCAGGCCGACACCGGGGGGCAGGAGACCTGCGCCGGCAGACAGGAGACCTGTGGCGGGCCGACACCGGGGGGCAGGAGACCTGTGGCAGGCCGACACCGGGGGGCAGGAGACCTGTGGCAGGCCGCACACCGGGGGGCAGGAGACCTGTGCTGGGCAGACACCGGGGGCAGGAGACCTGTTGCAGGCCGACAACCGGGGGGGCAGGAGACCTGTGCTGGGCAGACACTGGGGGGCAGGAGACCTGTGCCGGGCCGACACTGGGGATCAGGAGACCTGTGCTGGGCAGACACCGGGGGGCAGGAGACCTGTGGCAGACCGACACCGGGGGCAGGAGACCTGTGGCAGGCCGACACCAGGGCAGGAGACCTGTGGCAGGCCGACACCGGGGGGCAGGAGACCTGTGGCGGGCCGACACCGGGGGCAGGAGACCTGTGGCGGGCCGACACCGGGGGGCAGGAGACCTGTGGCGGGCCGACACCAGGGGCAGGAGACCTGTGGCAGGCCGACACCGGGGGGCAGGAGACCTGTGGCAGGCCGACACCGGGGGTCAGGAGACCTGTGGCAGGCCGACACCGGGGGGCAGGAGACCTGTGGCGGGCCGACACCGGGGGTCAGGAGACCTGTGGCAGACCGACACCGGGGGGCAGGAGACCTGTGGTGGGCCGACACCGGGGGCAGGAGACCTGTGGCAGGCCGACACCGGGGGGCAGGAGACCTGTGCTGGGCAGACACCAGGGGCAGGAGACCTGTGGCGGGCCGACACCGGGGGGCAGGAGACCTGTGGCGGGCCGACACCGGGGGGCAGGAGACCTGTGGCAGGCCGACACAAACCGGGGGGCAGGAGACCTGCGCCGGGCAGACAGGAGACCTGTGGCGGGCCGACACCGGGGGGCAGGAGACCTGTGGCAGGCCGACACCGGGGGGCAGGAGACCTGTGGCAGCCGCCGACACCGGGGGGCAGGAGACCTGTGCTGGGCAGACACCAGGGGCAGGAGACCTGTTGCAGGCCGACACCGGGGGGGCAGGAGACCTGTGCTGGGCAGACACTGGGGGGCAGGAGACCTGTGCTGGGCAGACACCGGGGGGCAGGAGACCTGTGGCAGACCGACACCCGGGGGGCAGGAGACCTGTGGCAGGCCGACACCAGGGGCAGGAGACCTGTGGCAGGCTGACACCGGGGGCAGGAGACCTGTGGCGGGCCGACACCGGGGGGCAGGAGACCTGTGGCGGGCCGACACCGGGGGGCAGGAGACCTGTGGCGGGCCGACACCGGGGGTCAGGAGACCTGTGGCAGACCGACACCGGGGGCAGGAGACCTGTGCTGGGCAGACACATGCTGCTTTTTGCTGCATTTGTGTTTCTATGTGTTTTTGCCTTCATTGATTTTAGTGGAAACACATCCAAAAACGCAGCCCTAGATGCGTTGACCGACGTTTTTGCTGTACTTCCATTAAAATCAATGTGGGCAAAAACGCATAGAAGCACAAATGCAGTAAGATGCAGCAAAACGCAGCCCTGCATTAGCTGTGAACTAGGCCTTAGTGTTTCTTAAAGCCATGAAGTCGCCATGTGAAATGACTTGTGCCCGGTCTGTGATCGGCTTTATTTCTGCAAAACAAAACAACTGAATGAACGTCCTCCGAGCCCGGGGACTCCCGACTGTTTGTAAACCTGGGTCACACGTGCAGATTTTACATGCGTGTTTGGAGACCTGCGTTTTCTGAAAACGCATGGAAAAACGCACCCATAGGCCCCCATGTAAAAAACACATGCGCCAATAGCAAAAACGCATGTCTGAAGTGCTGTGCATATTTGGGATGCGTTTTTGTGCTTCAGTGAGGAGCTGCCTTGAAAAACGAATGCAAAAATGCATGGCACCATTTAGTACCATGCAAATACACATAGGGGCCCATGTTAAAAAACGCAGCTTGCAGTATTTTTCGGTGCTTTTTCAAAAATACATGAGAAAACGCAGGGTGTCATAAAACACCTTAAAAAACACATGAAAAAAGGCACCTAACAAAACGCATGTCAAGTGGTCCCTGGCCTAACAGATGACGTCATATATGGTCCAGACATCAGTATAACACATATACTGCATGGGGGGGTAGAGACGTGACACAAGAGGCCAGATCTGGAGAAGGACACAATGGGAATATTTACATACATGAGGTAGATACAATACAATAAGGTGCCCCTGCTCAGAAGAGCTTACAATCTACAACGGGATGCACAAGGTACAGGGCTTATTACACTGATGGTCCAGGTGTCTGGAGGAAATGGGGGATAGAGATAAAGTGACATGAATGGTCACCAGATATCTGTGTAGATCTTTTGGGTTTGGTGGAGTTTGAAGAAGACATTATGTCCAGAGAGATGGTACAGTATATAGCCCAGTCACTAAGGACTTCTATTAGGGAGCATGATAGGCCGCCTTAAAAAGATGCGTTTTTAGGGATTATCTGAAGCCATGCAATTTGTGGATAGTCCTGATTTCTTGGGGTAGAGCATTCCAGAGAATTGGTGCAGCTCGGGAGAAGTCTTGGAGCCGGAAGTGGAGGATCGGATTAGGACAAGGTCATTTGTACAACGTAGAGAACGGGTGGGGTGATAGAGATGAGGGAGGAGATGTAGGGAGATGCTGCACTGTGAAGAGCCTTGTGGGTTCAGTATTGCTATCATTCACTTTACACTTTGTTCTCAATATCATTCTCCTCTATGGCCGCGTCCAGCCTCGTAGTCATCCAGTCGTCCAGCTTCGTGTCGTCCTTCCTCGTGGTCGTCCTTCCTCGTGGTCGTCCGGCCTCGTGGTCGTCCGGCCTCGTGGTCGTCCAGTCGTCCAGCCTCGTAGCCATCCAGTCTTGTAGTTGTCCAGTTGTCCAGCCTCGTAGCCGTCCAGCCTCGTGGTCGTCCAGCCTCGCGGTCGTCCAGCCTTGTAGTCGTCCGGCCTCGTGGTCGTCCGGCCTCGTGGTCGTCCGGCCTCGTAGCCATCCAGTCTTGTAGTTGTCCAGTCGTCCAGCCTTGTAGCCGTCCAGCCTCGTAGCCATCCAGCCTCGTAGCCGTCCAGCCTCGTGGTCGTCCGGCCTCGTGGTCGTCCGACCTCGTGGTCATCCGGCCTCGTGGTCGTCCGGCCTCGTAGTCGTACGGCCTCGTAGTCGTCCGGCCTCGAGGTCGTCCGGCCTTGTGGTCGTCCGGCCTCGTGGTCGTCCGGCCTCGTAGTCGTCCGGTCTCGTAGTCGTCCAGCCTCGTGGTCGTCCCGCCTCGTAGCCATCCAGTCTTGTAGTTGTCCAGTCGTCCAGCCTTGTGGTCGTCCGGCCTCATGGTCGTCCGGCTTCGTGGTCGTCCGGGCTCGTGGTCATCCGACCTCGTGGTCGTCCGGCATCGTAGTCGTCCAGTCGTCCAGCCTCGTGGTCGTCCAGCCTCGTAGCCATCCAGTCTTGTAGTCGTCCAGTCGTCCAGCCTCGTAGCCGTCCAGCTTCGTGGTCGTCCAGGCTTGTGGTCGTCCGGTCTCGTGGTCGTCCGGCCTCGTAGTCGTCCGGCCTCGTAGTCGTCCGGTCTCGTAGTCGTCCAGCCTCGTGGTCGTCCAGCCTCGTAGCCATCCAGTCTTGTAGTTGTCCAGTCGTCCAGCCTCGTAGCCGTCCGGTCTCGTGGTCGTCCGGCCTGGTGGTCGTCCGGCCTCGTAGCCATCCAGTCTTGTAGTTGTCCAGTCGTCCAGCCTTGTGGTCGTCCGGCCTCATGGTCGTCCGGCTTCGTGGTCGTCCGGGCTCGTGGTCATCCGACCTCGTGGTCGTCCGGCATCGTAGTCGTCCAGTCGTCCAGCCTCGTGGTCGTCCAGCCTCGTAGCCATCCAGTCTTGTAGTCGTCCAGTCGTCCAGCCTCGTAGCCGTCCAGCTTCGTGGTCGTCCGGGCTTGTGGTCGTCCGTCTCGTGGTCGTCCGGCCTCGTAGTCGTCCGGCCTCGTAGTCGTCCGGTCTCGTAGTCGTCCAGCCTCGTGGTCGTCCAGCCTCGTAGCCATCCAGTCTTGTAGTTGTCCAGTCGTCCAGCCTCGTAGCCGTCCGGTCTCGTGGTCGTCCGGCCTGGTGGTCGTCCGGCCTCGTAGTCGTCCGGCCTCGTAGTCGTCCGGCCTCGTAGTCGTCCAGCCTCGTGGTCGTCCAGCCTCGTAGCCAACCAGTCTTGTAGTTGTCCAGTCGTCCAGCTTCGTAGCCGTCCAGCCTCGTGGTCGTCCGGCCTCGTGGTCGTCCGGCCTCGTAGTCTTCCGGGCTCGTTGTCGTCCGGACCCCGTGTCGTCCGGCCCCGTGGTCGTCCGGCCCCGTGGTCGTCCGGCCCCGTGGTCGTCCGGCCCCGTGGTCGTCCGGCCCCGTGGTCGTCCCGGCCCCGTGGTCGTCCGGCCTCGTAGTCTTCCGGGCTCGTAGTCCTCCGGCCCCGTAGTCGTCCGGCCCCGTAGTCGTCCGGCCTCGTGGTGGTCCAGTCTCGTAGTCGTCCAGCCTCGTGGTGGTCCAGCCTCATGGTGGTCCAGCCTCATGGTGGTCCAGCCATCATGGTGGTCCAGCCTTGTGGTGGTCCAGTCTCGTGGTCGTCCGACCTCGTAGTCGTCCGGCCTCGTGGTCATCCGGCTCCGTAGTCATCCGGTCTCGTAGTCGTCCAGCCTCGTGGTTGTCCGGCCTCGTAGTCGTCCGGCCTCGTAGTCGTCCCGGCCTCGTAGTCGTCCGGCCTCGTAGTCGTCCGGCCTCGTAGTCGTCCGGCCTCGTGGTCGTCCAGCCTCGTAGCCATCCAGTCTTGTAGTTGTCCAGTCGTCCAGCCTTGTGGTCGTCCGGTCCTCATGGTCGTCCGGCTTCGTGGTCGTCCGGCTCGTGGTCATCCGACCTCGTGGTCGTCCGGCATCGTAGTCGTCCAGTCGTCCAGCCTCGTGGTCGTCCAGCCTCGTAGCCATCCAGTCTTGTAGTCGTCCAGTCGTCCAGCCTCGTAGCCGTCCAGCTTCGTGGTCGTCCAGGCTTGTGGTCGTCCGGTCTCGTGCGTCGCCTCGTTCCGTCGGCCTCGTAGTCGTCCGGTCCTCGTAGTCGTCCAGCCTCGTGGTCGTCCAGCCTCGTAGCCATCCAGTCTTGTAGTTGTCCAGTCGTCCAGCCTCGTAGCCGTCCGTCTCGTGGTCGTCCGGCCTGTGGTCGTCCGGCCTCGTAGCCATCCAGTCTTGTAGTTGTCCAGTGTCCAGCCTTGTGGTCGTCCGGCCTCATGGTCGTCCGGCTTCGTGGTCGTCCGGCTCGTGGTCATCCGACCTCGTGGTCGTCCGGCATCGTAGTCGTCCAGTCGTCCAGCCTCGTGGTCGTCCAGCCTCGTAGCCATCCAGTCTTGTAGTCGTCCAGTCGTCCAGCCTCGTAGCCGTCCAGCTTCGTGGTCGTCCGGGCTTGTGGTCGTCCGGTCCTCGTGTCGTCCGGCCCTCGTATCGTCGTCCGCCTCGTAGTCGTCCGGCGTCTCGTAGTCGTCCAGCCTCGTGGTCGTCCAGCCTCGTAGCCATCCAGTCTTGTAGTTGTCCAGTCGTCCAGCCTCGTAGCCGTCCGGTCCTCGTGGTCGTCCGGCCTGGTGGTCGTCCGGCCTCGTAGTCGTCCGGCCTCGTAGTCGTCCGGCCTCGTAGCTCGTCCCAGCCTCGTGGTCGTCCAGCCTCGTAGCCACCAGTCTTGTAGTTGTCCAGTCGTCCAGCTTCGTAGCCATCCAGCCTCGTGGTCGTCCGGCCTCGTGGTCGTCCGGCCTCGTAGTCTTCCGGGCTCGTTGTCGTCCGGGCCCCGTGGTCGTCCGGCCCCGTGGTCGTCCGGCCCCGTGGTCGTCTGTCCGTCCCCCGTGGTCGTCCGGCCCCGTGGTCGTCCGGCCTCGTAGTCTTCCGGCTCGTAGTCCTCCGGCCCCGTAGTCGTCGTCGGCCCCGTAGTCGTCCGCCTCGTGGTGGTCCAGTCTCGTAGTCGTCCAGCCTCGTGTGGTCCAGCCTCATGGTGGTCCAGCCTCATGGTGGTCCAGCCTCATGGTGTCCAGCCTCGTGGTGGTCCAGCCTTGTGGTGTCCAGTCTCGTGGTCGTCCGACCTCGTAGTCGTCCGGCCTCGTGGTCATCCGGCTCCGTAGTCATCCGGTCTCGTAGTCGTCCAGCCTCGTGGTTGTCCGGCCTCGTAGTCGTCCGCCTCGTAGTCGTCCGGGCCTCGTAGTCGTCCGGCCTCGTAGTCGTCCGGTCCCTCGTAGTCGTCCGGCCTCGTGGTCGTCCAGCCTCGTAGCCATCCAGTCTTGTAGTTGTCCAGTCAACCAGCCTTGTAGCCGTCCAGCCTCGTGGTCGTCCGACCTCGTGGTCGTCCGACCTCGTGTCGTCCGGCCTCGTGGTCGTCCGGCCTCGTGGTCGTTCCGCATCGTGTCGTCGTCTCAGTCGTCCAGCCTCGTAGCCGTCCAGCTTCGTGGTCGTCCGGGCTTGTGTCGTCCGGTCCTCGTGGTCGTCCGGCCTCGTAGTCGTCCGGCCTCGTAGTCGTCCGGTCTCGTAGTCGTCCAGCCTCGTGGTCGTCCAGCCTCGTAGCCATCCAGTCTTGTAGTTGTCCAGTCGTCCAGCCTCGTAGCCGTCCGGTCTCGTGGTCGTCCGGCCTGGTGGTCGTCCGGCCTCGTAGTCGTGCCGCCTCGTAGTCGTCCGCTCGTAGTCGTCCAGCCTCGTGGTCGTCCAGCCTCGTAGCCAACCAGTCTTGTAGTTGTCCAGTCGTCCAGCTTCGTAGCCGTCCAGCCTCGTGGTCGTCCGGCCTCGTGGTCGTCCGGCCTCGTAGTCTTCCGGCTCGTGTCGTCCGGCCCCGTGGTCGTCCGGCCCCGTGGTCGTCCGGCCCCGTGGTCGTCCGGCCCCGTGGTCGTCCGGCCCCGTGGTCGTCCGGCCCCGTGGTCGTCCGGCCCCGTGTCGTCCGGCCCCGTAGTCTTCCGTGCCGTAGCTCGCCCCGTAGTCGTCCGGCCCCGTAGTCGTCCGCCTCGTGGTGGTCCAGTCTCGTAGTCGTCCAGCCTCGTGGTGGTCCAGCCTCATGGTGGTCCCAGCCTCGTGGTGGTCCAGCCTCATGGTGGTCCAGCCTTGTGGTGGTCCAGTCTCGTGGTCGTCCGACCTCGTAGTCGTCCGGCCTCGTGGTCATCCGGCTCCGTAGTCATCCGGTCTCGTAGTCGTCCAGCCTCGTGGTTGTCCGGCCTCGTATCGTCCGGCCTCGTAGTCGTCCGGCCTCGTAGTCGTCCGGCCTCGTAGTCGTCCGGCCTCGTAGTCGTCCGGCCTCGTAGTCGTCCGGCCTCGTGGTCGTCCAGCCTCGTAGCCATCCAGTCTTGTAGTTGTCCAGTCAACCAGCCTTGTAGCCGTCCAGCCTCGTGGTCGTCCGACCTCGTGGTCGTCCGACCTCGTGGTCGTCCGGCCTCGTGGTCGTCCGCCTCGTGGTCGTCCGGCCTCGTGGTCGTCCAGTCGTCCAGCCTCGTGGTCGTCCAGCCTCGTAGCCATCCAGTCTTGTAGTCGTCCAGTCGTCCAGCCTCGTAGCCGTCCAGCTTCGTGGTCGTCCGGGCTTGTAGTCGTCCGGCCTCGTAGTCGTCCGGCCTCGTAGTCGTCCGGTCTCGTAGTCGTCCAGCCTCGTGGTCGTCCAGCCTCGTAGCCATCCAGTCTTGTAGTTGTCCAGTCGTCCAGCCTCGTGGTCGTCCGGCCTCGTGGTCGTCCGGCCTCGTAGTCGTCCGGTCTCGTAGTCGTCCGGTCTCGTAGTCGTCCAGCCTCGTGGTCGTCCAGCCTCGTAGCCATCCAGTCTTGTAGTTGTCCAGTCGTCCAGCCTCGTAGCCGTCCAGCTTCGTGGTCATCCGGCCTCGTGGTCATCCGGTCTCGTGGTCGTCCGGCCTCGTGGTCGTCCGGCCTCGTGGTCGTCCGTCCCCGTAGTCGTCCGGCCCCGTAGTCGTCCAGTCGTCCGGCTCCGTAGTCGTCCAGTCTTCCGGCTCCGTAGTCGTCCAGTCTCGTCCGGCCCCGTAGTCGTCCAGTCGTCCGGCCCCCGTAGTCGTCCAGTCGTCCGGCCCCGTAGTAGTCCAGTCGTCCGGCCCCCGTAGTCGTCCAGTCGTCCGGCCCCGTAGTCGTCCAGTCGTCCGGCCCCGTAGTCGTCCAGTCGTCCGGCCCCGTAGCCGTCCAGTCGTCCGCCTCATAGCCGTCCAGCCTCTTGGTCGTCCAGACTCGTGGCCGTCCAGCCTCGTAGTCGTCCAGTCGTCCGGCCCCATGGTCGTCCAGTCGTCCGGCCCCGTGGTCGTCCAGTCGTCCGGCCCCGTGGTCGTCCAGTCGTCCGGCCCCGTGGTCGTCCAGTCGTCCGGCCCCGTGGTCGTCCAGTCGTCCGGACACGTGGTTGTCCGGCCCCGTGGTCGTCCAGTCGTCCGGACACGTGGCCGTCCAGCCGTCCAGTCTAGCCTCGTAGTAATCCAGTCGTCCGGCCTCGTAGTCGTCCAGTCAACCGGCCTCGTAGTCGTCCAGTCTTGTAGTCGTCCAGCTGCCCAGCCTCGGAGCCGTCCAGCTTCGTAGCCAGCCAGTCGTCCAGCCTCGTGGTCGTCCAGACTCGTGGCCGTCCAGCCTCGTAGTTGTCCAGTCCAGCCTCGTAGTAATCCAGTTGTCCGGCCTCGTAGCCGTCCAGCCTCGTAGCCATCCAGTCGTCCATCCTCGTAGCCGTCCAGCCTCGTGGTCATCCAGACTCGTGGCAGTCCAGCACCGTAGTCGTCCAGTTGTCCGGCCCTGTAGTCGTCCAGTCTCGTCCGGCGCCCCGTAGTCGTCCAGTCGTCCGGCCCCGTAGTCGTCCAGTCGTCCGGTCCCCGTAGTTGTCCAGTCGTCCGGGCCCCGTAGTTGTCCAGTCGTCCGGCCCCGTAGTTGTCCAGTCGTCCGGCCCCGTAGTTGTCCAGTCGTCCGGCCCCGTAGTCGTCCAGTCGTCTGGCCCCATAGTCGTCTGGCCCCGTAGTCGTCCAGTCGTCCGGCCCCGTGGTCGTCCAGTCGTCCGGCCCCGTAGTCGTCCATTGTCCGGCCCCGTAGTCCGTCCAGTCGTCCGGCCCCGTAGTCGTCCAGTCGTCCGCCCCGTAGTCGTCCAGTCGTCCGGCCCCGTAGTTGTCCAGTCGTCCGGCCTCATAGTTGTCCAGTCGTCCGGCCCCGTAGTCGTCCGGGCCCCGTAGTCGTCCGGCCCCGTAGTCGTCCGCGCCCCGTAGTTCGTCCGGCCCCGTAGTCGTCCGGCCCCGTAGTCGTCCGGCCCCGTAGTCGTCTGCCCCGTAGTCGTCCAGGTCCGTGCCCCGTGGTCGTCCAGTCGTCCGCCGGCCCCGTGTCGTCCAGTGTCCGGCCCCGTGTCGTCAGTCTCGGGCCCCGTGGCGTCCAGTCGTCCGGCCCCGTGGTCGTCCAGTCGTCCGGCCCCGTGGTCGTCCAGTCGTCCGGCCCCGTGGTCGTCCAGTCGTCCGGCCCCGTGGTCGTCCAGTCGTCCGGCCCCGTGGTCGTCCAGTCGTCCGGCCCCGTGGTCGTCCAGTCGTCCGGCCCCGTGGTCGTCCAGTCGTCCGGCCTCGTGGTCGTCCAGTCCTCTGGCCTCGTAGTCGTCCAGTCGTCCGGCGTCGTCCAGTCGTCTGGCCTCGTAGTCGTCCGGCGGCGTCCAGTCGTCCTGGCCTCGTAGTCGTCCGGCGGCGTCCAGTCGTTCTGGCCTCGTAGTCGTCCAGTCGTCCGGCGGCGTCCAGTTGTCTGGCCTCGTAGTCATCCAGTCGTCCGGCGGCGTCCAGTCGTTTGGCCTCGTAGTCGTCCGGTCGTCCGGCGTCGTCCAGTCGTCTGGCGGCATCCAGTTGTCTGGCCTCGTAGTCGTCCGGCGTCGTCCAGTTTGTCTGGCCTCGTAGTCATCCAGTCGTCCGGCGGCGTCCAGTCGTCTGGCCTCGTAGTCGTCCGGCGTCGTCCAGTTGTCTGGCCTCGTAGTCGTCCGGCGTCGTCCAGTTGTCTGGCCTCGTAGTCATCCAGTCGTCCGGCGGCGTCCAGTCGTCTGGCCTCGTAGTCGTCCGGCGTCGTCCAGTCGTCTGGCCTCGTAGTCGTCCAGGTCGTCCGGCGGCGTCCAGTTGTCTGGCCTCGTAGTCATCCAGTCGTCCGGCGGCGTCCAGTCGTTTGGCCTCGTAGTCGTCCAGTCGTCCGGCGTCGTCCAGTCGTCTGGCCTCGTAGTCGTCCGGCGGCATCCAGTTGTCTGGCCTCGTAGTCGTCCGGCGTCGTCCAGTTGTCTGGCCTCGTAGTCATCCAGTCGTCCGGCGGCGTCCAGTCGTTTGGCCTCGTAGTCGTCCGGCGTCATCCAGTCGTCTGGCCTCGTAGTCGTCCAGTCGTCCGGCGGCGTCCAGTCATCCGGCCCCGTAGCCGTCAGTCCGGATGAGTGTCAGCTCTTGGCCCCAGTGATATGTGGGTCAGAGTCTCTGA
The DNA here is from genome assembly GCA_033576535.1 of Allobates femoralis. Classification (NCBI taxonomy): domain Eukaryota; kingdom Metazoa; phylum Chordata; class Amphibia; order Anura; family Aromobatidae; genus Allobates; species Allobates femoralis. The sequence goes on along the minus strand of JARQOC010000004.1, from coordinate 36,062,968 downwards.
TACTCATCAGCTCAGGTATTTCAATAAGGATGTGAGGATTGAAGGATGGAGAGATCCAGTCTGTACCTGACACAGCGAGAAGTGGTCCGGCCGGTTCCTGGAGCCCAGGGCCGGGTGTGGGTGTCACAGGCACACAATGTCCCCGCCGCCCTTTTATACAACTAATCTGTGGGGGATACGGGCGAGAAACTGCCCCGAGGGCGAAACCCCCAGAACAGCGGGAATGTCACCCAAACTGGACTGACCACCCCCTGCACAACCTCACCTCACCTGCTGGGGGCTCCACTGCCCTCATCATATCTCACTGGGGAACTGTATCTAAGCCATGTGTGATACTGTCTGCTGAGCTGTGTATCTAATCCTCTCCTGTGTGATACTGGCTGCTGAGCTGTGTATCTAATCCTCTCCTGTGTGATACTGTCTGCTGTGCTGTGTATCTAATCCTACCCTGTGTGATACTGTCTGCTGAGCTGTGTATCTAATCCTCTCCTGTGTGATACTGTCTGCTGAGCTGTGTATCTAATCCTATCCTGTGTGATACTGTCTGCTGAGCTGTGCATCTAATCCTACCCTGTGTAATACTGTCTGCTGAGCTGTGTATCTAATCCTACCCTGTGTAATACTGTCTGCTGAGCTGTGTATCTAATTCTACCCTGTGTGATACTGTCTGCTGAGCTGTGTATCTAATCCTGTGAGATACTGTCTGCTGAGCTGTGTATCTAATCCTCTCCTGTGTGATACTGTCTGCAGAGCTGTATCTAATCCTGTGTGATACTGTCTGCTGAGCTGTGTATCTAATCCTATCCTGTGTGATACTGTCTGCTGAGCTGTGTATCTAATCCTCTCCTGTGTGATACTGTCTGCTGAGCTGTGTATCTAATCCTATCCTGTGTGATACTGTCTGCTGAGCTGTGTATCTAATCCTATCCTGTGTGATACTGTCTGCTGAGCTGTGTATCTAATCCTATCCTGTGTGATACTGTCTGCTGAGCTGTGTATCTAATCCTATCCTGTGTGATACTGTCTGCTGAGCTGTGTATCTAATCCTGTCCTGTGTGATAGTGTCTGCTGAGCCGTGTATCTAATCCTATCCTGTGTGATATACTGTCTGCTGTATCTAATCCTCTCCTGTGTGATACTGTCTGCTGAGCTGTGCATCTAATCCTATCCTGTGTGATACTGTTTGCTGAGCTGTGTATCTAATCCTGTCCTGTGTGATACTGTCTGCTGAGCTGTGTATCTAATCCTCTCCTGAGTGATACTGTCTGCTGAGCTGTGTATCTAATCATCTCCTGTGTGATACTGTCTGCTGTGGCTGTGTATCTAATCCTCTCCTGTGTGATACTGTATGCTGAGCTGTGTATCTAATCCTGTGTGATACTGTCTGCTGAGCTGTGTATCTAATCCTCTCCTGTGTGATACTGTCTGCTGATCTGTGTATCTAATCCTCTCCTGTGTGATACTGTCTGCTGAGCTGTGTATCTAATCCTCTCCTGTGTGATACTGTCTGCTGAGCTGTGTATCTAATCCTCTCCTGTGTGATACTGTCTGCTGAGCTGTATCTAATCCTGTGTGATACTGTCTGCTGAGCTGTGTATCTGATCCTATCCTGTGTGATACTGTCTGCTGAGCTGTGTATCTAATCCTCTCCTGTGTGATACTGTCTGCTGAGCTGTATGTAATCCTGTGTGATACTGTCTGCTGAGCTGTGTATCTAATCCTCTCCTGTGTGATACTGTCTGCTGAGCTGTATCTAATCCTGTGTGATACTGTCTGCTGAGATGTGTATCTAATCCTCTCCTGTGTGATACTGTCTGCTGAGCTGTGTATCTAATCCTCTCCTGTGTGATACTGTCTGCTGAGCGTTGTATCTAATCCTATCCTGTGTGATACTGTCTGCTGAGCTGTGTATCTAATCCTATCCTGTGTGATATTGTCTGCTGAGCGTTGTATCTAATCCTCTCCTGTGTGATACTGTCTGCTGAGCTGTGTATCTAATCCTATCCTGTGTGATACTGTCTGCTGAGCTGTGTATCTAATCCTATCCTGTGTGATACTGTCTGCTGAGCTGTGTATCTAATCCTGTCCTGTGTGATATTGTCTGCTGAGCCGTGTATCTAATCCTATCCTGTGTGATACTGTCTGCTGTATCTAATCCTCTCCTGTGTGATACTGTCTGCTGAGCTGTGCATCTAATCCTATCCTGTGTGATACTGTTTGCTGAGCTGTGTATCTAATCCTGTCCTGTGTGATACTGTCTGCTGAGCTGTGTATCTAATCCTCTCCTGTGTGATACTGTCTGCTGAGCTGTGTATCTAATCCTATCCTGTGTGATACTGTCTGCTGAGCTGTGTATCTAATCCTATCCTGTGTGATACTGTCTGCTGAGATGTGTATCTAATCCTCTCCTGTGTGATACTGTTTGCTGAGCTGTGTATCTAATCCTGTCCTGTGTGATACTGTCTGCTGAGCTGTGTATCTAATCCTATCCTGTGTGATACTGTCTGCTGAGATGTGTATCTAATCCTCTCCTGTGTGATACTGTATGCTGAGCTGTGTATCTAATCCTGTGTGATACTGTCTGCTGAGCTGTGTATCTAATCCTCTCCTGTGTGATACTGTCTGCTGATCTGTGTATCTAATCCTCTCCTGTGTGATACTGTCTGCTGAGCTGTGTATCTAATCCTGTCCTGTGTGATACTGTCTGCTGAGCTGTGTATCTAATCCTCTCCTGTGTGATACTGTCTGCTGAGCTGTGTATCTAATCCTGTCCTGTGTGATACTGTCTGCTGAGCTGTGTATCTAATCCTATCCTGTGTGATACTGTCTGCTGAGCTGTGTATCTAATCCTATCCTGTGTAATACTGTCTGCTGAGCCGTGTATCTAATCCTATCCTGTGTGATACTGTCTGCTGTATCTAATCCTCTCCTGTGTGATACTGTCTGCTGAGCTGTGTATCTAATCCTATCCTGTGTGATACTGTCTGCTGAGCTGTATCTAATCCTGTGTGATACTGTCTGCTGAGCTGTGTATCTAATCCTATCCTGTGTGATACTGTCTGCTGAGCTGTGTATCTATACCTTCCTGTGTGATACTGTCTGCTGAGCCGTGTATCTAATCCTCTCCTGTGTGATACTGTCTGCTGAGCGTGTATCTAATCCTCTCCTGTGTGATACTGTCTGCTGAGCTGTGTATCTAAGCCATGTGTGATATTGTCTGCTGAGCTGTGTATCTAATCCTCTCCTGTGTGATACTGCTGCTGAGCTGTGTATCTAATCCTCTCCTGTGTGATACTGTCTGCTGTGCTGTGTATCTAATTCTACCTGTGTGATACTGTCTGCTGAGCTGTGTATCTAATCCTGTGAGATACTGTCTGCTGAGCTGTGTATCTAATCCTCTCCTGTGTGATACTGTCTGCAGAGCTGTATCTAATCCTGTGTGATACTGTCTGCTGAGCTGTGTATCTAATCCTATCCTGTGTGATACTGTCTGCTGAGCTGTGTATCTAATCCTATCCTGTGTGATACTGTTTGCTGAGCTGTGTATCTAATCCTGTCCTGTGTGATACTGTCTGCTGAGCTGTGTATCTAATCCTCTCCTGAGTGATACTGTCTGCTGAGCTGTGTATCTAATCCTCTCCTGTGTGATACTGTCTGCTGAGATGTGTATCTAATCCTGTCCTGTGTGATACTGTCTGCTGAGCTGTGTATCTAATCCTCTCCTGTGTGATACTGTATGCTGAGCTGTGTATCTAATCCTGTGTGATACTGTCTGCTGAGCTGTGTATCTAATCCTCTCCTGTGTGATACTGTCTGCTGAGCTGTGTATCTAATCCTCTCCTGTGTGATACTGTCTGCTGATCTGTGTATCTAATCCTCTCCTGTGTGATACTGTCTGCTGAGCTGTGTATCTAATCCTGTCCTGTGTGATACTGTCTGCTGAGCTGTGTATCTAATCCTCTCCTGTGTGATACTGTCTGCTGAGCTGTATCTAATCCTGTGTGATACTGTCTGCTGAGCTGTGTATCTAATCCTGTGTGATACTGTCTGCTGAGCTGTGTATCTAATCCTGTGTGATACTGTCTGCTGAGCTGTGTATCTAATCCTGTGTGATACTGTCTGCTGAGCTGTGTATCTAATCCTGTGTGATACTGTCTGCTGAGCTGTGTATCTAATCCTGTGTGATACTGTCTGCTGAGCTGTGTATCTAATCCTGTGTGATACTGTTCTGTGCTGAGCTGTGTATCTAATCCTGTGTGATACTCTCTGCTGAGCTGTTTATCTAATCCTCTCCTGTGTGATACTGTCTGCTGAGCCGTGTATCTAATCCTGTGTGATACTGTCTGCTGAGCTGTGTATCTAATCCTGTGTGATACTGTCTGCTGAGCTGTGTATCTAATCCTGTGTGATACTCTCTGCTGAGCTGTTTATCTAATCCTCTCCTGTGTGATACTGTCTGCTGAGCTGTGTATCTAATCCTCTCCTGTGTGATACTGTCTGCTGAGCTGTGTGTCTAATCCTGTGTGATACTGTCTGCTGAGCTGTGTATCTAATCCTGTGTGATACTGTCTGCTGAGCTGTGTATCTAATCCTGTGTGATACTGTCTGCTGAGCTGTGTATCTAATCCTGTGTGATACTCTCTGCTGAGTTTGTTTATCTAATCCTATCCTGTGTGATACTGTCTGCTGAGCTGTGTATCTAATCCTGTGTGATACTGTCTGCTGAGCTGTGTATCTAATCCTATGCCGTGTGATACTGTCTGCTGAGCCGTGTATCTAATCCTATCCTGTGTGATACTGTCTGCTGAGCTGTGTATCTAATCCTGTGTGATACTGTCTGCTGAGCTGTGTATCTAATCCTATCCTGTGTGATACTGTCTGCTGAGCCGTGTATCTAATCCTATCCTGTGTGATACTGTCTGCTGAGCTGTGTATCTAATCCTGTGTGATACTGTCTGCTGAGCTGTGTATCTAATCCTGTGTGATACTGTCTGCTGAGCTGTGTATCTAATCCTGTGTGATACTGTCTGCTGAGCTGTGTATCTAATCCTGTGTGATACTGTCTGCTGAGCTGTGTATCTAATCCTGTGTGATACTGTCTCTGGTGTCCTCTGATCTGGTTACATTATTACAGTATGGGTGAGGGCTCATTATTATTCATGAGGGGGCGGGGCTATAAAGCGGTGATTCTTATTCTTGAGGGGGCGGGGCTGTGTAATGCAGGGGCGGGACTGCTTATGGCTGGTCATTCTTATTGATGAGGGGGCGGGGCTGTGTAGCGCGGGGGGCGTTGCTGTGTAGCTCCGGGGGCGGGGCCGTGCGCTCTATATATAAGCCTGCGCTCCGCTCCGGGGATCAGTCCTCTGTGTGGATCTCTCTGCGCTATGGCCGCCCTCACCCAGAAGAAGAGCTGCGGGCAGATGATGGACGAGTTTAAGGAGTTTATGTGGAACCCGAGGACCCGAGAGTTCATGGGCCGGACAGGAAGCAGCTGGGGTAAGAGGTGCTGAGGCAGCTGGGGGAAGAAGAAGAGGTGCTGAGGCAGCTGAGGGAAGAAGAAGAGGTGCTGAGGCAGCTGAGGGAAGAAGAAGAGTGCTGAGGCAGCTGGGGGAAGAAGAGGTGCTGAGGCAGCTGAGGGAAGAAGAAGAGGTGCTGAGGCAGCTGAGGGAAGAAGAAGAGGTGCTGAGGCAGCTGGGGGAAGAAGAGGTGCTGAGGCAGCTGAGGGAAGAAGAAGGGTGCTGAGGCAGCTGAGGGAAGAAGAAGAGGTGCTGAGGCAGCTGGGGGAAGAAGAGGTGCTGAGGCAGCTGAGGGAAGAAGAGGTGCTGAGGCAGCTGAGGGAAGAAGAAGAGGTGCTGAGGCAGCTGGGGGAAGAAGAGGCAGCTGAGGGAAGAAGAGGTGCTGAGGCAGCTGGGGGAAGAAGAAGAGGTGCTGAGGCAGCTGGGGGAAGAAGAGGTGCTGAGGCAGCTGGGGGAAGAAGAAGAGGTGCTGAGGCAGCTGGGGGAAGAAGAGGTGCTGAGGCAGCTGGGGGAAGAAGAGGTGCTGAGGCAGCTGGGGGAAGAAGAAGAGGTGCTGAGGCAGCTGGGGAAGAAGAGGTGCTGAGGCAGCCGGGGTAAAGAGGTACTGAGGCAGCTGAGGGAAGAAGAGGTGCTGAGGCATCTGGGGGAAGAAGAAGAAGTGCTGAGGCAGCTGGGGGAAGAAGAAAAGGTGCTGAGGCAGCCGGGGTAAAGAGGTACTGAGGCAGCTGAGGGAAGAAGAAGAGGTGCTGAGGCAGCTGGGGGAAGAAGAGGTGCTGAGGCAGCTGGGGGAAGAAGAGGTACAGTGGGGTATAGTCCTCTAATGATGGGTACGGTGGGGTATAGTCCTCTGATGATGGGTACAGTGAGGTATAGTCCTCTAATGATGGGTACGGTGGGGTATAGTCCTCTAATGGTGGGTACAGTGGGGTATAGTCCTCTAATGATGGCTACGGTGGGGTATAGTCCTCTAATGATGGGTACAGTGGGGTACAGTCCTCTGATGGGTACAGTGGGGTATAGTCCTCTGATGGGTACAGTGGGGTATAGTCCTCTAATGATGGGTACAGTGGGGTATAGTCCTCTGATGATGGGTACGGTGGGGTATAGTCCTCTAATGATGGGTACAGTGGGGTATAGTCCTCTAATGATGGGTACAGTGGGGTATAGTCCTCTAATGATGGGTACAGTGGGGTATAGTCCTCTAATGATGGGTACGGTGGGGTATAGTCCTCTAATGATGGGTACAGTGGGGTATAGTCCTCTAATGATGGGTACAGTGGGGTACAGTCCTCTAATGATGGGTACGGTGGGGTATAGTCCTCTAATGATGGGTACGGTGGGGTATAGTCCTCTGATGATGGGTACAGTGAGGTATAGTCCTCTAATGATGGGTACGGTGGGGTATAGTCCTCTAATGGTGGGTACAGTGGGGTATAGTCCTCTAATGATGGCTACGGTGGGGTATAGTCCTCTAATGATGGGTACAGTGGGGTATAGTCCTCTGATGATGGGTACAGTGGGGTATAGTCCTCTAATGATGGGTACGGTGGGGTATAGTCCTCTGATGATGGGTACGGTGGGGTATAGTCCTCTAATGATGGGTACAGTGGGGTATAGTCCTCTAATGATGGGTACAGTGGGGTATAGTCCTCTAATGATGGGTACAGTGGGGTATAGTCCTCTAATGATGGGTACGGTGGGGTATAGTCCTCTAATGATGGGTACAGTGGGGTACAGTCCTCTAATGATGGGTACAGTGGGGTATAGTCCTCTAATGATGGGTACAGTGGGGTGTAGTCCTCTAATGGTGGGTACAGTGGGGTATAGTCCTCTAATGATGGGTACAGTGGGGTATAGTCCTCTAATGATGGGTACAGTGGGGTGTAGTCCTCTAATGATGGGTACAGTGGGGTATAGTCCTCTAATGATGGGTACGGTGGGGTATAGTCCTCTAATGATGGGTACAGTGGGGTATAGTCCTCTGATGATGGTGTACGGTGGGGTATAGTCCTCTAATGATGGGTACAGTGGGGTATAGTCCTCTGATGATGGGTACGGTGGGGTATAGTCCTCTAATGGTGGGTATGGTGGGGTATAGTCCTCTAATGATGGCTACGGTGGGGTATAGTCCTCTAATGATGGGTACGGTGGGGTATAGTCCTCTAATGATGGGTATGGTGGGGTATAGTCCTCTAATGATGGCTACGGTGGGGTATAGTCCTCTAATGATGGGTACAGTGGGGTATAGTCCTCTAATGATGGGTACAGTGGGGTATAGTCCTCTAATGGTGGGTACAGTGGGGTATAGTCCTCTAATGGTGGGTATGGTGAGGTATAGTGCTCTGATGATGGGTACAGTGGGGTATAGTCCTCTAATGGTGGGTACAGTGGGGTATAGTCCTCTAATGGTGGGTACAGTGGGGTATAGTCCTCTAATGGTGGGTACAGTGGGGTATAGTCCTCTAATGGTGGGTATGGTGGGGTATAGTTCTCTGATGATGGGTACGGTGGGGTACAGTGCTCTGATGATGGCTACGGTGGGGTACAGTCCTCTAATGATGGGTACAGTGGGGTATAGTCCTCTAATGATGGGTACAGTGGGGTATAGTCCTCTAATGGTGGGTACAGTGGGGTATAGTCCTCTAATGGTGGGTACAGTGGGGTATAGTCCTCTAATGGTGGGTATGGTGGGGTATAGTTCTCTAATGATGGGTACGGTGGGGTATAGTGCTCTGATGATGGCTACAGTGGGGTACAGTCCTCTGATGATGGCTACGGTGGGGTACAGTCCTCTGATGATGGGTACGGTGGGGTACAGTCCTCTAATGATGGGTACAGTGGGGTATAGTCCTCTAATGATGGGTACAGTGGGGTATAGTCCTCTAATGATGGGTACAGTGGGGTATAGTCCTCTAATGATGGGTACAGTGGGGTATAGTCCTCTAATGATGGCTATGGTGGGGTATAGTCCTCTGATGATGGCTACGGTGGGGTATAGTGCTCTAATGATGGGTACGGTAGGGTATAGTCCTCTGATGATGGGTACAGTGGGGTACAGTCCTCTAATGGTGGGTATGGTGAGATATAGTCCTCTAATGATGGGTACGGTGGGGTATAGTCCTCTAATGATGGGTACAGTGGGGTACAGTCCTCTAATGATGGGTACAGTGGGGTACAGTCCTCTAATGATGGCTATGGTGGGGTATAGTCCTCTAATGATGGGTACGGTGGGGTATAGTCCTCTGATGATGGGTACGGTGGGGTATAGTCCTCTGATGATGGCTACGGTGGGGTATAGTCCTCTGATGATGGGTATGGTGGGGTATAGTGCTCTAATGATGGGTACGGTGGGATATAGTCCTCTAATGATGGGTACGGTGGGGTATAGTCCTCTAATGATGGGTACAGTGGGGTACAGTCCTCTAATGATGGGTACAGTGGGGTACAGTCCTCTAATGATGGGTACGGTGGGGTATAGTGCTCTGATGATGGCTACGGTGGGATATAGTCCTCTAATGATGGGTACGGTGGGTGTAGTCCTCTAATGATGGGTACAGTGGGTACAGTCCTCTAATGATGGGTAGGTGGGGTACAGTCCTCTAATGATGGGTACGGTGGGGTATAGTCCTCAATGGTGGGTACGGTGGGTATAGTCCTCTAATGATGGGTACGGTGGGGTATAGTCCTCTAATGATGGGTACGGTGGGGTATAGTCCTCTAATGATGGGTACGGTGGGGTAAGTCCTCTAATGATGGGTACGGTGGGGTATAGTCCTCTAATGGTGGGTACGGTGGGGTATAGTCCTCTAATGATGGGTACGGTGGGGTATAGTCCTCTAATGATGGGTACGGTGGGTATAGTCCTCTGATGATGGGTACGGTGGGGTATAGTCCTCTGATGATGGGTACGGTGGGGTATAGTGCTCTGATGATGGCTACAGTGGGGTATAGTCCTCTAATTGTGGGTACAGTGGGGTATAGTCCTCTAATGATGGGGCAGTTGTTCCATGTCTTGGGCCCTCCTTGCCCTACGTTTCTTCCTCTCTTGTTCGGATCAGTACATCGTGTGGGCGGGAGGGAATAATCTGAAATGAATGAACCTTGAGCTTAGTGAGATTGAGGTGATTACATGAGAGGACAGATGTCTCTCCGCCCGGACGTCCCCTCCATCCTCCTGATCCGGGGTTGGGGCACCTGAGGCGTCTCACATGGAGGGTTGTATAGAGGATTTGGGCTCTGCAGAGTTCTCCCTCCTTGTAGAGTCTGTAGTAGTAGTATGGTATATGGAAGGCTCACGTGGTGTGGTGGGTGATATGGTGGTATTAGAGGACTATACCCCACCGTACCCACCATTAGTAGTAGTATGGTATATGGAAGGCATGGTGGGTGCTCCAGACAATGGCTGAGGATGTTCTGGGCTCACCTGACGTGGTATGGTGGAGATCATAGGGGCATCATGGGGGAACTTATACCCCACAATATACCCTGAGGTGGAGATCATAGGGGCATCATGGGGGAACTTATACCCCACAATAGACCCTGAGGTGGAGATCATAGGGGCATCATGGGGGAACTTATACCCACAAATATACCCCGGGGTGGAGATCATAGGGGCATCATGGGGGAACTTATACCCCACAATATAACCCTGAGGTGGAGATCATAGGGCATCATGGGGGAACTTATACCCCACAATAGACCCTGAGGTGGAGATCATAGGGGCATCATGGGGAACTTATACCCCACAATATACCCCGGGGTGGAGATCATAGGGGCATCATGGGGGAACTTATACCCCACAATATAACCCTGAGGTGGAGGTGATAGGGGCATCATGGGGGAACTTATACCCCACAATATACCCCGGGGTGGAGATCATAGGGGCATCATGGGGGAACTTATACCCCACAATATACCCCGGGGTGGAGATCATAGGGGCATCATGGGGAACTTCTACCCCACAATATAACCCTGAGGTGGAGGTGATAGGGGCATCATGGGGGAACTTATACCCCACAATATACCCCGGGGTGGAGATCATAGGGGCATCATGGGGGAACTTATACCCCACAATATACCCAGGGGTGGAGATCATAGGGGCATCATGGAGGAACTTATACCCCACAATATACCCCGGGGGTGGAGATCATAGGGGCATCATGGAGGAACTTATACCCCACAATAGACCCTGGGGGTGGAGATCATAGGGGCATCATGGGGAAACGTATACCCCACAATATACCCTGGGGTGGAGATCATAGGGGCATCATGAGGGAACTTATACCCCACAATACACCCTGGGGGTGGAGATCATAGAGGACATCATGAGGGAACTTATACCCCACAATATACCCTGGGGTGGAGATCATAGGGGCATCATGGGGGAACTTATACCCCACAATATACCCTGAGGTGGAGATCATAGGGGCATCATGGGGGAACTTATACCCCACAATATACCCTGAGGTGGAGATCATAGGGGCATCATGGGGGAACTTATACCCCACAATAGACCCTGAGGTGGAGATCATAGGGGCATCATGGGGGAACTTATACCCCACAATATACCCTGGGGGTGGAGATCATAGAGGACATCATGAGGGAACTTATACCCCACAATATACCCTGGGGTGGAGATCATAGGGGCATCATGGAGGAACTTATACCCCACAATATACCCCGGGGGTGGAGATCATAGGGGCATCATGAGGGAACTTATACCCCACAATATACCCCGGGGTGGAGATCATAGGAGCATCATGGGGGAACTTATAGCCATAATATACCCGAGGTGGAGGTGATGGGGGACATCATGAGGGAACTTTTAGCCACAATATACCCAGAGGTGGAGGTGATAGGGGCATCATGAGGGAACTTATACCCCACAATATACCCTGGGGGTGGAGATCATAGGGGCATCATGGGGGAACTTATAGTCATAATATACCCCGGGGTGGAGATCATAGGGGACATCATGAGGGAACTTATACCCCACAATATACCTGGGGGTGAAGATCATAGGGGCATCATGAGGGAACTTATACCCCACAATATACCCCGGGGTGGAGATCATAGGGGACATCATGAGGGAACTTATACCCCACAATATACCCTGAGGTTGAGATCATAGGGGCATCATGAGGGAACTTATACCCCACAATATACCCTGAGGTGGAGGTGATAGAGGCATTATGGGGGAACTTATACCCACAATATACCCCAGGGGTGGAGATCATAGGGGCATCATGAGGGAACTTATACCCCACAATATACCCTGAGGTGGAGGTGATAGAGGCATTATGGGGGAACTTATACCCCACAATATACCCTGGGGGTGGAGATCATAGGGGGCATCATGGAGGAACTTATACCCCACAATGTACCCCACATACTTATAGTCATAATATACCCCGGGGTGGAGATCATAGGGGGCATCATGGGGAACTTATACCCCACAATATACCCTGGGGGTGGAGATCATAGGGGCATCATGGAGGAACTTATACCCCACAATATACCCTGAGGTGGAGATCATAGGGGACATCATGTGGGAACTTATACCCCACAATGTACCCCGGGGGTGGAGGTGATAGGGGCATCATGAGGGAACTTATACCCCACAATATACCCTGAGGTGGAGGTGATAGAGGCATCATGGGGGAACTTGTATCCGCTAAATCCTCTAGGACTGTCCTCATCAGGGACCTTGTCCTGTCCAGTGAACCTCATATGGGGGAATATGTCCTGCCCATTAAATGTGTCCTATGGACCATGGAGAGGAGCCATGTTCCTGCCCCTCTGGAGTGACATGGGGCAGGTGTATTGGGTATCTGCTCCCCTTCCTATGACTGTAATGTAGTGATTTAATTAACCCTTTCTTTCCTGCAGTGCTGATTGTGTCGTTCTACATCGTGTTTTACGCCTTCCTCACGGCCGTCTTCTCGCTCAGTATGTGGGTGATGCTGCAGACCATCGATGAGTATAACCCCAAGTACTCCGATCGACTCACTAATCCAGGTAAGGCGCTAGTGTTTGGGGGCACAATGAAGTGGGGCGGCCCTGTGTCTGACCTTCAGAAAGGAAGAGCAGTTGTTTTTCAGTTGGGAATGAGGAGGTTGGAGGTAGCAGTATATAGAGATATATGATGTGTGGGCAGTGGAGGCGGCGGTGTCACACCTCTCTTTGGTGGCGGGGCAGTATATAGAGATATATGATGTGTGGGCAGTGGAGGCGGCGGTGTCAACACTTGTCTTTGGTGGCGGGGCAGTATATAGAGATATATGATGTGTGGGCAGTGGAGGCGGCGGTGTCACACTTTCTTTGGTGCGGGGCAGTATATAGAGATATATGATGTGTGGGCAGTGGAGGGGCGGTGTCACACTCTCTTTGGTGGCGGGGCAGTATATAGAGATATATGATGTGTTGGGCAGTGGGCGGCGGTGTCACACCTTCTTTGGTGGCGGGGGCAGTATATAGAGATATATGATGTGTTGGGCAGTGGAGGCGGCGGTGTCACACTTTCTTTGGTGGCGGGGCAGTATATAGAGATATATGATGTTGGGCAGGGAGGCGGCGGTGTCACACTTGTCTTTGGTGGCGGGGCAGTATATAGAGATATATGATGTGTGGGCAGTGGAGGCGGCGGTGTCACACCTCTCTTTGGTGGCGGGGCAGTATATAGAGATATATGATGTGTGGGCAGTGGAGGCGGCGGTGTCACACCTCTCTTTGGTGGCGGGGCAGTATATGAGATATATGATGTGTGGGCAGTGGAGGCGGCGGGTGTCACACTTTCTTTGGTGGCGGGGCAGTATATAGAGATATATGATGTGTTGGGCAGTGGAGGCGGCGGTGTCACACTGTCTTTGGTGGCGGGGCAGTATATAGAGATATATGATGTGTGGGCAGTGGAGGCGGCGGTGTCACACCTTCTTTGGTGGCGGGGCAGTATATAGAGATATATGATGTGTGGGCAGTGGAGGCGGCTGGTGTCACACTTGTCTTTGGTGGCGGGGCAGTATATAGAGATATATGATGTGTGGGCAGTGGAGGCGGCGGTGTCACACCTCTCTTTGGTGGCGGGGCAGTATATAGAGATATATGATGTGTTGGGCAGTGGAGGCGGCGGTGTCACACTTGTCTTTGGTGGCGGGCAGTATATAGAGATATATGATGTGTTGGGCAGTGGAGGCGGCGGTGTCACACCTTCTTTGGTGGCGGGGCAGTATATAGAGATATATGATGTGTTGGGCAGTGGAGGCGGCGGTGTCACACCTCTCTTTGGTGGCGGGCAGTATATAGAGATATATGATGTGTGGGCAGTGAGGCGGCGGTGTCACACCTGTCTTTGGTGGCGGGGCAGTATATAGAGATATATGATGTGTGGGCAGTGGAGGCGGCGGTGTCACACTTGTCTTTGGTGGCGGGGCAGTATATAGAGATATATGATGTGTTGGGCAGTGGAGGCGGCGGTGTCACACTTGTCTTTGGTGGCGGGGGCAGTATATAGAGATATATGATGTGTTGGGCAGTGGAGGGCGCGGTGTCACACTTGTCTTTGGTGGCGGGGCAGTATATAGATATATGATGTGTTGGGCAGTGGAGGCGGCGGTGTCACACTGTCTTTGGTGGCGGGGCAGTAATATAGAGATATATGATGTGTGGGCAGTGGAGGCGGCGGTGTCACACTGTCTTTGGTGGCGGGGCAGTATATAGAGATACTATGATGTGTGGGCAGTGGAGGCGGCGGTGTCACACTTTCTTTGGTGGCGGGGCAGTATATAGAGATATATGATGTGTGGGCAGTGGAGGCGGCGGTGTCACACCTCTCTTTGGTGGCGGGGCAGTATATAGAGATATATGATGTGTTGGGCAGTGGAGGCGGCGGTGTCACACCTCTCTTTGGTGGCGGGGCAGTATATAGAGATATATGATGTGTGGGCAGTGGGGGCGGCGGTGTCACACTTGTCTTTGGTGGCGGGGCAGTATATAGAGATATATGATGTGTGGGCAGTGGAGGCGGCGGTGTCACACCTCTCTTTGGTGGCGGGGCAGTATATAGAGATATATGATGTGTGGGCAGTGGAGGCGGCGGTGTCACACCTCTCTTTGGTGGCGGGGCAGTATATTAGAGATATATGATGTGTTGGGCAGTGGAGGCGGCGGTGTCACACTCTCTTTGGTGGCGGGGCAGTATATAGAGATATATGATGTGTGGGCAGTGGAGGCGGCGGTGTCACACTTCTTTGGTGGCGGGGCAGTATATAGAGATATATGATGTGTGGGCAGTGGAGGCGGCGGTGTCACACTTGTCTTGGTGGCGGGCAGTATATAGAGATATATGATGTGTTGGGCAGTGGAGGCGGCGGTGTCACACCTCTCTTTGGTGGCGGGCGAGTATATAGAGATATATGATGTGTGGGCAGTGGGGCGGTGGTGTCACACTTTCTTTGGTGGCGGGGCAGTATATAGAGATATATGATGTGTGGGCAGTGGAGGCGGCGGTGTCACACCTCTCTTTGGTGGCGGGGCAGTATATAGATATATGATGTGTTGGGCAGTGGAGGCGGCGGTGTCACACTTGTCTTTGGTGGCGGGCAGTATATAGAGATATATGATGTGTGGGCAGTGGAGGCGGCGGTGTCACACCTGTCTTTGGTGGCGGGGCAGTATATAGAGATATATGATGTGTTGGGCAGTGGAGGCGGCGGTGTCACACTCTCTTTGGTGGCGGGGCAGTATATAGAGATATATGATGTGTGGGCAGTGGAGGCGGCGGTGTCACACCTTCTTTGGTGGCGGGGCAGTATATAGAGATATATGATGTGTGGGCAGTGGAGGCGGCGGTGTCACACTTGTCTTTGGTGGCGGGGCAGTATATAGAGATATATGATGTGTTGGGCAGTGGAGGCGGCGGTGTCACACTTGTCTTTGGTGGCGGGGCAGTATATAGAGATATATGATGTGTTGGGCAGTGGAGGCGGCGGTTGTCACACCTTCTTTGGTGGCGGGGCAGTATAATAGAATCTATGATGTGTTGGGCAGTGGAGGGCGGCGGTGTCACACTTCTTTGGTGGCGGGGCAGTATATAGAGATATATGATGTGTTGGGCAGTGGAGGCGGCGGTGTCACACCTCTCTTTGGTGGCGGGGCAGTATATAGAGATATATGATGTGTGGGCAGTGGAGGCGGCGGTGTCACACCCCTCTTTGGTGGCGGGGCAGTATATAGATATATGATGTGTTGGGCAGTGGAGGCGGCGGTGTCACACCTCTCTTTGGTGGCGGGGCAGTATAGAGATATATGATGTGTGGGCAGTGGAGGCGGCGGTGTCACACCTCTCTTTGGTGGCGGGGCAGTATATAGAGATATATGATGTGTGGGCAGTGGAGGCGGCGGTGTCATACCTCTCTTTGGTGGGGGGGCAGTTTGTATCTCTACTGTCTTCCTAGCAATCACAGCTCTGTTATTAAGCGGATCAGACGCCTTCAGAGCGGCCTCCTGAATGCAGATTGGATACAATGTATCGCTGCATTGAGTCCCAGCAGATGGATGATCTCTTATGTAGATTTACAGGAGGTGTAAATGCTTCATCCTCCTCCTCTGAGGTCCTTCATAAAGGCAGTGGTCACACCGGAGATACAAGGTGAACCTGAATGTCGTGTGAGGTCACGGCTCGGGGCGGAGGTCTGCCCGGAGGCTCCTCATATTGAAGGCCAGGCTCACGATGATATTATATGATTAAAGGGTTATTTCCCAGAGATCACAGTAAATGTAGTGTTGATATACAGACTAAACCTTCCGTTCTTGTACCTTCGGGTTCAGTTATGTCTCTGCCCCTCTGTGCATCCGGCTTCACATAGATGAATGGAAGACACTAGACTTACCTGCTATCACTACATTTCCCAGCAGCACTTGCTGCTCATCAGTGCTGCAGGCCCCCTGCTCCTGACCAGCCCCATCAGCCCTGTCTTATTGTAGAGTTCACCCTGCCTTCTGTGCTGTCACTGCTTCTGCCCCAACCCTGCCCGTGTCTTCTGCCCAGACCCTGCCCGTGTCTTCTGCCCACACCCTGCCCGTGTCTTCTGCCCACACCCTGCCCGTGTCTTCTGCCCACACCCTGCCCGTGTCTTCTGCCCACACCCTGCCCGTGTCTTCTGTCCACACCCTGCCCGTGTCTTCTGTCCACACCCTGCCCGTGTCTTCTGTCCACACCCTGCCCGTGCCTTCTGCCCCAACCCTGCCCGTGTCTTCTGTCCACACCCTGCCCGTGTCTTCTGTCCACACCCTGCCCGTGTCTTCTGTCCACACCCTGCCCGTGTCTTCTGTTTAGACCCTGCCCGTGTCTTCTGCCCACACCCTGCGCATGTCTTCTGCCCACACCCTGCCCGTGTCTTCTGTTTAGACCCTGCCCGTGTCTTCTGCCCACACCCTGCGCATGTCTTCTGTTTAGACCCTGCCCGTGTCTTCTGCCCACACCCTGCCCGTGTCTTCTGCCCACACCCTGCCCGTGTCTTCTGCCCACACCCTGCCCGTGTCTTCTGCCCACACCCTGCCCGTGTCTTCTGCCCACACCCTGCCCGTGTCTTCTGCCCACACCCTGCCCGTGTCTTCTGCCCACACCCTGCCCGTGTCTTCTGCCCACACCCTGCCCGTGTCTTCTGCCCACACCCTGCCCGTGTCTTCTGCCCACACCCTGCCCGTGTCTTCTGCCCACACCCTGCCCGTGTCTTCTGCCCACACCCTGCCCGTGTCTTCTGCCCACACCCTGCCCGGTCTCTCGTCGTGTCTTCTGTCCAGACCCTGCCCGTGTCTTCTGTCCAGACCCTGCCCGTGTCTTCTGCCCACACCCTGCCCGTGTCTTCTGTTTAGACCCTGCCCGTGTCTTCTGCCCACACCCTGCGCATGTCTTCTGCCCACACCCTGCCCGTGTCTTCTGTTTAGACCCTGCCCGTGTCTTCTGTCCACACCCTGGCTATGTCTTCTACCCACACCCTGCCTATGTCTTCTGCCCACACCCTGCCTATGTCTTCTACCCACACCCTGCCTATGTCTTCTACCCACACCCTGCCTATGTCTTCTGCCCACACCCTGCCTATGTCTTCTGCCCACACCCTGCCTATGTCTTCTGCCCACACCCTGCCTATGTCTTCTGCCCACACCCTGCCCGTGTCTGTCTTCTGCCCACACCCTGCCCGTGTCTGTCTTCTGCCCACACCCTGCCCGTGTCTGTCTTCTGCCCACACCCTGCCCGTGTCTGTCTTCTGCCCACACCCTGCCCGTGTCTGTCTTCTGCCCACACCCTGCCCGTGTCTGTCTTCTGCCCACACCCTGCCCGTGTCTTCTGTCATCTACATTAGAATAAATCCAAAGGACAATCCGCGCTGCCGAGTGTAAGGAAGGAGCACAATCTTGGTATATAAGAGCGGAGCTTTATTTCTTCTCCGCCAAGGAGATATCCCGTATATGTAGATTACAACACAAAATGGATCAATACATAAAGGGTGTTACTGATGTATATATGGTCTGTACCTTGCTGGTCATGGTTTATGGTGTATTCCTGAGGAAGGGGCTGGGACACACCCGAAACGCGTAGAAGAAATAAAGCTCCGCTCTTATATACCAAGATTGTGCTCCTTCCTTACACTCGGCACTGTGGATCGTTGTACACCCGCCGTCCTTAGGATTTATGTTGTTTCTGATGGAACGATGGACCCTGCAGCAGCTGTTTTGAGTGTTTAAACCGGTTGTGGGGTACACAACCGCATCAGGTGAGCAGTACCTCATTTTTGAACTATCTGGTATGTAAGAGATCAGACCCTATTGCGCCCTTGTCTACCCTTTAATAAGTTTTATCTACATTACAATGGCTGTCTGTGTGGTTTTTCATCATTGTTAGCTGGTTTCTAGTAGAGCTCAGCTCTCCTGCCCTCCTCCACAATAGAGCTTGACATACCCGGCAGCACAGAGCTGCTGAACCCAGCTGTGGTTTATGTCTGCTTCTGACAGATCTAGTATTTAAAAAAAAAAAAAAAAAAAAAGCTAATTCCATTGTGATCATGCATATGTCAGAGGATTATCTTCTGCTATACGCATCAAGGCACAGATGGGCAGACTACATCAGAGCTGTGCAGGAAGCCAGCGGAGAGCGACAGCACTGCTCATGATCCAGCAGGACAGATGAACAGGCAACAGCCTGCAGAGGGGCATTCTGGTGGGCAGATCTAAACATGGGTTGTAATGGAGATCGAATACATATTTGTGCATTGTTATAAGACCAAATTGTGATTCTGGGATAATCCCTTTAAAGAATCTATCGGAAGTGTTTCACTGTAATTTACTGCTGTCACCTTTCCATCAGGGCTCATGATCCGCCCAAAACTGAGTACCCTGGAGGTAGTTTATAACCTGACACAGAACAGCACCTGGAGCAAGTATACGGACCCCCTCCACCTCCTACTGGAAGGTAAGGGACAATGTCACTGCTTGATTGAGGATTAACCACCTCACCTCCTTCCATGCTCCTTGACTATTACATCCCCATGAGATGGTGAATAGTAAGGTTCAGTTTTCACTCTTCCACAGACTATAACAGCACCGTGCAGGAGGATAGAGGCATCAACTGCCAAAGCGGGGTGTACAACAAGCAGGAAGACACCGGAGACGTCAGAAATTACCCAAAGAAAGCCTGCTGGTTCCTACGCCAAAAACTGGAGAGCTGTTCTGGGCTTGATGACCCAACGTTCGGATATAAGGAAGGTGCGCCATGTGTGCTCATAAAGATGAACAGGGTGAGGCTCCAACATCACATCCAATCATGTCTATAATATGTGTCTCCTCCCATCAGTCCACACGTCCCGTCTTCCTCTTCTCGTTGTTCCACACGTCCCGTCTCTTCCCCTCCCTCCTGTCCTGCACGTCCCCTCTCTTCCCCGCCCTCCTGTCCTACACGTCCCCTCTCTTCCCCGCCCTCCTGTCCTGCACGTCCCCTCTCTTCCCCGCCCTCCTGTCCTGCACGTCCCCTCTCTTCCCGCCCTCCTGTCCTGCACGTCCCCTCTCTTCCCCTCCCTCCTGTCCTACACGTCCCCTCTCTTCCCCGCCCTCCTGTCCTGCACGTCCCTCTCTTTCACTCCTCATAGTCCTGCACGTCCCCTCTTTCCCCTCCCTCTTGTCCTGCACGTCCCCTCTCTTCCCCTCCCTCTTGTCCTGCACGTCCCCTCTCTTCCCCTCCCTCCTGTCCTGCACGTCCCCTCTCTTCCCCGCCCTCCTGTCCTGCACGTCCCCTCTCTTTCCCTCCTCATAGTCCTGCACGTCCCCTCTCTTCCCCTCCCTCTTGTCCTGCACGTCCCTCTCTTCCCCTCCCTCTTGTCCTGCACGTCCCCTCTCTTCCCCTCCCTCTTGTCCTGCACGTCCCCTCTCTTCCCCTCCCCATAGTCCTGCACATCCCCTCTCTTTCCCTCCCTCTTGTCCTGCACGTCCCCTCTCTTCCCCTCCCTCCTGTCCTGCACGTCCCCTCTCTTTCCCTCCCTCCTGTCCTGCACATCCCCTCTCTTCCTCTCCTGCACATCCCCTCTCACGTCCCCTCTCTTCCCCTCCCTCTTGTCCTGCACGTCCCCTCTCTTCCCCTCCCTCTTGTCCTGCACGTCCCCTCTCTTCCCCTCCCTCTTGTCCTGCACGTCCCCTCTCTTTCCCTCCCCATAGTCCTGCACATCCCCTCTCTTTCCCTCCCTCTTGTCCTGCACGTCCCCTCTCTTCCCCTCCCTCCTGTCCTGCACATCCCCTCTCTTTCCCTCCTCATAGTCCTGCACATCCCCTCTCTTCCTCTCCTGCACATCCCCTCTCACGTCCCCTCTCTTCCCCTCCCTCCTGTCCTGCACGTCCCCTCTCTTCCCCTCCCTCCTGTCCTGCACGTCCCCTCTCTTCCCCTCCCTCCTGTCCTGCACGTCCCCTCTCTTCCCCTCCCTCCTGTCTTGCACGACCCCTCTCTTTCCCTTCCCATAGTCCTGCACATCCCATCTCTTCCCCTCCTCTGTCCTGCACGTCCCCTCTCTTCCCTCCCTCCTGTCTTGCACGACCCCTCTCTTTCCCTTCCCATAGTCCTGCACATCCCCTCTCTTCCCTTCCATCCTGTCCTGCACATCCCCTCTCTTCCTTCCATCCTGTCCTGCACATCCCCTCCTTCCTCTCCCTCCTGTCCTGCACGTCCCCTCTCTTCCCCTCCCTCTCTGTCCTGCACGTCCCCTCTCTTCCCCCTCCCTCTTGTCCTGCACGTCCCCTCTCTTTCCCCTCCCTCCTGTCCTGCACGACCCTCTTTCCCTCTCCATAGTCCTGCACATCCCCTCTCTTCCCCCCCTCCTGTCCTGCACGTCCCCTCTCTTCCCCTCACTCCTGTCCTGCACGTCCCCTTCTTCCTCTCCCTCCTGTCCTTCACATCCCCTCTCTTTCCTTCCCTCCTGACCTGCACGTCCCCTCTCTTCCCCTCCCTCCTGTCCTGCACGTCCCCTCTCTTCCCCTCCCTCCTGTCCTGTACGTCCCCTCTCTTCCCTCCCTCCTGTCCTGCACGTCCCCTCTCTTCCCTCCCTCCTGTCCTGTACGTCCCCTCTCTTCCCCTCCCTCCTGTCCTGCACGTCCCCTCTCTTTCCCTCCTCATAATCCTGCACATCCCCTCCCTCCTGTCCTTCACATCCCCTTTCTTTCCCTCCTCATAGTCCTGCACATCCCCTCTCTTCCTCTCCCTCCTGTCCTTCACGTCCCCTCTTCCCTCCCTCCTGTCCTGCACATCCCCTTTCTTTCCCTCCTCATAGTCCTGCACATCCCCTCCCTCCTGTCCTGCACGTCCCCTCTCTTCCCCTCCCTCCTGTCCTGCACGTCCCTCTCTTCCCCTCCTCAGTCCCGCACGTCCCCTCTCTTCCTCTACAGCTGGTGTGTGCATTCGCTTTCTTCCCTTCCCACCAGTCCATGTGTCCCTCTCTTTTTTTCCCTTCCCGCTGGTCCACGCATCCCATCCTTTTCTTTCCACGCCGGTCCGTGTGTCCCCTCCTTTCCTTTCCCCGCCGGTCCGTGTGTCCCCTCCTGTCCTTTCCCCGCCGCTCCGTGTGTCCCCTCCTGTCCTTTCCCCGCCGCTCCGTGTGTCCCCTCCTGTCCTTTCCCCGCCGCTCCGTGTGTCCCCTCCTGTCCTTTCCCCGCCGCTCCGTGTGTCCCCTCCTGTCCTTTCCCCGCCGCTCCGTGTGTCCCCTCCTGTCCTTTCCCCGCCGCTCCGTGTGTCCCCTCCTGTCCTTTCCCCGCCGCTCCGTGTGTCCCCTCCTGTCCTCTCCCCGCCGGTCCGTGTGTCCCCTCTCTTCTTCTCCCCACTGTTCTGCTCCCGGTCCTCAGTCCTTCATGATGGTGATTTCCCGTTTGCTGTGTCTCATTGCAGGTCATAAATTTCTTGCCACAGCCTATTCTGAATATATCTAAGACTTCAATCACGGTGAACTGTTCTGGGAAGGTGAGTGCTCAGACGTCGCAGCTGGATCCTGACATTCTGTCTCCTTTCTCTGAAGTCTCAGAATCTTTTTTTCTTTATTGTCTTCAGAAGCTAAAAAGTGCAGTAAATGAGACGGTAAGAGGCAGAGCTTGTAGGAGTCCCAATAGAGATGAGTCCCCCGTGTGGCCGGAGTCCCTGAGTGGATGAGCCCCCGTGTGGCCGAGTCCCCCCCGTGTGGCCGAGTCCCCCCCCCCCGTGTGGCCGAGTCTCCCCCCCCCCCGTGTGGCCGAGTCCCCCCCCCCCGTGTGGCCGAGTCCCCCCCCCCCCGTGTGGCCGAGTCCCCCCCCCCCGTGTGGGCCGAGTCCCCCCCCCCCGTGTGGGCCGAGTCCCCCCCCCCCCGTGTGGCCGAGTCCCCCCCCCGTGTGGCCGAGTCCCCCCCCGTGTGGCCGAGTCCCCCCCCGTGTGGCCGAGTCCCCCCCCCGTGTGGCCGAGTCCCCCCCGTGTGGGCCGAGTCCCCCCCCGTGTGGCCGAGTCCCCCCCGTTGTGGCCGAGTCCCCCCCCGTGTGGCCGAGTCCCCCCCCCGTGTGGCCGAGTCCCCCCCCGTGTGGCCGAGTCCCCCCCGTGTGGCCGAGTCCCCCCCGTGTGGCCGAGTCCCCCCCCGTGTGGCCGAGTCCCCCCCCGTGTGGCCGAGTCCCCCCCCGTGTGGCCGAGTCCCCCCCCGTGTGGCCGAGTCCTCCCCCGTGTGGCCGAGTCCTCCCCCGTGTGGCCGAGTCCTCCCCCGTGTGGCCGAGTCCTCCCCCGTGTGGCCGAGTCCTCCCCCGTGTGGCCGAGTCCTCCCCCGTGTGGCCGAGTCCTCCCCCGTGTGGCCGAGTCCTCCCCCGTGTGGCCGAGTCTCCCCCGGTTAGATGACAAAGCTTCATTCACCCCCACATAGGTGACCTGCCTATACATCCCCTCTAAGTGCTGCACTAACTCCATATCACATCTGCTGCTTGCACCTTTCTTCTAGCTAGGCTTCTGCAAAAAGACTTGTAGGACGTGTGATGTCTTATATAATGTGGAGGTGTGTCATGTCTGTGTGATATACTGTGTAATGTATAGGTGACGGATATTATATAACATATACTGTAGATGCCAGATCTGTATGGCTTTATTAAATATATGAAGTGACTTGAAAAAGTATTCACACCCATGAACTTTTCCAGTTTTTCACGTTACACTTCCAAATTTTAATGTATGTTATTGGGATTTTTCGTGAGACCAACACTATTAAGGTCTGATCCACCTAAATAATATCCTGAGTGACCCGTCACCCCAAAAGTCGCATAATTAGTACATCAACTCCTCCTGGGTGATTTCTTCTCAGCTGATCTGTGACGCCTCAGAAGTTTGTGTGAGAACATCAAGGATCAAACAGTATCATAAAAACCAAGGAACCACCACAACAGGTCAGAGATAAATGTGTGGAGAAGAGGAAAGCAGGGTTAGGTTTTAATAAATGGCCCGAGCTCTGAACATCTGACAGCGCATTGATCAATCCATCATCCAAAAATGGAAGGAGAACAACACAACTGCAAACCTACAAGACCAAGACATGGCCGCCACCGAGACCGATATCCCAAGAAGGAGAGACCGATACATGGCCGCCACCGAGACCGATATCTCAAGAAGGAGAGACCGATACATGGCCGCCCACCGAGACCGACATCCCAAGAAGGAGAGACCGGGACATGGTCTCCCACCGAGACCAACATCCCAAGAAAGAGAACGGGACAGGGCCTCCCACCGAGACCGATATCCTAACAAGGAGAGACCGAGACATGGACGCCCACCAAGACCGACATCACAAGGAGAGACTGAGACATGGCCGCCCACCAAGACCAACATCCCAACAAGGAGAGACCAAGACATGGCCGACCCACCAAGACCGACATCCCAAGAAAGAGACCAAAACAAGGCGGCTCACTGAGACCTATATCCCAAGAAGGAGAGACTGAGACATTGCGGCCCACCGAGACCGATATCCCAAGAAGGAGAGACCGATACATGGCCGCCCACCGAGACCGACATCCCAAGAAGGAGAGACCGATACATGGCCGCCCACCGAGACCGACATCCCAAGAAGGAGAGACCGATACATGGCCGCCCACCGAGACCGACATCCCAAGAAGGAGAGACCGATACATGGCCGCCCACCGAGACCGGCATCCCAAGAAGGAGAGACCGATACATGGCCGCCCACCGAGACCAACATCCCAAGAAAGAGAACGTGACAGGGCCTCCCACCGAGACCAAAATCCCAAGAAAGAGAACGGGACATGGCCTCCCACCGAGACCGATATCCTAACAAGGAGAGACCGAGACATGGACGCCCACCAAGACCGACATCACAAGGAGAGACTGAGACATAGCCGCCCACCAAGACCAACATCCCAACAAGGAGAGACCAAGACATGGCCGACCCACCAAGACCGACATCCCAAGAAAGAGACCAAAACAAGGCGGCTCACTGAGACCTATATCCCAAGAAGGAGAGACCGAGTCATGGCCGCCCACCGAGACCGACATCCCAAGAATGAGAGACCGGGACTTGGCCGCCCACCGAGACCGACATCCCAAGAAGGAGAACTAAGACATGGCCGCCCACCGAGACCGGCATCCCAAGAAGCAGAGACCAAGACATGGCTGCCCACCGAGGCCAACATCCCAAGAAGAGAGACCGAGTCATGGCCGCCCACCGAGACCGACATCCCAAGAATGAGAGACCGAGTCATGGCAGCCCACCGAGACCGACATCCCAAGAATGAGAGACCGAGTCATGGCAGCCCACCGAGACCGACATCCCAAGAAGGAGAGACCAAGACATGGCTGCCCACTGAGACCGACATCCCAAGGAAGAAAGACCAAGACATGGCCGCCCACCGTGACCGGCATCCCAAGAAGCAGAGACCGGGACATGGCCGCCCACCGAGACCGATACCCCAAGAAGGAGAGAGAGGAAAAAATCTGTCCACAGGACTACTATTAGTCATAGGCTTAACAAATCTGCGCTTTTATAGAAGAGTGGCAAGAAGAAGTCATGTAGAGGACATAGCGAGCAGTGGAGGAAGGGGCAAGAAGCCACAGTGAGCAGTGGACGATGGGGCAAGAAGAAGCCCTGTATAGGACACAGCGAGCAGTGGAGGACAGGGCAAGAAGAAGCCATGTGGAGGATGGGGCTCTGGTCAGAGGAGACTGGAAAAACTGGGCTAAATATAAAATACCATGTATGGTGGAAACTAACCCTGCCCTCATCCTGAGAATCCCATCTCCACCATCACACATGGTGGAGGCAGCATCCCGCTATGGGGATGCTTTTCTACAGCAGGGGCAGGGAAGCTGCTCAGAGGTGATAGAAGATGGATGAAGCTAAGTACAGGAGAATCCTGGAAGAAAACCTGTTAGAGGCTACAGAAGACCTGAGCGTAGGTAGGTTCAAACCCCAAAAGACAGAGAAAGATGATCCTACACAGAGCTGACTCAGGGGCTGAAACTAATACAAGACAGAGAAAGGTGGTCCTACAAAGTGCTGACTCAGGGGGTGAATACTAATGCAAGACAGAGAAAGGTGGTCCTACAAAGTGCTGACACCGGGGCTGAATACTAATACAAGACAGAGAAAGGTGGTCCTACAAAGTGCTGACTCAGGGGGTGAATACTAATGCAAGACAGAGAAAGGTGGTCCTACAAAGTGCTGACTCAGGGGCTGAAACTAATACAAGACAGAGAAAGGTGGTCCTACAAAGTGATGACTCAGGGGCTGAAACTAATACAAGACAGAGAAAGGTGGTCCTAAAAAGTGCTGACTGGGGGGTGAATACTAATACAAGACAGAGAAAGGTGGTCCTACAAAGTGCTGACTCAGGGGGTGAATACTAATACAAGACAGAGGAAGGTGGTCCTACAAAGTGCTGACTCAGGGGGGTGAACACTAATACAAGACAGAGAAGGTGGTCCTACAAAGTGCTGACTCCGGGGCTGAATACTAATGCAAGACAGAGAAAGGTGATCCTACAAAGTGCTGACTCAGGGGGGTGAATACTAATACAAGACAGAGAAAGGTGGTCCCACAAAGTGCTGACTCAGGGGGTGAATACTAATACAAGACAGAGAAAGGTGGTCCTACAAAGTGCTGACTCAGGGGGTGAATACTAATACAAGACAGAGAAAGGTGGTCCTACAAAGTGCTGACTCAGGGGGTGAATACTAATACAAGACAGAGAAAGGTGGTCCTACAAAGTGCTGACTCAGGGGGTGAATACTAATACAAGACAGAGAAAGGTGGTCCTACAAAGTGCTGACTCAGGGGGTGAATACTAATACAAGACAGAGAAAGGTGGTCCTACAAAGTTCTGACTCAGGGGGGTGAATACTAATACAAGACAGAGAAAGGTGGTCCTACAAAGTGCTGACTCAGGGGGGTGAATACTAATACAAGACAGAGAAAGGTGGTCCTACAAAGTGCTGACTCAGGGGGTGAATACTAATACAAGACAGAGAAAGGAGGTCCTACAAAGTGCTGACTCAGGGGTGAATACTAATACAAGACAGAGAAAGGTGGTCCTACAAAGTGCTGAGTCAGGGGCTGAATACTAATACAAGACACAGAAAGGTGGTCCTACAAAGTGCTGACTCAGGGGAGTGAATACTAATACAAGACAGAGAAAGGTGGTCCTACAAAGTGCTGACTCAGGGGGTGAATACTAATACAAGACAGAGAAAGGTGGTCCTACAAAGTGCTGAGTCAGGGGGGTGAATACTAATACAAGACAGAGAAAGGTGGTCCTACAAAGTGCTGAGTCAGGGGGGTGAATACTAATACAAGACAGAGAAAGGTGGTCCTACAAAGTACTGACTCCGGGGGTGAATACTAATACAAGACAGAGAAAGGTGGTCCTACAAAGTGCTGACTCAGGGGGGTGAATACTAATGCAAGACAGAGAAAGGTGATCCTACAAAGTGCTGACTCAGGGGGGTGAATACTAATACAAGACAGAAAAATGTGGTCCTACAAAGTGCTGACTCAGGGGGTGAATACTAATACAAGACAGAGAAAGGTGGTCCTACAAAGTGGTGACTCAGGGGGTGAATACTAATACAAGACAGAGAAAGGTGGTCCTACAAAGTGCTGACTCAGGGGGTGAATACTAATACAAGACAGAGAAAGGTGGTCCTATAAAGTGCTGACTCAGGGGGTGAATACTAATGCACGGCACAATTTTCAGATTTCTATATACAATATTCAGTAATTGATGAATCTTCCTCTTCACACGTCTCAGATTCTTGTACTTAGTTTTGGTGTTCACAGAAAATCCCAATAAATGTATATTTGTGTAACGGGAAAAATGTGGAAAAAGTCCCGGGGTGTGAATACTATAGGTGACAAGTGTATGATGTTCTACACTGTGATATTTCTATTATAATGTATAGACGTGAGGTCTATCATTTATACAGATGTCAGACGTGATATAATGTACGGGTGATGGGCATAATATAATGTATTGTTGTCACCTTTATGCCATTAATTATATAGGTGTCAGCTGTGTGAAAATGTATGATGTATGGATGATGGGCATTATACGGGTGCGGTGCTTGGATCTATAGATGATCTCCAGGTCTGCTCTGGGTGATGGGCATTATATAGGTGCGGTGCTTGGATCTATAGATGATCTCCAGGTCTGCTCTGGGTGATGGGCATTATACGGGCGCGGTGCTTGGATCTATAGAGGATCTCCAGGTCTGCTCTGGGTGATGGGCATTATATGGGTGCGGTGCTTGGATCTATAGATGATCCCAGGTCTGCTCTGGGTGATGGGCATTATACGGGTGCGGTGCTTGGATCTATAGAGGATCTCCAGGTCTTCTCTGGGTGATGGGCATTATACGGGTGCGGTGCTTGGATCTATAGAGGATCTCCAGGTCTGCTCTGGGTGATGGGCATTATACGGGTGCGGTGCTTGGATCTATAGAGGATTCTCCATGGTCTGCTCGGGTGTGATAGCATTATACGGGGCAGGTGCTTTGGATCTATAGAGGATCTCCAGGTCTGCTCTGGGTGATGGGCATTATATGGGTGCGGTGCTTGGATCTATAGAGGATCCCAGGTCTGCTCTGGGTGATGGGCATATTATACGGTGCGGTGCTTGGATCTATAGAGGATCTCCAGGTCTGCTCTGGGTGATGGGCATTATATAGGTGCGGTGCTTGGATCTATAGATGATCCCAGGTCTGCTCTGGGTGATGGGCATTATACAGGGTGCGGGGCTTGGATCTATTGATGATCCCAGTGGTCTGCTCCGGGTGATGGGCATTATACGGGTGCGGTGCTTGGATCTATAGAGGATCTCCAGGTCTGCTCTGGGTGATGGACATATATTATTAGGTGCGTGTGCTTTGGATCTATAGATGATCCCAGGTCTGCTCTGGGTGATGGCATTATACGGGTGCGGTGCTTGGATCTATAGAGGATCTCCAGGTCTGCTCTGGGTGATGGGCATTATATAGGGTGCGGTGCTTGGATCTATAGATGATCTCCAGGTCTGCTCTGGGTGATGGGCATTATACGGGTGCAGTGCTTGGATCTATAGAGGATCTCCAGGTCTGCTCTGGGTGATGAGCATTATACGGGTGCGGTGCTTGGATCTATAGATGATCTCCAGGTCTGCTCTGGGTGATGGGCATTATACGGGTGCGGTGCTTGGATCTATAGATGATCTCCAGGTCTGCTCTGGGTGATGGGCATTATACGGGTGTGGTGCTTGGATCTATACAGGATCTCCAGGTCTGCTCTGGGTGATGGGCATTATATAGGTGCGGTGCTTGGATCTATAGATGATCTCCAGGTCTGCTCTGGGTGATGGGCATTATACGGGTGCGGTGCTTGGATCTATAGATGATCTCCAGGTCTGCTCTGGGTGATGGGCATTATACGGGTGCGGTGCTTGGATCTATAGAGGATCTCCAGGTCTGCTCTGGGTGATGAGCATTATACGGGCGAGGTGCTTGGATCTATAGAGGATCTCCAGGTCTGCTCTGGGTGATGGGCATTATACGGGTGCGGTGCTTGGATCTATAGAGGATCTCCAGGTCTGCTCTGGGTGATGGGCATTATACGGGTGCGGTGCTTGGATCTATAGAGATCCCAGGTCTGCTCTGGGTGATGGGCATTATATGGGTGCGTGCTTGGATCTATAGATGATCTCCAGGTCTGCTCTGGGTGATGGGCATTATACGGGTGCGGTGCTTGGATCTATAGATGATCTCCAGGTCTGCTCTGGGTGATGGGCATTATACGGGTGCGTGCTTGGATCTATAGATGATCTCCAGGTCTGCTCTGGGTGATGGGCATTATACGGGTGCGGTGCTTGGATCTATAGATGATCTCCAGGTCTGCTCTGGGTGATGGGCATTATATGGTGCGGTGCTTGGATCTATAGATGATCTCCAGGTCTGCTCTGGGTGATGGGCATTATAGGGTGCGGTGCTTGGATCTATAGATGATCTCCAGGTCTGCTCTGGGTGATGGGCATTATATGAGGTGCGGTGCTTGGATCTATAGATGATCTCCAGGTCTGCTCTGGGTGATGGGCATTATAGGGTGCGGTGCTTGGATCTATAGATGATCTCCAGGTCTGCTCTGGGTGATGGGCATTATATGGGTGCGGTGCTTGGATCTATAGATGATCTCCAGGTCTGCTCTGGGTGATGGGCATTATAGGGTGCGGTGCTTGGATCTATAGATGATCTCCAGGTCTGCTCTGGGTGATGGGCATTATACGGTGCGGTGCTTGGATCTAAGATAGAATCTCCAGGTCTGCTCTGGGTGATGGGCATTATACGGGTGCGGTGCTTGGATCTATAGAGGATCTCCAGGTCTGCTCTGGGTGATGGGCATTATATCGGGTGCGGTGCTTGGATCTATAGAGATCTCCAGGTCTGCTCTGGGTGATGGGCATTATACGGGTGCGGTGCTTGGATCTATAGAGGATCTCCAGGTCTGCTCTGGGTGATGGGCATTATACGGGTGCGTGCTTGGATCTATAGATGATCTCCAGGTCTGCTCTGGGTGATGGGCATTATACGGGTGCGGTGCTTGGATCTATAGATAGATCTCCAGGTCTGCTCTGGGTGATGGGCATTATATGGTGCGGTGCTTGGATCTATAGAGATCTCCAGGTCTGCTCTGGGTGATGGGCATTATACGGGTGCGGTGCTTGGATCTATAGATGATCTCCAGGTCTGCTCTGGGTGATGGGCATTATACGGGTGCGGTGCTTGGATCTATAGATGATCTCCAGGTCTGCTCTGGGTGATGGGCATTATAGGGTGCGGTGCTTGGATCTATAGATGATCTCCAGGTCTGCTCTGGGTGATGGGCATTATACGGGTGCGGTGCTTGGATCTATAGAGGATCTCCAGGTCTGCTCTGGGTGATGGGCATTATATCGGGTGCGGTGCTTGGATCTATAGATGATCTCCAGGTCTGCTCTGGGTGATGGGCATTATAGGGTGCGGTGCTTGGATCTATAGATGATCTCCAGGTCTGCTCTGGGTGATGGGCATTATACGGGTGCGAGTGCTTGGATCTATAGATGATCTCCAGGTCTGCTCTGGGTGATGGGCATTATAGGGTGCGGTGCTTGGATCTATAGATGATCTCCAGGTCTGCTCTGGGTGATGGGCATGGGCATTATACGGGTGCGGTGCTTGGATCTATAGAGATCTCCAGGTCTGCTCTGGGTGATGGGCATTATAGGGTGCGGTGCTTGGATCTATAGAGGATCTCCAGGTCTGCTCTGGGTGATGGGCATTATACGGGTGCGGTGCTTGGATCTATAGATGATCTCCAGGTCTGCTCTGGGTGATGGGCATTATACGGGTGCGGTGCTTGGATCTATAGAGGGTCTCCAGGTCTGCTCTGGGTGATGGGCATTATACGGGTGCGGTGCTTGGATCTATAGATGATCTCCAGGTCTGCTCTGGGTGATGGGCATATATACGGGTGCGGTGCTTGGATCTATAGATGATCTCCAGGTCTGCTCTGGGTGATGGGCATTATATGGTGCGGTGCTTGGATCTATAGAGGATCTCCAGGTCTGCTCTGGGTGATGGGCATTATTATAGGGTGCGGTGCTTGGATCTATAGATGATCTCCAGGTCTGCTCTGGGTGATGGGCATTATATGGGTGCGGTGCTTGGATCTATAGATGATCTCCAGGTCTGCTTCGGGTGATGGGCATTATACGGGTGCGGTGCTTGGATCTATAGATGGATCCCAGGTCTGCTCTGGGTGATGGGCATTATACGGGTGCGGTGCTTGGATCTATAGATGATCTCCAGGTCTGCTCTGGGTGATGGCATTATACGGGTGCGGTGCTTGGATCTATAGAGGATCTCCAGGTCTGCTCTGGGTGATGGGCATTATACGGGTGCGGTGCTTGGATCTATAGATGATCTCCAGGTCTGCTCTGGGTGATGGGCATTATACGGGTGCGGTGCTTGGATCTATAGAGGATCTCTCCAGGTGGCTGCTCTGGGTGATGGGCATTATATGGGTGCGGTGCTTGGATCTATAGAGGATCTCCAGGTCTGCTCTGGGTGATGGGCATTATACTGGGTGCGGTGCTTGGATCTATAGATGATCCCAGGTCTGCTCTGGGTGATGGGCATTATACGGGTGCGGTGCTTGGATCTATAGAGGATCCCCAGGTCTGCTCTGGGTGATGGGCATTATAAGGGTGCGGTGCTTGGATCTATAGAGATCTCCAGGTCTGCTCTGGGTGATGGGCATTATATAGGTGCGGTGCTTGGATCTATAGATGATCTCCAGGTCTGCTCTGGGTGATGGGCATTATATGGGTGCGGTGCTTGGATCTATAGATGATCTCCAGGTCTGCGTATGCTCGTGGTGCTTGGACATTATATGCGGGTGCCGCGGTGCTTGGATCTATAGATGATCCCCAGGTCTGCTCTGGGTGATGAGCATTATAACGGTGCGGTGCTTGGATCTATAGATGATCCCCAGGTCTGCTCTGGGTGATGAGCATTATACGGGTGCGGTGCTTGGATCTATAGATGATCTCCAGGTCTGCTCTGGGTGATGGCATTATACGGGTGCAGTGCTTGGATCTATAGATGATCTCCAGGTCTGCTCTGGGTGATGGGCATTATATGGGTGCGGTGCTTGGATCTATAGATGATCTCCAGGTCTGCTCCGGGTGATGGGCATTATACGGGTGCAGTGCTTGGATCTATAGATGATCCCTAGGTCTGCTCTGGGTGATGGGCATTATACGGGTGCGGTGCTTGGATCTATAGATGATCCCCAGGTCTGCTCTGGGTGATGGGCATTACACGGGTGCGGTGCTTGGATCTATAGAGGATCCCCAGGTCTGCTCTGGGTGATGGGCATTATATAGGTGCGGTGCTTGGATCTATAGAGGATCTCCAGGTCTGCTCTGGGTGATGGGCATTATATAGGTGCGGTGCTTGGATCTATAGATGATCTCCAGGTCTGCTCTGGGTGATGGGCATTATAGGGTGCGGTGCTTGGATCTATAGAGGGATCTCCAGGTCTGCTCTGGGTGATGGGCATTATATGGGTGCGGTGCTTGGATCTATAGAGGATCTCCAGGTCTGCTCTGGGTGATGGGCATTATACGGGTGCGGTGCTTGGATCTATAGAGATCTCCAGGTCTGCTCTGGGTGATGGGCATTATACGGTGCGGTGCTTGGATCTATAGAGGATCCCCAGGTCTGCTCTGGGTGATGGCATTATACGGGTGCGGTGCTTGGATCTATAGATGATCTCCAGGTCTGCTCTGGGTGATGGGCATTATACGGGTGCGGTGCTTGGATCTATAGATGATGATCCCTAGGTCTGCTCTGGTGATGGGCATTATACGGGTGCGGTGCTTGGATCTATAGAGATCCCAGGTCTGCTCTGGGTGATGGGCATTAAGGGTGCGGTGCTTGGATCTATAGAGGATCCCAGGTCTGCTCTGGTGATGGGCATTATTAGGTGCGGTGCTTGATCTATAGAGATCTCCAGGTCTGCTCTGGGTGATGGCATTATATGGTGCGGTGCTTGATCTATAGAGATCTCCAGGTCTGCTCGGGTGATGGGCATTATAGGGTGCGTGCTTGGATCTATAGATGATCCCAGGTCTGTCGGGTGATGGCATTTACGGGTGCGGTGCTTGGATCTATAGATGATCCCAGGTCTGCTCTGGTGATGGCATTATACGGGTGCGGTGCTTGGATCTATAGATGATCTCCAGGTCTGCTCTGGGTGATGGCATTATAGGGTGCGGTGCTTGGATCTATAGATGATCTCCAGGTCTGCTCTGGGTGATGGCATTATATGGGTGCGTGCTTGGATCTATAGAGATCTCCAGGTCTGCTCTGGGTGATGGGCATTATAGGGTGCGGTGCTTGGATCTATAGAGGATCTCCAGGTCTGCTCGGGTGATGGGCATTATACGGGTGCGGTGCTTGGATCTATAGAGATCTCCAGGTCTGCTCGGGTGATGGGCATTATACGGGTGCGGTGCTTGGATCTATAGATGATCTCCAGGTCTGCTCTGGGTGATGGGCATTATACGGGTGCGGTGCTTGGATCTATAGAGATCTCCAGGTCTGCTCTGGTGATGGGCATTATACGGGTGCGGTGCTTGGATCTATAGAGGATCTCCAGGTCTGCTCTGGGTGATGGCATTATACGGGGGGTGCTTGGATCTATAGAGGATCCAGGTCTGCTCTGGGTGATGGGCATTATAGGGTGCGTGCTTGGATCTATAGAGATCCCAGGTCTGCTCTGGGTGATGGGCATTATACTGGGTGCGGTGCTTGGATCTATAGATGATCCCCAGGTCTGCTCTGGGTGATGGGCATTATATGGGTGCGGTGCTTGGATCTATAGAGATCTCCAGGTCTGCTCTGGGTGATGGCATTATATGGGTGCGGTGCTTGGATCTATAGAGGATCCCAGGTCTGCTCTGGGTGATGAGCATTATATGGGTGCGGTGCTTGGATCTATAGAGGATCTCCAGGTCTGCTCTGGGTGATGGGCATTATACGGGTGCAGTGGTTGGATCTATAGAGGATCTCCAGGTCTGCTCTGGGTGATGGGCATTATATGGGTGCGGTGCTTGGATCTATAGAGGATCTCCAGGTCTGCTCTGGGTGATGGGCATTATATGGTGCGGTGCTTGGATCTATAGATGATCTCCAGGTCTGCTCTGGGTGATGGGCATTATACGGGTGCGGTGCTTGGATCTATAGATGATCCCAGGTCTGCTCTGGGTGATGGGCATTATACGGGTGCGGGTGTTGGATCTATAGATGATCTCCAGGTCTGCTCTGGGTGATGGGCATTATACGGGTGCGGTGCTTGGATCTATAGATGATCCCAGGTCTGCTCTGGGTGATGGGCATTATACGGGTGCGGTGCTTGGATCTATAGATGATCTCCAGGTCTGCTCTGGGTGATGGGCATTATATGGGTGCGGTGCTTGGATCTATAGATGATCCCCAGGTCTGCTCTGGGTTGGATTGGGCATTTATAATGGGGGTTCGGTGCGTGCTTGGATCTATAGATGATCTCCAGGTCTGCTCTGGGTGATGAGCATTATACGGGTGCGGTGCTTGGATCTATAGAGGATCTCCAGGTCTGCTCTGGGTGATGGGCATTATACGGGCGCGGTGCTTGGATCTATAGAGATCTCCAGGTCTGCTCTGGGTGATGGGCATTATATGGGTGCGGTGCTTGGATCTATAGAGGATCTCCAGGTCTGCTCTGGGTGATGGGCATTATATGGGTGCGGTGCTTGGATCTATAGAGGATCTCCAGGTCTGCTCTGGGTGATGGGCATTATACGGGCGCGGTGCTTGGATCTATAGATGATCTCCAGGTCTGCTCTGGGTGATGGGCATTATATGGGTGCGGTGCTTGGATCTATAGAGGATCTCCAGGTCTGCTCCGGGTGATGGGCATTATACGGGTGCGGTGCTTGGATCTATAGATGATCTCCAGGTCTGCTCTGGGTGATGGGCATTATACGGGTGCGGTGCTTGGATCTATAGATGATCCCCAGGTCTGCTCTGGGTGATGGGCATTATACGGGTGCGGTGCTTGGATCTATAGATGATCTCCAGGTCTGCTCTGGGTGATGGGCATTATACGGGCGCGGTGCTTGGATCTATAGAGGATCTCCAGGTCTGCTCTGGGTGATGGGCATTATACGGGTGCGGTGCTTGGATCTATAGAGGATCTCCAGGTCTGCTCTGGGTGATGGGCATTATACGGGTGGCGTGCTTGGATCTATAGATGATCTCCAGGTCTGCTCTGGGTGATGGGCATTATACGGGTGCGGTGCTTGGATCTATAGATCTGCTCTGGGTGATGGGCATTATATGGGTGCGGTGCTTGGATCTATAGAGGATCTCCAGGTCTGCTCTGGGTGATGAGCATTATATGGGTGCGGTGCTTGGATCTATAGAGGATCCCCAGGTCTGCTCTGGGTGATGGGCATTATACGGGTGCGGTGCTTGGATCTATAGAGGATCCCCAGGTCTGCTCTGGGTGATGGGCATTATATGGGTGCGCTGCTTGGATCTATAGAGGATCCCCAGGTCTGCTCTGGGTGATGGGCATTATACGGGCGCGGTGCTTGGATCTATAGAGGATCCCCAGGTCTGCTCTGGGTGATGGGCATTATATGGGCGCGGTGCTTGGATCTATAGAGGATCCCCAGGTCTGCTCTGGGTGATGGGCATTATATGGGCGCGGTGCTTGGATCTATAGATGATCCCCACGTCTGCTCTGGGTGATGGGCATTATACGGGTGCGGTGCTTGGATCTATAGATGATCCCCAGGTCTGCTCTGGGTGATGGGCATTATACGGGTGCGGTGCTTGGATCTATAGAGGATCTCCAGGTCTGCTCTGGGTGATGGGCATTATACGGGTGCGGGGGTTGGATCTATAGATGATCTCCAGGTCTGCTCTGGGTGATGGGCATTATATGGGTGCGGTGCTTGGATCTATAGATCTGCTCTGGGTGATGAGTTGATCTCTCGCTCTCTGCTGATCTTCTGCTCACCTTCTTCTTTGGGATAATCTGTTCTCGATCTCTTGTTCTCCAGAATGATGACAATGATCGTCTCCTTGGCAGTCGAGAATACTATCCCAGTGCGATGAATAACACCATGGGGAGCATCGACCTTATGTATTTCCCGTATTATGGGAACAGAGCTCAGGTGAGTGTCCTCCCTGCTCCCTCCATCATAGCACATTACTCCCTCCATCAACAGGTGACGCTCCCTCCATCAACAGGTGACGCTCCCTCCATCATAGGACATTACTGTCTCCATCACAAGGCAGCACTGCCTCCATCATAGGACATTACTGTCTCCATCACAAGGCAGCACTGCCTCCATCATAGGACATTACTGTCTCCATCACAAGGCGGCACTCCCTCCATCGTAGGACATTACTGTCTCCATCATAAGGCGGCACTCCCTCCATCATAGGACATTACTGTCTCCATCACAAGGCGGCACTCCCTCCATCGTAGGACATTACTGTCTCCATCATAAGGCGGCACTCCCTCCATCATAGGACATTACTGTCTCCATCACAAGGCGGCACTCCCTCCATCGTAGGACATTACTCTCTGCATCACAAGGCAGCACTCCCTCCATCGTAGGACATTACTCTCTCCATCACAAGGCAGCACTCCCTCCATCGTAGGACATTACTCTCTGCATCACAAGGCAGCACTCCCTCCATCATAGGACATTACTGTCTCCATCACAAGGCAGCACTCCCTCCATCATAGGACATTACTGTCTCCATCATAAGGCGGCACTCCCTCCATCATAGGACATTACTCTCTGCATCACAAGGCAGCACTCCCTCCATCATAGGACATTACTGTCTCCATCACAAGGCGGCACTCCCTCCATCGTAGGACATTACTGTCTCCATCACAAGGCGGCACTCCCTCCATCGTAGGACATTACTCTCTCCATCCCAACGTGGCGCTCCCTTCATCATAGGACAGTACTCTCACTAGGTGGCCATTCCAAAATCAGCGATTCCCTGCAATATATATATGTGGTCTCTAACGAGGGAGGGTTATGAAATGTTAGTCACCTAGAGACAGCTGTGGCCGATACTATGGCAGCATTCCCAGACACAACACAAGGAAAGAGCAGCCCCACTATGGAATGACTGACCCTGGACAGTGGTAGACACTATGGCACCATCTAGACCAGGTCATGTCTCTCTGATGTATGTCCAAGTTGTGCAATCGTCTCCATTTGACATTCACCACAAGTCCAATTTCTGATGAATTTTCTCTTCACCCCACAGAAGAACTACACCCAACCATTCGTGGCTGTGAAGTTTAAGAATGTGACTAAAAACATGGATCACACGGTGGAGTGTCGTGTCAATGCCGCCAACATCAACAACCAGGATGAGCGGGACAAGTTCCAGGGAAGAGTGATCTTCACACTGAGAATCAACTCTTAGGCCGGTGTCCCCTCCATATAACATCAGTGCCGGAACCACAATCCCATGACTCCTACCCCAGGTGTCTCCTCCGTATCACTGCCGGAACCACCCATGACTCCTACCCCAGGTGTCTCCTCCGTATCACTGCCGGAACCACCCATGACTCCTACCCCAGGTGTCCCCTCCATATCACAGCCGGAACCACCCATGACTCCTACCCCAGGTGTCTCCTCCGTATCACAGCCGGAACCACCCATGACTCCTACCCCAGGTGTCCCCTCCATATCACTGCCGGAACCAACCATGACTCCTACCCCAGGTGTCCCCTCCATATCACTGCCGGAACCAACCATGACTCCTACCCCAGGTGTCCCCTCCATATCACTGCTGGAACCACCCATGACTCCTACCCCAGGTGTCCCCTCCGTATAATACTATTGCCGGGACCAACCATGACTCCTACCCCAGGTGTCTCCTCCATATCACTGCCGGAACCAACCATGACTCCTACCCCAGGTGTCCCCTCCATATCACTGCCGGAACCAACCATGACTCCTACCCCAGGTGTCCCCTCCATATCACTGCCGGAACCAACCATGACTCCTACCCCAGGTGTCCCCTCCATATCACTGCCGGAACCAACCATGACTCCTACCCCAGGTGTCCCCTCCGTATAATACTATTGCCGGAACCAACCATGACTCCTACCCCAGGTGTCTCCTCCGTATAATACTATTGCCGGAACCAACCATGACTCCTACCCCAGGTGTCCCCTCCATATCACTGCCGGAACCACCCATGACTCCTACCCCAGGTGTCCCCTCCATATAACATCAGCGCCGGAACCACAATCCCATGACTCCTACCCCAGGTGTCCCCTCCATATCACTGCCGGAACCAACCATGACTCCTACCCCAGGTGTCCCCTCCATATCACTGCTGGAACCACCCATGACTCCTGCCCCAGGTGTCCCCTCCATATCACTGCCGGAACCAACCATGACTCCTACCCCAGGTGTCCCCTCCATATCACTGCCGGAACCACCCATGACTCCTGCCCCAGGTGTCCCCTCCATATCACTGCCGGAACCAACCATGACTCCTACCCCAGGTGTCTCCTCCGTATAATACTACTGCCGGGACCAACCATGACTCCTACCCCAGGTGTCTCCTCCGTATCACTGCCGGAACCACCCATGACTCCTACCCCAGGTGTCTCCTCCGTATCACTGCCGGAACCACCCATGACTCCTACCCCAGGTGTCTCCTCCGTATCACTGCCGGAACCAACCATGACTCCTACCCCAGGTGTCCCCTCCATATCACTGCCGGAACCACCCATGACTCCTACCCCAGGTGTCTCCTCCGTATAATACTACTGCCGAACCACCCATGACTCCTACCCGGGTGTCTCCTCCGTATCACTGCCGGAACCACCCATGACTCCTACCCCAGGTGTCTCCTCCATATCACTGCCGGAACCACCCATGACTCCTACCCCAGGTGTCCCCTCCACAGACGCGGCTGCTGATTTATCAGTGGATTATGTTCTGTCCAAATTTTACTTTTTGTATGAATCAGCCCCCCCCTTATACCAGCCCCACCCTGTATATAAATGTGTGTATATAATATATTTAATGTGCACCCCCAGACATGTCCGTGTCGTACTTGAATCATTAAAGAACAGTTATTGTTTTCTAATATCCGTCTGTGTTTATTATCAACTACCGTACTACCCCCACACGAGAGACCCCACTACCTGTGACTCCATATAGAAGACTCACCCCAATGATCCCCACAACAGGGATGCTTACTGTACCCCATAAAAAAACAGGGTTGCCTACTGTCCCCCCATATAATAACAGGGATGCTTACTGTCCCCCCCATATAATAACAGGGATGTTTACTGTATCCCCATATAATAACAGGGATGCTTACTGTGCCCCCATATAACAGGGGTGTTTACTGTATCCCCATATAATAACAGGGATGCTTACTGTCCCCCCATATAATAACAGGGGTGTTTACTGTCCCCCCATATAACAGGGATGTTTACTGTCCCCCATATAATAACAGGGATGTTTACTGTCCCCCCATATAATAACAGGGATGCTTACTGTCCCCCCATATAATAACAGGGATATTTACTGTCCCCCCATATAATAACAGGGATATTTACTGTCCCCCCATATAATAACAGGGATGTTTACTGTCCCCCCATATAATAACAGGGATGTTTACTGTCCCCCCATATAACAGGGATGTTTACTGTATCCCCATATAATAACAGGGATGCTTACTGTGCCCCCATATAACAGGGGTGTTTACTGTCCCCCCATATAATAACAGGGATGTTTACTGTCCCCCTATATAATAAAGGGATGTTTACTGTCCCCCCATATAATAACAGGGATGCTTACTGTGCCC
Organism: Allobates femoralis; assembly: GCA_033576535.1. Taxonomy (NCBI): domain Eukaryota; kingdom Metazoa; phylum Chordata; class Amphibia; order Anura; family Aromobatidae; genus Allobates; species Allobates femoralis. The sequence continues at coordinate 36,023,002 of JARQOC010000004.1, read as the reverse complement.
CCATATAACAGGGGTGTTTACTGTCCCCCCATATAATAACAGGGATGTTTACTGTCCCCCCATATAATAACAGGGATGTTTACTGTCCCCCCATATAATAACAGGGATGTTTACTGTCCCCCTATATAATAACAGGGATGTTTACTGTCCCCACCTCCATATAATAACAGGGATGCTTACTGTCCCCCCCCCCCATATAATAACAGGGATGTTTACTGTGCCCCCATATAATAACAGGGATGTTTACTGTCCCCCTATATAATAACAGGGATGTTTACTGTCCCCCTATATAATAACAGAGATGTTTACTATACCCCCATATAATAACAGGAATATTTAATGTCCCCCATATAATAACAGGGATGTTTACTGTCCCCCCATATAATAACAGGGATGCTTACTGTCCCCCCCATATAATAACAGGGATGTTTACTGTCCCCCCATATAATAACAGGGATGTTTACTGTCCCCCCATATAATAACAGGGATGCTTACTGTCCCCCCCATATAATAACAGGGATGTTTACTGTCCCCCCTATATAATAACAGGGATGCTTACTGTACCCCCATATAACAGGGGTGTTTACTGCCCCTCCATATAACAGGGATGTTTACTGTCCCCCCATATAATAACAGGGATGTTTACTGTCCCCCCCATATAATAACAGGGATGTTTACTGTCCCCCCCATATAATAACAGGGATGTTTACTGTCCCCCCTATATAATAACAGGGATGCTTACTGTGCCCCCATATAATAACAGGGATGCTTACTGTACCCCATATAACAGGGGTGTTTACTGCCCCCCCCCTCATATAATAACAGGGATGTTTACTGTCCCCCATATAACAGGGATGCTTACTGTACCTCGATATAATAACAGGGATGCTTACTGTCCACCCCATAAAATAACGGATATTTACTGTACCCCCATATAATAACAGGGATGTTTACTGTCCCCCCATATAATAACAGGGATGTTTATGAGTCGGTTGACAGGGAGGGGGTACTCTGATACCGGGACAGATGGTTACTTTGATGGGGGATCACGGCTGGTCGGTCCCCGGTTCCGTGCCCTGGACCCTCAATGGCGGGAATGGTGGGGGATGATGATGATGGATAGGGATACAGTAACGTGACGCCACCTGTGGTACCTGGTAACGTGGACACCAGCGCTGTGGCGGCTGCTGAGGTCATGGAGGGGCAGCTTTGGTCCTCCAGCTCCACACAGGTGGAGCGTTACCTCAGGGCAGCAGGGGATGAGGGGGGTTGTAGTCCTCACAGGTGGAGCGTTACCTCAGGGCAGCGGGGAGGATGAGGGGGTTTAGTCCTCACAGTGGAGCGTTACCTCAGGGAGCGGGTGGATGAGGGGTTGTAGTCCTCACAGGTGGAGCGTTACCTCAGGGCAGCGGGTGGATGAGGGGAGTTGTAGTCCTCACAGGTGGAGCGTTACCTCAGGGCAGGGGTGGATGAGGGGGGTTGTAGTCCTCACAGGTGGAGCGTTACCTCAGGGCAGCGGTGGGATGAGGGGAGTTGTAGTCCCACAGGTGGAGCGTTACCTCAGGGCAGCGGGTGGATGAGGGGAGTCGATAGTCCTCACAGGTGGAGCGTTACCTCAGGGCAGGGGTGGTGGCATTTAGGAATCAGAGCGGGGGTTGTAGGGATCCTCACAGGTGGAGCGTTACCTCAGGGCAGCGGGGTGGATGAGGGGAGTTGTAGTCCCACAGGTGGAGCGTTACTCAGGGCAGCGGGTGGATGAGGGGGTTGTAGTCCTCACAGGTGGAGCGTTACCTCAGGGCAGCGGTGAGATGAGGGGAGTGTAGTCCCCACAGGTGGAGCGTTACCTCAGGGCAGTGGGTGGATGAGGGGAGTCATAGTCCTCACAGGTGGAGCGTTACCTCAGGCAGCGGGGTGGATGAGGGGGGTTGTAGTCCCCACAGGTGGAGCGTTACCTCAGGGCAGCGGGTGAGATGAGGGGAGTTGTAGTCCCCACAGGTGGAGCGTTACCTCAGAGCAGCGGGGTGGATGAGGGGGGTTGTAGTCCCCACAGGTGGAGCGTTACCTCAGGGCAGTGGGGTGGATGAGGGGAGTCATAGTCCTCACAGGTGGAGCGTTACCTCAGGGCAGCGGGGTGGATGAGGGGGGTTGTAGTCCTCACAGGTGGAGCGTTACCTCAGGGCAGCGGTGTAGATGAGGGGGAGTTGTAGTCCCCACAGGTGGAGCGTTACCTCAGAGCAGCGGGGTGGATGAGGGGGGTTGTAGTCCCCACAGGTGGAGCGTTACCTCAGGGCAGTGGGGTGGATGAGGGGAGTCATAGTCCTCACAGGTGGAGCGTTACCTCAGGGCAGCGGGGAGGATGAGGGGGGTTGTAGTCCTCACAGGTGGAGCGTTACCTCAGGGCAGCGGTGTAGATGAGGGGAGTTGTAGTCCCCACAGGTGGAGCGTTACCTCAGAGCAGCGGGGTGGATGAGGGGGGTTGTAGTCCTCACAGGTGGAGCGTTACCTCAGGGCAGTGGGGTGGATGAGGGGATCATAGTCCTCACAGGTGGAGCGTTACCTCAGGGCAGCGGGGTGGATGAGGGGGGTTGTAGTCCTCACAGGTGGAGCGTTACCTCAGGGCAGCGGTGTAGATGAGGGGAGTTGTAGTCCCCACAGGTGGAGCGTTACCTCAGAGCAGCGGGTGGATGAGGGGGTTGTAGTCCCCACAGGTGGAGCGTTACCTCAGGGCAGTGGGGTGGATGAGGGGAGTCATAGTCCTCACAGGTGGAGCGTTACCTCAGGGCAGCGGGGTGGATGAGGGGGTTGTAGTCCTCACAGGTGGAGCGTTACCTCAGGGCAGCGGGGTGGATGAGGGGAGTTGTAGTCCTCACAGGTGGAGCGTGAGCGTTACCTCAGGGCAGCGGGGTGGATGAGGGGAGTTCATAGTCCTCACAGGTGGAGCGTTACCTCAGGGCAGCGGGGATGGATGAGGGGAGTTGTAGTCCTCACAGGTGGAGCGTTACCTCAGGGCAGCGGGGTGGATGAGGGGGTTGTAGTCCTCACAGGTGGAGCGTTACCTCAGGGCAGCTGGGTGTGGATGAGGGGGGTTGTAGTCCTCACAGGTGGAGCGTTACCTCAGGAGCGGGGTGGATGAGGGGGGTTGTAGTCCTCACAGGTGGAGCGTTACCTCAGGGCAGCAGGGTGGATGAGGGGAGTTGTAGTCCTCACAGGAGGAGCGTTACCTCAGGGCAGCGGGGTGGATGAGGGGAGTTGTAGTCCTCACAGGTGGAGCGTTACCTCAGGGCAGCGGGGTAGGATGAGGGGAGGTTGTAGTCCTCACAGGTGGAGCGTTACCTCAGGGCAGCGTGGGGTGGATGAGGGGAGTCATAGTTCCTCCACAGGTGGAGCGTTACCTCAGAGCAGGGGGTGGATGAGGGGGTATAGTCCCTACAGGTGGAGCGTTACCTCAGGGCAGGGGGTGGATGAGGGGAGTCATAGTCCTCACAGGTGGAGCGTTACCTCAGGGCAGCGGGGTGGATGAGGGGGTTTGTAGTCCCTACAGGTGGAGCGTTACCTCAGGGCAGCGGGGTGGATGAGGGGAGTCATAGTCCTCACAGGTGGAGCGTTACCTCAGGGCAGCGGGGTGGATGAGGGGGGTTGTAGTCCTCACAGGTGGAGCGTTACCTCAGGGCAGCGGGGTGGATGAGGGGAGTTGTAGTCCTCACAGGTGGAGCGTTACCTCAGGGCAGCGGGGTGGATGAGGGGAGTTGTAGTCCTCACAGGTGGAGCGTTACCTCAGGGCAGCGGGGGTGGATGAGGGGGGTTGTAGTCCTCACAGGTGGAGCGTTACCTCAGGGCAGCAGGGTGGGTGAGGGGGGACACACGTCATACGTTATACAATCAGCGCACGGTACAGCAGGACACACATCATACATGTTATACAGTCAGCGCACGGTACAGCAGGACACACATCATACATGTTATACAATCAGCGCACAGTACAGCAGAACACACATCATACATGTTATACAATCAGCGCACAGTACAGCAGGACACACATCATACATGTTATACAATCAGTGCACAGTACAGCAGGATACACATCATACATGTTATACAATCAGCGCACAGTACAGCAGAACACACATCATACATGTTATACAGTCAGTGCACAAACTAGTAACTGACCTTCGGACACTACTAACTAAACTAATCTACCATTAAGACAGGAAACAGCTACAGAGAGCATGGCTACATACCGGCAATACAATCGCATGGGGACAGAAGTAGACGTGTCTTTTTGCACTAAGGGTGAAGGTAAAATGGAGACTGATCTACCAGAATGCATTGCGAGGGGGAGGAGAATAAGACAGAAAATAAAAAAATAGACTGCAAATATGGCATTGGTCACCAGAGGGAGCCGCAGCATCACAAATGAAGGAAGGTCTCCTACCTCACTGGAAATACACGATAATGTTTTCTACAGCTATAATAATAACAAACATTATGCAAAAACAAACATTGGGAAATTAATTGGATATGGCAACATTACACCCATGTTTCAGTTTGTAAGTAAGAATATAAGTCTTGGTAAAACAATCTGACCAACAGTCATGAGTAAGACTGCTTAATGCAATCGAAACGCATTGACTCCGGTCACACCGACCATGGAATATTTCTCCTGTTTGCACTATTTTACTGAAAAATAATGAAGAAAAAAGTCCATTTCTGTATGTGCCAGAATCAAATGTTTCCTTTGGTTTTAACGTTGGGCCGAGGCAGGGCCGGTGTCCGAGCTCCAGGTGGACATGCAGCCGACAACTAGGTGAGCTAGAATATTCATTTGAGAGATTCACTGCCTACCGTCCTGCTGCCGGAGACGCTGGAAAGTGAAAGATTCACGGCCTCCTGTCTAGTCACCAGAGACATCAGAAAGTGAAATATTCGCTTCCTCTCATCTAGCCGCCGGAGCCACCGGAAGGTGAGAGATTCACATCCTCCCGTCTAGTCACAGGGACACCGGAAGGTGAGAGATTCACATCCTCCCGTCCAGTCACAGGGACACCGGAAGGTGAGAGATTCACATCCTCCCGTCTAGTCACAGGGACACCGGAAGGTGAGAGATTCACGGCCTCTTGTCCAACTACTTGGGACGCTGGAAGGTGAGAGATTCACATCCTCCCGTCCAGTCACAGGGACACCGGAAGGTGGGAGATTCACGGCCTCTTGTCCAGTCACAGGGACACCGGAAGGTGGGAGATTCACAGCCTCCTGTCCAGTCACCGGGGACACCGGAAGGTGAGAGATTCATGGCCTCCTGTCCAGACACTGGGGACATCAGAAGGTGAGAGATTTGCGCCCTCCCATCAACCCGCCAGGCACACTGGAAAGTGAGAGATTTGCGGCCTCCTGTCCAGCCATGAGGGACACCAGAAGGTGAGAGATTTGCGGCCTCCTGTCCAGTCACCAGGACACCAGAAAGTAAGAGATTCACGGCCTCTTGTCCAACTACTTGGGACGCTGGAAGGTGAGAGATTCACATCCTCCCGTCCAGTCACAGGGACACCGGAAGGTGGGAGATTCATGGCCTCCTGTCCAGACACTGGGGACACCGGAAGGTGAGAGATTCATGGCCTCCTGTCCAGACACTGGGGACACCGGAAGGTGGGAGATTCATGGCCTCCTGTCCAGACACTGGGGACACCGGAAGGTGAGAGATTCATGGCCTCCTGTCCAGACACTGGGGACACCGGAAGGTGGGAGATTCATGGCCTCCTGTCCAGACACTGGGGACACCGGAAGGTGAGAGATTTGTGGCCTCTCATCCAGCCACTGGGGACACTGGAAGGTGAGAGATTTGTGGCCTTCTGTCCAGTCACGGGAGACACCTGAAGGGGTGAGGTTCGCGGCCTCCTGTCCAGTCACCGGGGACACTGGAAGGTGAGAGATTCAGGGCCTCCTGTCCAGTCACCGGGGACACCGGAAGGTGAGAGATTCACGGCCTCCTGTTCAGTCACTGGAGACACCGGAAGGTGAGTGATTCACGTCCTCCTGTCCAGTCACTGGGGACACCGGAAGGTGAGAGATTCAGGGCCTCCTGTCCAATCACTGGGGACACCGGAAGGTGAGAGATTCACGGCCTCCCGTCCAGTCACCGGGACACCGGAAGGTGAGAGATTCACGGCCTCCTGTCCAGACACTGGAGACATCAGACAGAAGGTGAGCGATTTGCGCCCTCCCATCCACCCGCCAGGCACACTGGAAAGTGAGAGATTCATGGCCTCCCGTCCAGCTGCTGGGAACACGGTAAAATGAGAGATTCGTAGCCTCCCGTCCAGCCACAAGGGACACAGAAAGATGAGAGACTCATTGCTTCCTCTCCAACCACCAGTTACGCTAATAGGTGAGAGATTTGCGGCCTCCTGTCAAGTCACCAGGACACCAGAAAGTCAAGGTACCTTTACACGCCGCCACAACAGGATGCATACAACCCGCTACAGGCTACAAATGTAGCTTGTAGCGCCAATATCGCCCGTAGTAGCGGCGTCTGAAGACGGGACGACACAGCCGGCTACAGATACATCTGTATCCGTGCACTGCCCATAAACAGATGGCAACAAAGCCGATTGTAGCGAGCTGTATCAGCGTGTAAAGAACCCACAGAAGGGAACTGTGGACACCCGGCGATGTAGCTGCAATGTAGCTAAGGCGTCACCCAGGCTCTGTGTTACCGCGCCCCATCTGCGATCATTGGTGGAAGCTGCTGCGTTGCGATTGGTTGTCGCCGCACAGGGCGGCATATTTAAGGAGCTGACGAGTCACACTACACAATCGCTCGAGTGTGCTGTATTAATCAGCCTCCTGCGATGCCTGTCCAATCATGGTATTATTGCTTTGTCCTATCAGTGTACGGACGGCTCGTAATCCACAATTGTGGCACGCCTATGTGCTGTCCCTGCTGCACCAGGTACGCCCATAGTAGCTGTTCGTAGCGGTGTGTAAATGAGCTACAGATGGCTACTTGAGACACCCGGCGATGTAGCTAGCTGTAGATGAAGCGTCGCGTAGCGCACCTTGTGGCGGCGTGTAAAGAGGGTGCGTTTCCCGTTTGTAACCGTTTCGGCCGTGATCGTGCACGTGAAGTAGCCGTTGGTATCCATCCTGCAGTGGCGGCGTGTAAAGGTACCATCAGAGATTCACGGCCTCCTGCCCAGTCACCGGGACACCGGAAGGTGAGAGATTCACTGCCTCCTGTCCAATCACCGGGGACACCGGAAGGTGAGAGATTCACGGCCTCCTTTCCAGTTACCGGGGACACTGGAAGGTGAGAGATTCACGGCCTCCTGTTCAGACACTGGGGACACCGGAAGGTGAGAGATTCACGGCCTCCTGTTCAGACACTGGGGACACCGGAAGGTGAGAGATTCACGGCCTCCTTTCCAGTTACCGGGGACACTGGAAGGTGAGAGATTCACGGCCTCCTGTTCAGACACTGGGGACACCGGAAGGTGAGAGATTCACGGCCTCCTGTTCAGACACTGGGGACACCGGAAGGTGAGAGATTCACGGCCTCCTTTCCAGTTACCGGGGACACTGGAAGGTGAGAGATTCACGGCCTCCTGTTCAGACACTGGGGACACCGGAAGGTGAGAGATTTGTGGCCTCTCATCCAGTCACTGGGGACACTGGAAGGTGAGAGATTTGTGGCCTCCTGTCCAGTCACGGGAGACACCAGAAGGTGAGAGGTTCGCGGCCTCCTGTCCAGTCACCGGGGACACCAGAAGGTGAGAGATTCATGGCCTCCTGTCCAGTCACTGGGGACACCGGAAGGTGAGAGGTTCATGGCCTCCCATCCAGTCACCGGGGACACCGGAAGGTGAGAGATTCACGGCCTCCTGTCCAGTCACAGGGACACCAGAAGGTGAGAGATTCACGGCCTCCTGTCCAGTCACAGGGACACCAGAAGGTGAGAGATTCCCGGCCTCCTGTCCAGTCACAGGGACACCAGAAGGTGAGAGAATTCACGGCCCTGTCCTGTCAGTCACAGGGACACCAGAAGGTGAGAGATTCACGGCCTCCTGTCCAGTCACCGGGGACACCGGAAGGTGAGAGGTTCACGGCCTCCTGTTCAGTCACCGGGGACACCGGAAGGTGAGCGATTCATGGCCTCCCGTCCAGTCACCGGGGACACCGGAAGGTGAGAGATTCATGACCTCCTGTTCAGTCGCCTGGGACACTGGAAAGTGAAAGATTCGTGGTCTCCAGTCCAGCCACTGGGGACACTGGAAGGTGAGAGATTTGCAGCCTCCCATTCAGTCACCAGGGACCACTGACCTGGACCAGAGTCCCGTGAATCAATCTCCTCATCTTTAGTCCCAACTGTCCTGGATATGTGGTGCCCCTGAGGGTCCAGTCACCACAGAGGTACTGCATCTCAGCCAGAGGTGTGGTACCCCACTCTTGGGTAAGGAAGGAATACCACCGGCACCCACACACCAGCATCCAACATCACACTAACCCAAGTCCTGGGATTTGGGCAGACCCTGTTTAGGGGGTGCCCCATCCTAGGCTGGAGGGGAACTGGGTAGAGGGTGCGGGTGGAGGAAGTAGTTAGGGGAGCACACTAGGAAGTGGTGAGGAAGGAGGTACAACAAAGTAGGGAGAGGACGTGATGGACGTTGGGGAGATGTAGAGAGAAAAAGGAGGGAAAGAAATAGTCGGGAGGGAATTGATTCAACAGTCTGACATGAGAGGACAGACGGAGACAGGTATCCTGGGGATTGGAGCCGGTTGGAGCTCGTCCCAGGGCTGAGGAAAGAGTAGGTCAATAGCGGAGTCAGTAAAGGGCTCTAGAGGGACAGAATGGGTCCCAGGGGCACTGGAAGTGAGGAATCCACCTGTGGCACTCATATTCAGGCCGACAATGACCAGAGTCAGGTGGAAGGACCGGGCTGGAGAAAGGAGACCGGCGCCAGCCTAGTAGAGTGACTGAAGGACTCATCTAGCTAACCGGAGGCTGCGGTGACTTCAAGTGCAGCAGCCCAAGCCACACTTAATCATCGAAAAGGCAGTCACATAGGGTCAAGGGGACCAGGACGACGTCGCCCGACAGGACCCGAGGTTGCTGGCTTGAGACGCTGAGTCTAAGGCGCTGAGCAGGAGGTCGAGAGCAGCGCAGAGATGATCTAGGAAGGAACTCTAAAAGGGGGATCGTGGTAGACTGTTCCTGAGTTATCCGAGAGGTGGCTGGAATCCTGACCTGGGAGCACAGTACACCGCTGGTAGCTGGAAACACATGGAGGCTTGTGAGTAAAACCTAAAGACTTGCTGTGTCCTCCATTGATTTCCTACGTAATCAGTCCTGCACCCCACCGTGCCCTATTACCAATATAAACTGTTCTAACTGCCCGCTCCCGCTCTACCTGTGGAGAGCAGAACATTTAGCTGCGTTACCAACGGCCCCAGAGGATCTGACCACATCATCGGCCATCCATCTCCAATTGCCGAAACCCACGGGTGGCGTCACGTTAAATCCCATATAACACGTCCCCCATTTTTATGACACCACCAGGGCCACAGAGCCGGGTCACAGCTCCGTGACCTTCCCAGAAAACTGCTCGACTAGATCCCGTGTACCCCAAGGCCCTGGCGGGTGCGTCACATACAGCGGACAGTACTAGATTGGGGTCTACTGAATGTCCCTCACTGTCCGCACCCTTCTGACAGATCCTCCGGCCATCGCAGAAAGACATGAGAAATGTCTGTGACTAAGAGCTCGGCCGAAATCTGCCTCTTCCCAAATGTGGAGGATTGATGAAGTGGTGACCAATAATCTGAACTCACTCCTTATATTATGCAGTCACTGAACAAGGAGGAAGGGGTTAATCCTCAGACGTGAGGGCACCACAGACGGGCGAAGGCTTACTGTGCCAGGCTAAGCCACGATTAGTGTCACTGCCCATCAGCTCACGATGATTAAACGTATGGTGGAAACGACACAAATCTAAATACGATTGTAACGAGCAGCAGCGCCCCGTCTACAACACAGGCTACACAGCAAAGCCAAAACCAGGCGGCTTCTGAAGACACCGCACTGAATTGTCCTGTCACCTTGGCTCCGGTATAGAAGGATCTTAATCACTGACTGTTGCTCCCTCAATTTGGAACTCAGTGTTGTCACCTCTTTACCCATTCAAGCTTCCCACCTCAAGCATCTCCTCCCTTTCTCCCAGTTTTCCTCTCTCCTCTCTCCTCACTTCCCTCTTATCCCTCTCTTCTCACTACCTTCTCTTCCCTCTTCCCACTCTTCCCTCTCTCCTTGTCTCCTAGCCTCCCTCTCTCCTCCCTTCCCTCTATTCTCACTTCCCTCTCTCCTCTCTTCCTTCTCTCCACCATTCCCTCTCCTCTCTCCTCCCTACCTTCTTCTCTCTCTCCTCACTTTCCTCTTCCCTCTCTTCCCTCTCCCCTCCCTCCCTCTCTCCTCACTTTCCTCTTCCCTCTCTTCCCTCTCCCCTCCCTCCCTCTCTCCTCCCTTCCCTCTATTCTCACTTCCCTCTCTTCCCTTCCTCCTCGCTTCCCTCTCTCCTCTCTTCCTTCTCTCCACCATTCCCTCTCTCCATTCTTCCCTCTCTTCTCTTGACCCTTCCCTCTCCCCTCTCTCCTCACTTCCCTTTTCCCTCTGTCCTCCCTTCCCTCTCTCAACCATTCCCTTTCTCCTCCCTTCACTCTCTCCTTGCTTCTCTCTCTCCTCGCTTCCTTCTTCCCTCCCTGTCTCCCTCTCTCCTCTCTCTTCACTTTCCTCTTCCCTCTCTTCCCTCTCTCTTCCCTCTCTGAAATAAGAACTCAGCTGGAGCAATATATAAAGGTAAACCCTTGCCCTGCACAGTTCTACCAGTTAATAAGTATGTGGGGTTACCAGTATTCAGGTCCCTAATGGAAAGTTTGTATCACCTTGGAACAGATAAATACAAAGTGTCTTCTATGCCCCCTACAGATGCATCTCCTGCTGTAGCCACAAGCTAGAGAACGCTCACTCCTGACCTTGACACATTCCTTGAAGGTGGAATTCTCTGAGCAAATCCTCCGAAGACACAAGAATCGCCCAATGGGGATGGTTTAATAGTCAAAGGAGTCTGGGCCGAGGTTACATGGAGAAGCGAGTTCACAGCCGTGTCTTTTCTATGGGTGCCATTTTCCACCATCCCACTAGGTTGTATGAAGACCCTGATGTCTAAACAATCAACACTAGATTGATGGTACTTATACGTAAGATTAATATCTCGGTTATTGGAGTTGAGGATACCCATTCATTCTTCGAGTTCAGGGATGGTTCCACCCCAAACAACAAAATAGTCGTCAATGTAGTGGAGCCAGCACTGTGCATGGGAGGAGGCGCCTACACCATCGCCAAACACCTCCTCCTACCAGGAAGAGGTTGGCACATGACGGGGCGCACGCCGCCCCCATCGCGGTGCCCCACCATTGGAGGTAGAACCGATCCCCGAAGATGAAGAAATTATGGGTTAAGATAAATTCGAGGAGCTCTAAAATCAGTGAATGTAAAGGGACGTCCCAATGGGACATCTCAAGACTCCCAGCCCTCAGGCTTTTATCATCTGGGGTGGAACCATCCCCGAGCTCGAACAATTAATGGGTATCCTCAACTCCAATAACCAAGATATTAAACTTACATTTAAGTACCATCAATCTAATACTGACATCAGGGTCCTCATACAACCTAGTGGGATGGTGGAAACCAGCATCTATAGAGAAGACACGGCTGTGAACTCGCTTCCGTGCAACCTCAGCCCAGACTCCTTCCACTATTAAAGCCACCCCCATTGGGCGATTCTTGTGTCTTCAGAGGATTTGTTCAGAGGATACCCCAGTGAAGGAATGTGCCGGGGACATGTGTGAGCGCTATCTAGCTTGTGGCTACAGCAGGAGATGCATTCGTATAGGAGAGCAATAAGAACGCCACGCCATGGTTATACACACCAAAAGGAGGACGAGGGACCTCTGATTGTGAGATTTATGTCGACGTACAGTAATCAGTGGCAGGAAACACGGGGGAACCTTAACCGCCACTATACCAGAACAACCACTAATGACAGCAAGAAGGGTCAGGAGCCTTGGGGACAGCTTGGTGCACCGCCACTATACCAGAACAACCACTAATGACAGCAAGAAGGGTCAGGAGCCTTGGGGACAGCTTGGTGCACCGCCACTATACCAGAACAACCACTAATGACAGCAAGAAGGGTCAGGAGCCTTGGGAACAGCTTGGTGCACCACCACTATACCAGAACAACCACTAATTACAGCAAGAAGGGTCAGGAGCCTTGGGGACAGCTTGGTGCACCGCCACTATACCAGAACAACCACTAATGACAGCAAGAAGGGTCAGGAGCCTTGGGGACAGCTTGGTGCACCACCACTATACCAGAACAACCACTAATGACAGCAAGAAGGGTCAGGAGCCTTGGGGACAGCTTGGTGCACCGCCACTATACCAGAACAACCACTAATGACAGCAAGAAGGGTCAGGAGCCTTGGGGACAGCTTGGTGCACCGCCACTATACCAGAACAACCACTAATGACAGCAAGAAGGGTCAGGAGCCTTGGAGACAGCTTGGTACACCGCCACTATACCAGAACAACCACTAATGACAGCAAGAAGGGTCAGGAGCCTTGGGGACAGCTTGGTACACCGCCACTATACCAGAACAACCACTAATGACAGCAAGACGGGTCAGGAGCCTTGGGGACAGCTTGGTACACCGCCACTATACCAGAACAACCACTAATGACAGCAAGAAGGGTCAGGAGCCTTGGGGACAGCTTGGTGCACCGCCATTCATACAGGACGCCCTAAGCGGAGTTACTACCCTTGTGGCTCCTGCCTCTCTCGCAGAAACATCATAAAGGTCAAGTCATGGGAATATGAGATTCACCATTACATCTCGTGCAGCACAACGGGCGTCATGTATTATGCCACATGTGACTGTGGTCTTATGTACGTAGGATTGATAGGGCCCATCTTGGAATTCAGGGTGGAGGAACGTAAAAAAAAGCCCTGGCAAAAGTGGAATGTTGGTGGATAAGTCACCCGGCCTGAACCAATGCGGAGTACTGCACCTCCTGTCATCCCGGCCTGTAATGGCCATTAGCTAAGTTCCATATTCTATATGATATTGTAACCCTTGTTTTCTCGTGCTCCCCGTTTGTCCCTGGTCATCTCCTCAGGTGAGGGCCCGGCTGTATATATATCCTGTGTGTTGAGGCCCTAGAGGAGATGTCATTGTGTGCGGTGTCTCTTGGCTCCTCACTGGCCCGGAGATCTTTGTGATAATCATCTTGACCCTAGACCTCTGGATTGTGAATATTAGGGCATTGGAGCCCCTTCTCCTCATGTCTGGAGGTTTTGCCTCGTCTGCATTGTGTCCCAATCTTCATTGCTCTCAGTGGGAGAAACAAGTTTAGAATCTTGTAGATGTGAAACATATTAATGGCAACAAAAGTAAAGTAAGTGAAGTAACAAGGAGAAAAGAAGAGGTTTCCTGGACCCAGGCTCAGATCCTTCAGAAACCTCCCACAATCCCACACGGGGAGCAGAACACCAGACGCGTTCCGGAGGAACCCCCTCAATCATTGCTGAATATAAAAATGACAAACACACACTATATATATGTATATATGACAATGGAAAAACAGATAATAATAACGTGAGTCTGGCTCCAGGAGAACCTCCTACTCATGTAGAGCAGTGGAAGCCGAGGAGCGGCCGCCCCCCTCACCCTGACCCCACTATATACAATGTTACAGGAGCAGCCGTCCCCCTCACCCTGACCCCACTATATACAATGTTACAGGACCAGCCTTCCGGACTTCTCAGGCCTCTTCATCAGGTTTGGGATGACTGAATATTTTTTTTTTCCAACTTTGATTTTTATTAATTTTTTAAGTCATGTCAACAATCAGAACAATACCAAATGTGATTTCATAATCATAAGTCCACATTACATTTTCCAATATCAAAATTCAAGAACATCAACATATATCCTCCATATATTACAATTGTTGTGAGTCCATGGAGAGATCCCATATCTGCCAAGTCTGGGTAAATTTGTCCATTGTGTTATGAAGCGTGGCGGTCAGTTGTTCCATTGATCGGAGGTCCTTTATCCATATAAGCCAGTCAGACAACGAAGGTGGAGCCCTCCTCCTCCAATTGAGAGATATCAGGCGGGATGACTGAATATTTAAAGAAACACAAATATATAAATGCACAACCCGAGCGAACACCAATCACAATACATGGACAAAACAGATCCTGGAGAGGATCCGCAATCCACCAGGCTTACCGATGTCAAGGTTTTATGACCCTAATTTATATGTAAACCTGGTGTCTTCGGTGTCTCTGAAAAACACGGTTCATTATTACATCTGAAGATGCTTTTCAGAGACGCTGGAGATACCAGGTTTACATATAAGTTAGGGCCAGAAATATTTGGACAGTGACACGATTTTGGCGAGTTGGCCTCTGCATGCCACCACATTGGATTTGAAATGAAACCTCTACAACAGAATTCAAGTGCAGATTGTAACGTTTAAAGGGAACCAACCACCCCCAATGACCCCCCGGACTATTAATATGGCTCCCTACACCCAGCACATACATGTGCTGCAATGTTTTTTGCTAAAAAAACTGCTTTTTAAAAGTGAAGATAAAGCTTTATAAAGTATTTAACGAAGGGACGGGTGGGCATTACTTAGCTGTGGCTAAAGCCCGGGTTGCAGCTGCCACTCATTATCCTGTGTCCCCTCACAGCAGTAACAGCCAGCCCTTTCTTGTCGTCACAGCCTGGTGCACGGGCTCGCATGCCCGTGCACACGTCATCAGCTACAGCCGGGTAGCGAGCGCGCGCTCTGACTTCCACAGCCGAGCGCAGGAAGTCAGAGCGTGTGCTCGCAACCCGGCTTTAGCCACAGCTAAGTAATGCCCACCCGTCCCTTCGTTAAATACTTTATAAAGCATTATCTTCACTTTTAAAAAGCAGTTTTTTTAGCAAAAAACATTGCAGCACATGTATGTGCTGGGTGTAGGGAGCCATATTAATAGTCCGGGGGGGGGTCATTGGGGGTGGTTGGTTCCCTTTAATTTGAAGGGTTGAACAAAAATATCTGATAGAAAATGTAGGAATTGTACACATTTCTTTACAAACACTCCACATTTTAGGAGGTCAAAAGTAATTGGACAAATAAACATAACCCAAACAAAATATTTTTATTTTCAATATTTTGTTGCGAATCCTTTGGAG
Organism: Allobates femoralis; assembly: GCA_033576535.1. NCBI lineage: Eukaryota > Metazoa > Chordata > Amphibia > Anura > Aromobatidae > Allobates > Allobates femoralis. Next base: position 36,007,702 of record JARQOC010000004.1, on the reverse strand, counting down.
GCAATCACTGCCTTAAGTCTGGAACCCATGGACATCACCAAACGCTGGGTTTCCTCCTTCTTAATGCTTTGCCAGGTCTTTACAGCCGCAGCCTTCAGGTCTTGTTTGTTTGTGGGTCTTTCCGTCTTAAGTCTGGATTTGAGCAAGTGAAATGCGGCTCAATTGGGTTAAGATCTGGTGATTGACTTGGCCATTGCAGAATGTTCCACTTTTTTGCACTCATGAACTCCTGGGTAGCTTTGGCTGTATGCTTGGGGTCATTGTCCATCTATACTATGAAGCGCCGTCCAATCAACTTTGCAGCATTTGGCTGAATCTGGGCTGAAAGTATATCCCGGTACACTTCAGAATTCATCCGGCTACTCTTGTCTGCTGTTATGTCATCAATAAACACAAGTGACCCAGTGCCATTGAAAGCCATGCATGCCCATGCCATCACGTTGCCTCCACCATGTTTTACAGAGGATGTGGTGTGCCTTGGATCATGTGCCGTTCCCTTTCTTCTTCCCATCATTCTGGTACAGGTTGATCTTTGTCTCATCTGTCCATAGAATACTTTTCCAGAACTGAGCTGGCTTCTTGAGGTGTTTTTCAGCAAATGTAACTCTGGCCTGTCTATTTTTGGAATTGATGAATGGTTTGCATCTAGATGTGAACCCTTTGTATTTACTGTCATGGAGTCTTCTCTTTACTGTTGACTTAGAGACAGATACACCTACTTCACTGAGAGTGTTCTGGACTTCAGTTGATGTTGTGAACGGGTTCTTCTTCACCAAATAAAGTATGCGGCGATCATCCACCACTGTTGTCATCCGTGGACGCCCAGGCCTTTTACAGTTCCCAAGCTCACCAGTCAATTCCTTTTTTCTCAGAATGTACCCAACTGTTGATTTTGCTACTCCAAGCATGTCTGCTATCTCTCTGATGGATTTTTCCTTTTTTTTCAGCCTCAGGATGTTCTGCTTCACCTCAATTGAGAGTTCCTTTGACCGCATGTTGTCTGGTCACAGCAACAGCTTCCAAATGCAAAACCACACACCTGGAATCCACCCCTGACCTTTTAACTACTTCATTGATTACAGGTTAACGAGGGAGACGCCTTCAGAGTTAATTGCAGCCCTTAGAGTCCATTGTCCAATTACTTTTGGTCCCTTGAAAAAGAGGAGGCTATGCATTACAGAGCTATGATTCCTAAGCCCTTTCTCCGATTTGGATGTGGAAACTCTCATATTGCAGCTGGGAATGTGCACTTTCAGCCCATATTATATATATAATTGTATTTCTGAACATGTTTTTGTAAACAGCTAAAATAACAAAACTTGTGTCACTGTCCAAATATTTCTGGCCCTAACTGTATATTAGGCTGGGGTCAGACTTAGGACCTTGCATCCGTTGGATGCATTAAAGGCTCCTTTTTTTCCCCTCGCCATTTTCAGGCATGTACGTTCATTTTTAGTGCATGTGTTAACGCATGTGCTTCCCATAGACTCCCATGTAAAAAAAAATACATGCGTTTCCCATATGCTGCATACCATATTTTTTGGTGCACTTGCAAAAACGCATAGCGTCAAAAGCATTTTTGCATATGGGTGCGTTAACGCATGCGTTTTTCAACATTTTCACATGACAGTCGCGTATGCTTTTAGCAAGTGCATGACGCACGTCTGACCCTAGTCTTAGGGCATAAAAGCTTTGCCATCACTAAGCCTGGCTGATTGCGGATCCTCTTCAGGCTTTATTGAGTTACATGTCCATTTCTTCCACCTGGCCTCTGCTCCGGCTGTATGGATTTGTATGGATTTTTTAATGGATTTTTTTTATGGATTTGTGTTTCTTTAGATATTTTGTCATATGATGAAGGGACCGGAGACGTCTCCAGACCTCGCTGCCCTGGGACATCACTGATGTGATTTTTGTTGCATCACAATGTTTCACAATTACTCGATTTTTATCTTGTTCCTCTCACTTAGGGCAAGTGACTTCTTTATAATTGGTGACACGGTGCCAAACCTTTTTCCTTCCGTTGAGGTCTCGGACTGTGTCGTCTCGTCAGGTCTTCTGGGATTGTTTTCGTTCTCACTTTGGGAGACTTCTGTGATCCCCTTTAAGGCCCAGATACACACAGAGATCTATCGCTTACACCTAACAATGTGTCCATGATGTCACTGCAGCCAGCAAACTGCCAGTGCCATTGCCCAGTGACATTACCGTGTGTGACGTACCTATATGATGGTGATTTCCGGATGAAGCATCGGTCTGGGCAGAGGCTTCTACCTCCAGTGTGATTGATGGCACATATATATATATATATATATATATATATATATATATATATATATAGAATCGCAGCCACACATTATGTCTGAGATGTAGCACAGGGTTTATAGCTCGTGTCTCTGGCTGCAGATCTATGCAGAGGTCTATATAGATCTGCTACTTGTTCCTTCTGTCTCTGAATCCTCCTTGTTTCTAATTATCTTATTATTAGTTCCCAGTGTAACTGTGGCGCCCACTACGTAGGTGCCACAAAAAGGGTACTGCACCCAGAAAAGCAGTGTAGTACTCCACTGCAGTTGGGACTATGGTCACTAGATGGAGCCCTAGAGCAGCACTCACACACTAGGATAGTAGGTGGGAGGGACCCCGGGAGGAGATATAGTGGCCTCTGGTGGGAACTAGTGAGTCTCAGTCGGGGAGAGAGAGAGAGAAGATGGAGTAGCAGTGAAGGAGCCAGGCAGCCAGCCTGAAGGAGTAAGGAGGGCCACCTCGGCTGAGGGGCCCCAGAAGGCAACAATCCCAAGAAACAGAGAGAGAAAGAGAGAAACTCAGAGGCAGAGTTCACTCTAAGAAGGGGATTGAGTAACAGTCAGTTTGCCCCATAGAAAGTAACCCGGGTACCGGAGCCCGCACCTGTGAGATCCTTCAAGGCTCACAGAAAATCCGCTAAACAGGGATATTATATATACGGCCCTGACTCCCAAGAAGCCAACAAGAGGGGAACCAGAACCGCAGTAGGCGGCTGCGACGTTCAAGGAGAAGGTTAACCCGACGGGTACAAAAGGGAGAGGAGACAGAAGCAGCAGGAGGCCAGATCATCTACAGGAGATCAGGCTTCACAACACTGAGAACAGAAAAGAAGGAAAGGAACATAAAGGAGGGATCCATCAACGGCTAGAAATCCCAACTGCAGCCTGAAGCATTCGCCATTTACCATCTAATGAACTGTTGAGCTGTAAAACTGAAAGAAAGTGTTCAAGTAAAGTTACCCGGTGAAGTGAAGCTTTGACTCTGCTGCATCCTTTCTATACAAACTGCTTTATTATAGCATCACTGCCCCGGTGGTCCAGTCCTGCCTGCGGGGACTATTGCATCTAAGCCGCAGTACCACCGACCACCGGAGGACTGTGGCGGCGCTGATGAGCATCACCAGACTCAGCAGGTGGCGTCACGAAGACAAAAACGTTGTAAATAATCCCTTGTAAATAATCTAATCCTCCCCCACCTATTCAGCTGACCCTCAGGGCCACGGCTTCGGGATGGCCACCCGTGACTTCCCGGACTGAAGAAAGCCCGAGAGCCGAGTACCCGAGCCCTGGGTGCGCATCATAACAGGCCAGATTAACACCCCCCCGTCCAGAATATACCCCAGGATATAAACTGGCCTAGCCCAAACTATACCCCGGGACCATTGAGTGATATACTCAATAATGGGGCCCCAGTCAGTTGACAGGGGGCCCAGGCAACACACAGGGGCCCAAGGTAATGATTCGCCCCAGCAGGGGCCATGGGATGCTCAGAACCGGGCCCTCTGGACGTTGTCAGTGCTGTGGCATTCTGTCACAGTGGCGTGACCCGGTCTGTGGTCATCTATTGGGCGGTCAGTAAAAAAGGGAATTTTGAGAAGGGGTAAAAAGGAAAAGTAAAATAAAGTAAAAGAGTTTGTGGTGAGGTCACCCATGGAAGGCAGCCGGTAAGGGGCGCTGCAGCGGTCTGGGACCTCTGGGATGATGGCTTGGCAGCCATGATGGTATGACTCCCCACGGGAGGAGCGGGTCCCCAGGGCTTCCGGAGTTGGGGTGATTTGGGGTGATGTAGGGCCAGCGAAGCAGAGCTGGATCAGGGACACCCTCTGTCAGGCTCCCGCTCCTCAGGCGCAGAATGAACAGTCTGACACAATGCTGAGCTTCAACCCGTTTCCTCGGCTTCTCTCGTCAGGCACCAGTACAGTGGCGGCCGGGTAGTCTTTGACAGCCAGAATGGCTCGTCCAGTGCACCCCTTCTGTGTTCCTCTCCTCTTAGGTCCTCCTCATTCCTGCACTCACCTCCGCACACAGAGCCCAGATCCAGCAGCTACAGGCCTTCATTGGGCGACGGCAGGGTCCCCTGGCTCTAGTACGGCTGCCTTCTCTGCGCTGTGTCGGGAGTTGGCCACTCTTGGAGATCTGGTGGCCCCCTGTTCTGTGGTTGGAGCCTCCTCGACACGTTCAGGGCCGGGCCCCTGGTTCTCATCCTGTCCTTCTGCCTCACAGCTGATTCGGGTGTGTGGGTGGATCACTCTCTGCCCGAACCCCTAGGACTCCCTCCGTCTTTCTGTGGTTCGTAGCCCCGGGACCCGCCTTATCGTAGCTTGGGCCTCCGGGTCCGGGCTTTCCCTGTCCTCACCGTCTCGTGTCCTCTCTCGACTGACCTCCCGTGAATGACCTCCCACTTCCTGTGGTGTTTCCCCTGTGTCCTCTCCCTTCCCTGACCGCTTCCTGCTCACTTCCCACCCACCACCTGTCTCCCCCGCTGTCCCACAGCTGCCAGAGCCGTCCCACTACCTGGGCTCACCCGCTCACTCTGGGACCGGGGTGTGTTGGGTGTGTTTGTGGGTGACTCAACTTACCGATCCCGGTTGCTGCAACGTTACAATGGTGACCGGAACACAGGGGTGCCACATTAGCACACAGGGGCCCCAGACAGTGCACAGGGACCCCAAGTAGTACACAGGGGTCCCAGGCAGCGCAGAGGTGCCCCAGGCAGCACACAGGGGCCCCAATCAGTGTTCGGGGGCCACAGGCAGTGCACAGGGGCCCCAGGCCGTGCACGCAGCTTCAGACAGCACACAGGGGCCTCCACAGGGCCCCAGGCAGCACACAGGGGCCCAAGTCAGTGCTTAGGGGCCCCAAGCAGCACACAGGGGCACCAGTCAGTGCACAGAGCCCCAGTCAGTGTACAGGAGCCCCAGGCAGCGCACATGGGGCAGAGACAGCATGCAAGGGGGAAAGAGACAGCGTTCAATGGAGGAAAGAGACAGCACATAGGGCCTCTGTGCACTGTCTGGGACCCCCTGTGTGATGTCTAGGACCCCATTCTACAGTATATCACTCAATCCTGTGCGATGTTTGGGGCCCCTGTGTGCTGCCTGGGGCCCTTGTGCACTGTCTGGGACCCCTGTGCGATGTCTAGGGCCCTGTTCTTGATTATATCACTCAATCCTATGCAATGTCTAGGGTCCCTGTGCGATGTCTGCGGCCCCTGTATGCTGCCTGGGGCCCTGTGCAACCTAGCCCGGGTTAGCCCCCCCTTATAGAGAATTTGGGTATAAAATGTTTACATTCGTTAGATCTTTGTTAGATCCGGTTTGATCAACCAAAACTAATGTTAGATCTCCTTTCGTTCCCGAGATATTGGGGTCTCAGGTGGGGGGTTGGGTACGGGTTAGCCCCCCCTCTTTTGAAATTGCCCGTTTTTTGGATGGATTCTGATAGATATTCGTTAGATCCGGTTTGAGCAAGGGTCCTGAGGTGTAGATGGAGAAGAGGAGGGGTCCAAGGACAGAGTATTGGGGGGACACCAACAGAGAGAGTGAAGTGAGGAGGTGGCGAGTGAGTGGTCAGTGAGTCATTATCGTCCCCCGTGATGCCTACAGGCCTCCTCTTCACAATCATCGCAGCACCCTGCCCCCTTCCCCGCCGCCACACATCGCCAATGAAGTCCTGATGCTGCCCACAATTCTCCCACGCCGAAGTCGCCGCTGCTCAAACGGATCTAGCGAATATCTGAATCCTTAAAAAAAAGACACATTTCAAAGTGTGGGGGGGGGGGTTGTTGTTTGCATAGCAAGTTGTATTTTTCCTTTGCACCATTTTGGGTGCATATAATGTTCTGTATAACTTTTATTTATTTTTAGGAGAGGGAGAATTTAAAAAAAAATTTATTACGTTAATGTTTTTTCAGTTTTATTATTAGTTAATTTCCCGTGTGGTAAAAGTCACAGAACACCTTTATTCTCCGGGTCAGGTCGGACCCATACAAAATGTATGACTTTTTTTTTTTACTACTTTTACAAAGTAAAACGTTTTTTTTTTTAAATAATGACAGAGGATTTGGCCTCGCCGCATGCGCAGCCCCGTAGCGCTTTTATTTTTCTGACTACGGAGCAGTGGGATGCCTCATTTTTTGCGGGAAGAGTTGTAGTTTTTACCATTTTGGGGCATATTCGATTTGTTGATCGCGTTTTATGACTTCTTTTTGTGACTCAAACAGTGAAAAAAATAGAAATTCAGGTTTTTTAAAAAATTTTTTATGGCATTTACCCTGTGGAATAAATATTAAACTACCGTATATACTCGCATATAAGCCGAGGGGGGGGACTTTTCAGCCCAATTTTTGGGCTTATCTGGGCGGGGGTTAATCTGGCCGTTACAACGGGTATATTCTGGGCGGGGGTTAATCTGGCCGTTACACCGGGTATATTCTGGGCGGGGGTTAATCTGGCCGTTAACACCGGGTATATTCTTGGCGGGGGTTAATCTGGCCGTTACAACGGGTATATTCTGGGCGGGGGTTAATCTGGCCGTTACACCGGGTATATTCTGGGCGGGGGTTAATCTGGCCGTTACATCGGGTATATTCTGGGCGGGGGTTAATCTGGCCGTTACATCGGGTATATTCTGGGCGGGGGTTAATCTGGCCGTTACACCGGGTATATTCTGGGCGGGGGTTAATCTGGCCGTTACACCGGGTATATTCTGGGCGGGGGTTAATCTGGCCGTTACACCGGGTATATTCTGGGCGGGGGTTAATCTGGCCGTTACATCGGGTATATTCTGGGCGGGGGTTAATCTGGCCGTTACACCGGGTATATTCTGGGCGCGGGTTAATCTGGCCGTTACACCGGGTATATTCTGGGCGGGGGTTAATCTGGCCGTTACACCGGGTATATTCTGGGCGGGGGTTAATCTGGCCGTTACACCGGGTATATTCTGGGCGGGGGTTAATCTGGCCGTTACACCGGGTATATTCTGGGCGGGGGTTAATCTGGCCGTTACACCGGGTATATTCTGGGCGGGGGTTAATCTGGCCGTTACACCGGGTATATTCTGGGCGCGGGTTAATCTGGCCGTTACACGGGTATATTCTGGGCGGGGGTTAATCTGGCCGTTACACGGGTATATTCTGGGCGGGGGTTAATCTGGCGTTACACGGGTTATCTGGGCGGGGTTAATTGGCCGTTACACGGGTATATTCTGGGCGGGGGTTAATCTGGCGTTACACGGGTATATTCTGGGCGGGGGTTAATCTGGCGTTACACGGGTATATTCTGGGGGGGGTTAATCTGGCCGTTACACCGGGTATATTCTGGGCGGGGGTTAATCTGGCCGTTACAACGGGTATATTCTGGCGGGGGTTAATCTGGCGTTACACGGGTATATTTGGGCGGGGTTAATCTGGCCGTTACCCGGGTATATTCTGGGCGGGGGTTAATCTGGCCGTTACATCGGGTATATTCTGGGCGGGGGTTAATCTGGCCGTTACACGGGTATATTCTGGGCGGGGGTTAATCTGGCCGTTACACGGTATTTTGGGCGGGGTTAATCTGGCCGTTACACCGGGTATATTCTGGGCGGGGTTAATCTGGCCGTTACACGGTATTTCTGGGCGGGGGTTAATCTGGCCGTTACACCGGGTATATTCTGGGGGGGGTTATCTGGCCGTTAATGGTATATTCTGGGCGGGGGTTATCTGGCCGTTACACGGGTATATTCTGGGGGGGGTTAATCTGGCGTTACACGGGTATTTTGGGCGGGGGTTATTGGCGTTACGGGTTATTCTGGCGGGGTTAATCTGGCGTTAACGGTATATTCTGGGCGGGGGTTAATCTGGCCGTTACATCGGGTATATTCTGGGCGGGGGTTAATCTGCCGTTACACGGGTATATTCTGGCGGGGTTAATCTGGCCGTTACACGGGTATATTCTGGGCGGGGGTTAATCTGGCCGTTACACGGGTATATTCTGGGCGGGGGTTAATCTGGCCGTTACATCGGTATATCTGGGCGGGGGTTAATCTGGCCGTTACACGGGTATATTCTGGGCGGGGTTAATCTGGCCGTTACACGGGTATATTCTGGGGGGGTTAATCTGGCCGTTACACGGGTATATTCTGGGCGGGGTTAATCTGGCCGTTAACGGGTATATTCTGGGCGGGGGTTAATCTGGCCGTTACACCGGGTTATTCTGGGCGGGGGTTAATCTGGCCGTTACACGGGTATATTCTGGGCGGGGTTAATCTGGCCGTTACACGGGTAATTCTGGGCGGGTTAATCTGGCCGTTACACGGGTATATTTTCGGGGCGGGGTTAATCTGGCCGTTACACGGGTATATTCTGGGCGGGGGTTAATCTGGCCGTTACACCGGGTATATTCTGGGGGGGGTTAATCTGGCCGTTACACGGGTATATTCTGGGCGGGGGTTAATTGGCCGTTACAGGGTATATTTGGCGGGGGTTAATCTGGCGTTACATCGGGTATATTCTGGGGGGGGGTTAATCTGGCGTTACACGGGTATATTCTGGGCGGGTTAATCTGGCCGTTACACGCGGTATATTCTGGCGGGGGTTAATCTGGCCGTTACACGGGTATATTCTGGGCGGGGGTTAATCTGGCCGTTACACGGGTATATTCTGGGCGGGGTTTATTGGCCGTTACACGGGTATTTCTGGGCGGGGTTATCTGGCGTTACATCGGGTATATTTGGGCGGGGGTTAATCTGGCCGTTACACGGGTATATTCTGGGCGGGGTTAATCTGGCCGTACATCGGTATATTTGGCGGGGGTTAATCTGCCGTTACACGGGTACTGGGCGGGGGTTAATCTGGCCGTTACATCGGGTATATTCTGGGCGGGGGTTAATCTGGCCGTTACACCGGGTATATTCTGGGGGGGGTTAATCTGGCCGTTACATCGGGTATATTCTGGGCGGGGTTAATCTGGCCGTTACACGGGTATATTCTGGGCGGGGGTTAATCTGGCCGTTACATCGGGTATATTTGGGCGGGGGTTAATCTGGCCGTTACACCGGGTATATTCTGGGCGGGGTTAATCTGGCGCGTTACATCGGGTATATTCTGGGCGGGGGTTAATCTGGCCGTTACACCGGGTATTAAATTCTGGGCGGGGGGTTAATCTGGCCGTTACATCGGGTATATTCTGGGCGGGGGTTAATCTGGCCGTTACATCGGGTATATTCTGGGCGGGGGTTAATCTGGCCGTTACATCGGGTATATTCTGGGCGGGGGTTAATCTGGCCGTTACATCGGGTATATTCTGGGCGGGGGTTAATCTGGCCGTTACACCGGGTATATTCTGGGCGGGGGTTAATCTGGCCGTTACACGGGTATATTCTGGCGGGGGGTTAATCTGGCCGTTACACCGGGTATATTCTGGGCGGGGGTTAATCTGGCCGTTACATCCGGGTATATTCTGGGCGGGGGTTAATCTGGCCGTTACACGGGTATATTCTGGGCGGGGGTTAATCTGGCCGTTACATCGGGTATATTCTGGGCGGGGGTTAATCTGGCCGTTACACCGGGTATATTCTGGGCGGGGGTTAATCTGGCCGTTACACTCGGGTATATTCTGGGCGGGGGTTTAATCTGGCCGTTACATCGGGTATATTCTGGGCGGGGGTTAATCTGGCCGTTACACGGGTATATTCTGGCGGGGGTTAATCTGGCCGTTACACCGGGTATATTCTGGGGGGGGTTAATCTGGCCGTTACACGGGTATATTCTGGGCGGGGGTTAATCTGGCCGTTACATCGGGTATATTCTGGGCGGGGGGTTAATCTGGCCGTTACATCGGGTATATTCTGGGCGGGGGTTAATCTGGCCGTTTACAACGGTATATTCTGGGCGGGGGTTAATCTGGCCGTTACACGGGTATATTCTGGGCGCGGGGTTAATCTGGCCGTTACACCGGGTATATTCTGGGCGGGGGTTAATCTGGCCGTTACATCGGGTATATTCTGGGCGGGGTTAATCTGGCCGTTACACCGGGTATATTCTGGGGTGGGGTTAATCTGGCCGTTACATCGGGTATATTCTGGGCGGGGGTTAATCTGGCCGTTACACCGGGTATATTCTGGGCGGGGGTTAATCTGGCCGTTACATGGGTATATTCTGGGCGGGGGTTAATCTGGCCGTTACACCGGGTATATTCTGGGCGGGGGTTAATCTGGCCGTTACATCGGGTATATTCTGGGCGGGGGTTAATCTGGCCGTTACACCGGGTATATTCTTGGCGGGGGTTAATCTGGCCGTTACACCGGGTATATTCTGGGTGGGGGTTAATCTGGCCGTTACATCGGGTATATTCTGGGCGGGGGTTAATCTGGCCGTTACACCGGGTATATTCTGGGCGGGGGTTAATCTGGCCGTTACAGCGGGTATATTCTGGGCGGGGGTTAATCTGGCCGTTACATCGGGTATATTCTGGGCGGGGGTTAATCTGGCCGTTACATCGGGTATATTCTGGGCGGGGGTTAATCTGGCCGTTACATCGGGTGCACTGGGCACTAGAGGGCTGGATTTTGCTGGTCTCAGCTCCTGCAGTTTGGTGTTGCACAAGTCTGAATGTTTACACTTTGCTTAGTTCCGTTCTTCGTGTTCTATGACAGCTGACACGCTCCCCGCTATTACACGTTACCACACAGGTGACCGATCCGCCTGATAGAGATCAGTGGTCATTTTTTATATTTATAATTTTTATATTTATGTGATATTGTGGCCTGAGGGTGACTGGATCGAGGTATATGTATGTTTCTGGCATGAACTGATGGTATATATACATCCTATCACATCACGTGCCACAGTAGTCAACATAAAGTAGAGCAGCTGCGCTCCGTTGCTTATCCTCTGTCAATACCGGGTTTGGCCAGCAGGATAAGAGGGAGCCAGAGAGCTGCAGGTCCTGACCAAGTTCGTGACACCCTCTTGTTGTTAATAGTGCCGTGGTTGGGACTAGTGCTCTCGCCAGCCATTCCATATTGAAGGTTAACATCAGGGCCAGCGAGGGACTAGGTATTCAGTGATGGGGTGAAAGAACCCATATAGGGATGGTAGGGAGATCAGGGCACAGGCGCAGGTGAGAGCAGAAGGTCTCCCCCGTTCTATTTGTGCCCCAGCTGTTTCCTCTGTCAATTGCTTTATCTTGTGCACTGGACACCATTGGTCTGTGCGCCACTGTCACGCACTGTATCCATATGCACCCAAGTCTGTGGTACATCGGTCACAAGGGCAGGGATACTCGAACCAGCCGGGCATCAGTTTTTAGCTCACGGTGGTGACCCCAGAAGCCCTGGCTCTGACCGAGCATGGTAAAAGGGGAAAGTTAAAGGGGAAAAGTTGTTATGACACGATGTGAGGTTTGTGGTCAGTAGTGACCAGCGTTGCAGATGATAGTCCACAGGGGGTAGATGGTCTGACAGCTGGGGCAGATGGAGCAGGCCCCTGGGATGAAGTGAAGGTTAGTGTTGATGATGGTGGTTGTAGTAGTAGAAGGTGCAGAGCGGTGCAGGAAGGAGCAGACAGACACAAGGTTCTTGCAGTTCTTACCAGTCTCTTTTACTTGTAGTTTGGTGCAGACACGACCCAGCCGGGGCACAGTGTTCACAATAGCGCAGCCTGGCAGCTGACAAGTAGTGAGGTGGAGGGTGGGGAGTTAGTAGAGGAGCAGTCAGGAAGTAGGAGAGGAGTTAGAAAAGGAAAACAACAGGAAGTAGCTGGTCCTAAGGAGCAGAATGTGGGAGCCGTGAAAGGAGAAGGACTCTGAGGACTGGAGCAGGGATGAGGCTCGTCCTGGGTCCCGGAACAGCAGACTGCAGAGAAACAGATGGAGCCCTAGGGGGACGGGCAGTGAGATATCCACCTGTGCGCCCGAATCTGAAGTGAGACCAGAGGGGAAGGATGAGAACCAGGGACCCGGCCCTGGAGGTGGCGAGGAGACTCTACGCTCCAACCACATAACAGGAGGCCACGAGATCTAGAGGAGCTGTGTCCGGCTCCAGACACAACCACTGAGAAGGCAGCCGCACCAGGGTCAGCGGACACGGCCGGTCACCCAACAGGACCTGTGGCTGCTGGATTGGGGCTCTGTGCGTGGAGCAGGAGTTAGTTGAGCAGGCAGCGCTGAGGAAGAGAACAACCCGAGAAGGAAGGAACATAAAGGGGGTGTCTTGGATACGCTATCCTGGTTACTGAGGACTATCCAGACTGCAACTGAACCAGAGCTGTACCGTGTGGTGCCAGCAGAGAGAAAGCTAAGTAATCCGGGTTTGGAGCTTAGAACTGTGTGTGAGACTGTTCATTTCCCGCCTGAGGAGCGGTAGTGTGGCGCCCCACTATGTAGGTGCCACAGAGGGGTACTGCACCCGTAAAGAGGTGTAGTCACCCCAGCTGCAAGTGGATTTCAGGATGGTAGGCGGAACCCTAAACCCACACCCCACACTAGATCATGCAGTGGGGGGGGAACCTGGGAGGTGATATAGTCACCCTCAGAGGGAGAAAGGAGGTCTTTGCCTCAAGGTCTTCAACCGTGGTCTTTGGCTGGAGGCCTTTTAGGCTTCAGGTCTCTGCCTCCGGGTTGGAGAGCTAGGAGAGTTCCAGGCAGGGAGCCTGCGGCAGGAAGGAGGGTCTCCTCGGCTGAGGGACCCAGGGAGCGACCAGAACAGATCCCAGACACAGTGCAGAGAAGGGAGCAAGGAGCTCGGAGGGAGTTCACTCAAAGGAGGAAACCGGGTACCGGAACCCGCACCTGTAGGAACCTTCACGGCCTGCAGAAAATCCGCAACACGGGGGTATCTCCAGATACAGCCCTGATTCTCAAGTGACCATTAGAGGGGACCAGACACAGCTGGCCAGGAGCAGTGATCAACAGAAGGTTACCTGACGGGAGCAAGAGAGAGAGACAGCAGGAGGTCAGACTGAGTCTATATGAGGTCAGACTTCACACAGCTACTGGGGAGCAAGAAAGAAAAGGAACAAACAAGAAAGGCACATAAAGGGGGTTCTGTCCGGCTACCAGAGATCTGCTTACGGCCACCCGTAGCCACTTGTCATTTTAACATCTAACTGCACTGAGGACTGTAATGACTCTGCTAAGTTCCAGTAAAGTACCCGGTGAAGTGACTTCTTGACTCTGCTACATCTTTCTTTGTATAAACCCATTCTTTCCACAGATTCGCTGCCCCGGAGGTCCCCAGTCCTGCCTGCGGAGGACTACACCATCTCAGCCGCAATACCACCAACCTCCGGAGGACTGTAGCGGCGCTGGTGCTACTTCACCAGGAACTGCAGGTGGCGTCACGACAAACATGTACATAATACTTGTAAATAACTTTTCCCCCTTTTCAACAGAATCGTCCTCAGGGTACGGGATCAGGCGCGGCCGCCATTCCCCGTGACAAAGTTAACCCTCGGCAGCCTGATACCCGAGTACCCCATACCCTGGGTGACACAGTAGACTGACAAGCCGCGCAGGCCGAATGAGCCTAACAGTGTGGTGCTCCGATCCCTCACTCCAACCAGTCCCGCTGGCTCTCCATCGCTAATACCTCTACACTTGTTGCCCTGGGGACCCACTCCACCCGTGGGGAGTGAAACCATCTCTGCTGCCATTCCATGATCCCCAGGGGTCCTGCGCCGCTGTGTCGGCCACTAATAGCCAAACACCACTGGTGGTGTTACGACAACCACCCCTAAATCCCTATAAATCCTCTAGTGCATGAACATTTCCTCCATCCCCTCTTTTTTTTTTTGACAGCTCCGGGGCCACGGACTGGGTCACGCCAACGTGATATCCCATTCTCTGACGACATCATCAGACGCGGCTCCGAGTACCCCACGGCCCCCCACGGGGCGCGTCAGATCCTGCTGCAGTTTTTCACAATTTGAGCAGACTCTTTCACAGGAGGTGACGGATCTGCGGCAACAGGCGGTGCAGCAGCTGCCATATATTGCGGATTTGCTGGTCAAAGCTCGCCGCAGCCAGAACCCAGGATTCCCCTCCCGGACAGGTTTTCAGGGGGCTTGATAAGTTTCGGGCCTGCAGGTTATACTTCAGACTCTGCCCACGTTCTTCTGTGAGTGGGGATCGTTGTCTCCCTGTTGTGAGGAGATCCCCAGTCCTGGGCTTTCTCTCTACCGATCCACTCTCCATCTCTGCGGTTGGTAGATGAGTTCTTTGCGGCTTTAGCCCTTGTGTATGGAGACCCTGATGGCGTTCCTCTGTCCAGTCTCCATAGACTCCGGCAGGGGACGTGGCCGGCTGAGGAGAACTGTTCGGGGTTCTGGAGGTGCCGCGGACACTTAATGGAATGACCCGGCTCTGAGTCTGCTCTGTCGTGGGTTGTCTAGTGGCTCCAGGACTCCATGGCTCAGTACTCAGAGTCACTGGAGGCCGCCATGTCTCTTGCCATCAGAATAGATCAACGCCTCACGGAAAGACTCACCCAGACCCAGACCCCTGGTTCTCCCCATGTAGGAGGTCCCACAGGTGCAGGTGGAGGAACCTATGGAGATAGGGGGGTGTACCCTCGTGTTAGGTCACTTGTAGTTCACAGTAGGATGGGGGTGAGTTTTTACTGTGGACTTTAGGGTCACCTCATTGGGGTTTGTCCATCCATACCCAGACACACGTCTGAAAACCCGTCTCCCCCAGGTTGTGTGGAGGGTGGCGACCTGAGGGTGTATGTTTACGCCATTTTTCACTCTTTTACGGTGGCTATCCCTCCAGGACACAGAGGGGAGACCATTCCCACTCTTCAGGATTATGCTAGGCCTCGGTCTCTCCTCCAGGGATCCCTAAGAGGATTTGTCCATCCTGGGGCCCCGGCTCCTGGATGTACGGTTCCTAAGTCAGTTCTGTCAGAGGTGTTTACTCCCAATACACTGAGGAGCCGCCCTCCACAGGTCGCTTAGAGGAAGGCAACCTGGCCATATACATTTCCTCTGTACCTCCCTCTCCTACGAGTAATATGCATAAGGTGCAACCGGAGAGAAGGTGCACAATTTCATTCCTCTTACCCAGGTTCTTTCTGGATCTTTGTGGGCCCCCAGGAGAGGTGGTGGAGGGGGGGTGGGTGGTTGCTCCAGGAGGGGTGGTGGAAGGGGGGTGGCTGCCCCAGGAGAGGTGGTGGAAGGGGGGTGGTTGCTCCAGGAGAGGTGGTGGAAGGGGGGTGGTTGCTCCAGGAGAGGTGGTGGAGGAAGGGTGGCTGCCCCAGGAGAGGTGGTGGAAGGGGGGGGGGGGGGTTGCTCCAGGAGGGGTGGTGGAAGGGTGCCTGCCCCAGGAGAGGTGGTGGAAGGGGGGGTGGTTGCTCCAGGAGAGGTGGTGGAAGGGGGGTGGTTGCCCCAGGAGATGTGGGGAGGGGGGGGGGGGGGGGGGGGGGGGGGGGGGGGGGGGGGGGGGGGGGGGGGGGGGGGGGGGGGGGGGGGGGGGGGGAGGTTGCTCCAGGAGAGGTGGTAGGGGGGGGTGGCTTCTCCAGGAGAGGTGGTGGAAGGGGGGTGGTTGCCTCAGGAGAGAGGTGGTGGAAGGGGGGTGGTTGCCCCAGGAGAGTTGGTGGAAGGGGGGTGGTTGCCCAGGAGAGTTGGTGGAAGGGGGGTGGTTGCTCCAGGAGAGGTGGTGGAGGGGGGTGGCTTCTCAGGAGAGGTGGTGGAAGGGGGTGGTTGCCCCAGGAGAGGTGGTGGAGGGGTGTGGCTGCCCCAGGAGAGTGGTGGAGGGGTGTGGCTGCCCCAGGAGAGGTGGTGGAGGGGGGTGGCTTCTCCAGGAGAGGGTGGTGGAGGGGGGGGTTGTTGCCCCAGGAGAGGTGGCTTCTCCAGGAGAGGTGGTGGTGGAGGGGGGTGGTTTGCCCCAGGGAGGTGGCTTCACCAGGAGAGGTGGTGGTGGAGGGGGGTGGTTGCCCCAGGGGAGGTGGCTTCACCAGGAGAGTGGTGGTGGAGGGGGGGGGTGGGTTGTTTTTCCAGGAGAGGTTGATGGAGGGGGTGGTTGCTCCAGGAGAAGTCTGAGTGAGGGTGTGTGGAGGTGCGACGAGGGTGGTTTACGCCTCATGTTAGGTGGTACCCTCAGGAAAGAGGGGAGACCTTCCCTCTTCAGGAGTGTGTGAGGCTCGGTGCTCCCCAGGAGAGGTTGTCATGGGGGTCCTGGATGTGGTTCCCTAAGTCAGTTTGTCAGAGGTGTTTACCCCCAATACACTGTGGAGGAAGGGGCTCCTCACAGGTAGAGGAGGAACTGGATAAGTCGTGTACCTTCCCCTAGAGTAATGATAGGTGAAGGAGGAGTGATTCATTCTCTACCAGGTTTTTGGATTTGTGGCCCCAGGAGAGGTGGTGGAGGGGGGTGGGGTTGCTCCAGGAGGGTGGTGAAGGGGGGTGTGCTCCCAGGAGAGGTGGTGGAAGGGGGGTGGTTGCCCAGGAAGAGGTGGTGGAAGGGGGGTGGTTGCTCCAGGAGAGGTGGTGGAGGAAGGGTGGCTGCCCCAGGAGAGGTGGTGGAAGGGGGGTGGTTGCCCAGGAGAGTTGGTGGAAGGGGGTGTTGCTCCAGGAGAGGTGGTGGAGGGGGGTGGCTTCTCCAGGAGAGGTGGTGGAAGGGGGGTGGTTGCCCAGGAGAGTGGTGGAGGGGTGTGGCTGCCCAGGAGAGGTGGTGGAGGGGGGAGGGGCTGCCCAGGAGAGGTGGTGGGGGGGGGTGGCTTCCCAGGAGAGGTGGTGGAAGGGGGGTGGTTGCCTCAGGAGAGGTGGTGGAAGGGGGGTGGTTGCCCCAGGAGAGTTGGTGGAAGGGGGGTGGTTGCCCCAGGAGAGTTGGTGGAAGGGGGGTGGTTGCTCCAGGAGAGGTGGTGGAGGGGGGTGGCTTCTCCAGGAGAGGTGGTGGAAGGGGGGTGGTTGCCCCAGGAGAGGTGGTGGAGGGGTGTGGCTGCCCCAGGAGAGGTGGTGGAGGGGTGTGGCTGCCCCAGGAGAGGTGGTGGAGGGGGGTGGCTTCTCCAGGAGAGGTGGTGGTGGAGGGGGGTTGTTGCCCCAGGAGAGGTGGCTTCTCCAGGAGAGGTGGTGGTGGAGGGGGGTGGTTGCCCCAGGGGAGGTGGCTTCACCAGGAGAGGTGGTGGTGGAGGGGGGTGGTTGCCCCAGGGGAGGTGGCTTCACCAGGAGAGGTGGTGGTGGAGGGGGGGGGTGGGTTGTTTTTCCAGGAGAGGTGATGGAGGGGGTGGTTGCTCCAGGAGAGTTGGTGGAAGGGGGTGGTTGCTCCAGGAAGAGGGGTGGCTGCCCCAGGAGAGGTGGTGGAAGGGGGGGGGGTTGCTCCAGGAGAGGTGGTGGAGGAAGGGTGGCTGCCCCAGGAGAGGTGGTGGAAGGGGGGGGGTTGCGCCAGGAGAGGTGGTGGAAGGGGGGTGGTTGCTCCAGGAGAGGTGGTGGAGGAAGGGTGGCTTCCCCAGGAGAGGTGGTGGAAGGGGGGGTGGTTGCTCTAGGAGAGGTGGTGGAAGGAGGGTGGTTGCTCCAGGAGAGGTGGTTGCCCCAGGAGATGTGGTGGAGGGTGGGAGTTGCTCCAGGAGAGGTGGTAGAGGGGGGGAGTTGCTCCAGGAGAGGTGGTGGAGGGGGGTGGCTGCCCCAGGAAAGGTGATGCAGGAAGGGTGGCTGCTCCAGGAGAGGTGGTGGAACGGGGGTGGTTGCCTCAGAAGAGGTGGTGGAAGGGGGGTGGTTGCCCCAGGAGAGTTGGTGGAAGGGGGGGTTGCTCCAGGAGAGGTGGTGGAGGGGGGTGGCTTCTCCAGGAGAGGTGGTGGAAGGGGGGTGGTTGCCCCAGGAGAGGTGGTGGAGGGGTGTGGCTGCCCAGGAGAGGTGGTGGAGGGGGAGGTGGCTGCCCCAGGAGAGGTGGTGGAGGGGGGTGGCTTCCCCAGGAGAGGTGGTGGAGGGGGGAGGTGGCTGCCCCAGGAGAGGTGGTGGAGGGGGGTGGCTTCCCCAGGAGAGGTGGTGGTGGAGGGGGGTTGTTGCCCCAGGAGAGGTGGCTTCTCCAGGAGAGGTGGTGGTGGAGGGATGTGGCTGCCCCAGGAGAGGTGGTGGAGGGGGGGGTGGCTGCCCCAGGAGAGGTGGTGGAGGGGGGTGGTTGCCCCAGGAGAGGTGGTGGAGGGGGGAGGTAGCTGCCCCAGGAGAGGTGGTGGAGGGGGATGCTTCTCCAGGAGAGGTGGTGGTGGAGGGGGGTTGTTGCCCCAGGAGAGGTGGCTTCTCCAGGAGAGGTGGTGGTGGAGGGGGGTTTTTGCCCCAGGAGAGGTGGTGGAGGGGGTGGTTGCCCCAGGAGAGGTGGTGGTGGAGGGGGGTTTTTGCCCCAGGAGAGGTGGTGGAGGGGGTGGTTGCCCCAGGAGAGGTGGTGGAAGGGGGGGGTGGCTGCCCAGGAGAGGTGGTGGAGGGGGGTGGCTTCTCAAGGAGAGTTGGTGGAAGGAGGGCGGTTGCTCCAGGAGAGGTGGGTGGAGGGGGGGGGGGGGTGGGGGAGGTGTGAGCTCCAGGAGAAGTGGTGGAGGAGGGGGGGGTTGCCCCAGGAGAGGGGGTAGAGGGGGGTGGCTGCCCCAGGAGAGGTGGTGGAGGGGGGTGGCTGCCCCAGGAGAGGTGGTGGAAGGAGGGCAGTTGCTCCAGGAGAGGTGGTGGAAGGGGGTGGCTTCTCAAGGAGAGTTGGTGGAAGGAGGGCGGTTGCTCCAGGAGAGGTGGTGTGGGGGGGGGGGGGGAGTTGCTCCAGGAGAAGTGGTGGAGGGGGGGGGGGGGGGGAGTTGCTCCAGGAGAGGTGGTGGAAGGGGGTGGCTTCTCCAGGAGAGGTGGTGGAGGGGGGTGGCTGCCCCAGGAAAGATGTGGAGGGGGGATGGTTGCCCCTATGGAAGCTCCCCATTCTGAGGGTGGGATTTGCAGGTTTAGGCTGACACCTCGGTTATCGGTCCTTCAAAGGGATGTTCATGTTCCAGAAGATGCAGCTTGGTAATGAACATGCAGGTGAGGACTTACCATGTGTGATCACGGTCCCCGGTGACTCTCGAGGTTTGGTGAAGATTGAGGTGACGATTCACCGTGACCTTGGAGCATCACCTGCCCCCATTATAATCAGTGATGTATAGAACGTCATCACACAATGTGATGGAACATTCATACAGCCACGTGGAGCCAATGATAAGGGCGGCTACAAATACAAGTTAGGGGGCCGTCACACGGAACGATATCTTGCCCGATATCGTTTAAGCGATCTCCTTTTTGATCGCTTAAGCGATATCGGGCAAGATATCGTTGAATGTAATCAAGCGATTTACGATGGTAAATCGCTTGATCGTGACATCGCTGATCTGAGGTTCGGTTCTCAGATCTAGCGATGAACGATGCAACGATCTGCATCATCGTGGTGTATGACACCACGATGATCCATCTCCCAGCGACCGCGCCTATGCTGGGAGATGGTAACTATGGTACACGTCGGGTAACTAAGCGACGCGCGGCGCCTAGTTACCCGATGTGTACCATAGTAACCAGCAGATCGCGGCTCCGCATCGCTGGTGAGTCTGTCTGTGTGACATCTCACCAGCGATGTGAGCGATATTGTAAGCGATTGCGCGTGCACGTGATCGCTTACAATATCGCTAAAGATGTCGCAGCGTGTGACGGCCCCCTAACACACACTCAACACTATCCGCCAATGTCAGACCTGTCCGGGATCCGCCAATGTCAGACGTGTCCGGGATCCGCCAATGTCAGACCTGTCCGGGATCCGCCGATGTCAGACGTGTCCGGGATCCGCCGATGTCAGACGTGTCCGGGATCCGCCGATGTCAGACGTGTCCGGGATCCGCCGATGTCAGACAAGGTCCGGGATCCGCCGATGTCAGACAAGGTCCGGGATCCGCCGATGTCAGACAAGGTCCGGGATCCGCCGATGTCAGACAAGGTCCGGGATCCGCCGATGTCAGACAAGGTCCGGGATCCGCCGATGTCAGACAAGGTCCGGGATCCGCCGATGTCAGACAAGGTCCGGGATCCGCCGATGTCAGACAAGGTCCGGGATCCGCCGATGTCAGACCTGTCAGGGATCCGCCGATGTCAGACCTGTCAGGGATCCGCCGATGTCAGACCTGTCAGGGATCCGCCGATGTCAGACCTGTCAGGGATCCGCCGATGTCAGACCTGTCAGGGATCCGCCGATGTCAGACCTGTCAGGGATCCGCCGATGTCAGACCTGTCAGGGATCCGCCTATGTCAGACCTGTCCGGGATCTGCTGATGTCAGACGTGTCCGGGATCTGCTGATGTCAGACGTGTCCGGGATCTGCTGATGTCAGACCTGTCCGGGATCCACTGATGTCCTTCCCCTGGGGCGAGTGCACGTGTAGGGGGAGTCAGGAGAGGGGCAGCATTGGGATGACCACAATATATAGTGTTTGTGGCCCCGGAGCCTCACAGCCCTGAGGACCGTCCACCACGTCCCGTCATCCGCACAAGGACAGAGGGTGAGAAGGTAAAAGCCGCGGGGCGTCCTCCACCACACATCACACACATCAAGGCTTCACCACAACATTTATTTATGTCTCGGGGTTCATGATCTCTGAGGGGTGCAGACATGGCTCCAGGTCATCATGAAGAAGCCGAACAGTGAGTTCTCCACCAACGTACAGGTAACAATGGCCGACAGAAGTGGAGCCGTCATCATCCTGAGAGGGAGACAGATGTTTATAAGTCACCTTATTCACCACATTGCTCACAGTCATCCTCACCCACAACCACATTCCCTCCATCATCTTCACCCACCCATCACCACCCTCACCCACCACCACTATGCTCGTCTCCATCATCTTCACCCACCCATCACCACCTTCACGCTCCTTATCATCCTCACCCACCACCTCTATGCTTGTTTCCATCATCCTCACCCACCATCACTATGCTCGTCTCCATCATCCTCACCCACCATCACTATGCCCGTCTCCATCATCCTCACCCACCACCTCTATACTAGTCTCCATCATCCTCACCCACCACCACTATGCTAGTCTCCATCATCCTCACCCACCATCACTATGCTCTGTCATCCTCACCCACTATCACTATGCTCGTCTCCATCATCCTCACCCACCATCACTATGCTCATCTCCATCATCCTCACCCACCACCACTATGCTCGTCTCCATCATCCTCACCCACCACCTCTATACTAGTCTCCATCATCCTCACCCACCACCACTATGCTAGTCTCCATCATCCTCACCCACCACCTCTATACTAGTCTCCATCATCCTCACCCACCACCACTATGCTAGTCTCAATCATCCTCATCCACCACCACTATGCCCTTCTTCATCCTTGCACACCATCACTATGCTCTTCTTCATCATCCTCACCCACCACCACTATGCCCTTCTTCATCCTTGCACACCATCACTATGCTCGTCTCCATCATCCTCACCCACCATCACTATGCCCTTCTTCATCCTTGCACACCATCACTATGCTCTTCTTCATCATCCTCACCCACCACCACTATGCTCGTCTCCATCATCCTCACCCACCACCACTATGCTCTTCATCATCCTCACCCACCACCACTATGCTCTTCGTCATCCTTGCACACCATCACTATGCTCTTCTTCATCATCCTCACCCACCACCACTATGCTCTTCTTCATCCTTGCACACCACCACTACGCTCGTCTCCATCATCCTCACCCACCATCACTATGCTCTTCTTCATCATCCTTGCACACCATCACTATGCTCTTCTTCATCATCCTCACCCACCACCACTATGCTCGTCTCCATCATCCTCACCCACCACCACTATGCTCTTCATCATCTCTCACCCACCACCACTATGCTCTTCGTCATCCTTGCACACCATCACTATGCTCTTTTTCATCATCCTCACCCACCACCACTATGCTCGTCTCCATCATCCTCACCCACCACCACTATGCTCTTCATCATCCTCACCCACCACCACTATGCTCGTCTCCATCATCCTCACCCACCACCACTATGCTCTTCATCATCCTCACCCACCACCACTATGCTAGTCTCCATCATCCTCACCCACCACCACTATGCTCTTCTTCATCATCACCCACCACCACTATGCTCGTCTCCATCATCCTCACCCACCATCACTATGCTCTTCATCATCATCACCCACCATCACTATGCTCTTCTCCATCATCCTTGCCCACCATCACTATGCTCTTCTTCATCATCCTTGCCCACCACCACTATGCTCGTCTCCATCATCCTCACCCACCATCACTATGCTCTTCTTCATCCTTGCACACCATCATTCTGCTCTTCTTCATCATCCTTGCCCACCACCACTATGCTCTTCTTCATCATCCTTGCCCACCATCACTATGCTCCTCTTCATCATCCTCATCCACCACCTCTATGCTCGTCTCCATCATCCTAACCCACCATCACTATGCTCATCTCCATCATCCTCACCCACCTTCACTATGCTCGTCTCCATCATCCTCACCCACCATCACTATGCTCTGTCATCCTCACCCACTATCACTATGCTCGTCTCCATCATCCTCACCCACCACCACTATGCTCATCTCCATCATCCTCACCCACCACCTCTATGCTAGTCTCCATCATCCTCACCCACCACCACTATGCTAGTCTCCATCATCCTCATCCACCACCACTATGCTCTTCTTCATCCTCCCACCACCACCACTATGCGCTTCTTCATCCTTGCACACCATCACTATGCTCTTCTTCATCCTTGCACACCATCACTATGCTCTTCTTCATCCTTGCACACCACCACTATGCTTGTCTCCATCATCCTCACCCACCATCACTATGCCCTTCTTCATCCTTGCACACCATCACTATGCTCTTCTTCATCATCCTCACCCACCACCACTATGCTCTTCTTCATCATCCTCACCCACCACCACTATGCTCGTCTCCATCATCCTCACCCACCACCTCTATGCTAGTCTCCATCATCCTCACCCACCACCACTATGCTCGTCTCCATCATCCTCACCCACCATCACTATGCTCTTCTTCAACATCATCACCCACCACCACTATGCTCGTCTCCATCATCCTCACCCACCACCACTATGCTCTTCTCCATCATCCTTGCCCACCATCACTATGCTCTTCTTCATCATCCTCACCCACCACCACTATGCTCTTCTTCATCATCCTCACCCACCACCACTATGCTCTTCATCATCCTCACCCAACACCACTATGCTCTTCTTCATCCTTGCCCACCATCAGTATGCTCTTCTTCATCATCATCCTCACCCACCATCACTATGCTCTTCTCCATCATCCTTGCCCACCATCACTATGCTCTTCTTCATCATCCTTGCCCATCACCTCTATGCTCTTCATCATCGTTGCCCATCATCACTCTGCTAGTCTCTATCATCCTCACCCACCATCACTATGCTCATCTCCATCATCCTCGCCCACCATCACAATGCTCGTCTCCATCATCCTCACCCACCACCTCTATGCTCATCTCCATCATCCTCACCCAACACCTCTATGCTCATCTCCATCATCCTCACCCACCACCACTATGCTCATCTCCATCATCCTCACCCATCGTCACTATGCTCATCTCCATCATCCTCGCCCACCATCACAATGCTCGTCTCCATCATCCTCACCCACCACCTCTATGCTCATCTCCATCATCCTCACCCAACACCTCTATGCTCATCTCCATCATCCTCACCCACCACCACTATGCTCATCTCCATCATCCTCACCCATCGTCACTATGCTCATCTCCATCATCCTCACCCACCATCACTATGCTCATCTCCATCATCCTCACCCACCACCACTATATGCTCTTCATCATCCTCACCCACCACCACTATGCTCTTCTTCATCATCCTCACCCACCATCACTATGCTCTTCTTCATCATCCTCACCCACCATCACTATGCTCTTCTTCATTATCCTCACCCACCATCACTATGCTCTTCTTCATCATCCTCACCCACCATCACTAAGCTCCTCCTTCTTGTCATCTTCACTCCCAGCCACTACCATCATAATCTCACACCACCATCTTCTTCACCTGATCATACATCACCTCTTACACACGTAGCATCTCACGCTGATGACCGTATGCATCGTGTGATCACGTATGTGAAGGTCCATGGCCATACATAAGGTGTATATGGGGGCACTTTCCATGTTTATACACTCACCTCCATAGCACATGAAGGGTCGGCTCTCTCCACAGCACTCGGAGCTCCAGGTGAAGTTCTTACTGGGGTTTCCCGAGATGAGTCCACATGGTTTGGATATTGGGTCATCGGGTTCGGATTCTCCCCAGTAGACATATGTCCCCCATGTCTGACCGCCACTCCAGTACCAAGACCCCCAAAAACGATTTATCCTCAACCCAAACCAAAATCCTGTGCAGGGAATGTAGTTAGAGAGGACGGAAGCGATACTGGCCTGCTCCTCAGCGGAGGTTATGGAGGCCAGGTCCGTGTAATGAGTCCGGCAGAAGGTCCGGGACTGTGCCCAAGTCATGGGTGTCTGCACCAAGTAGAGGACGCCTAAAAAGAAGCCACAACCTCAGTAATCCCAGATAGTCCAGGATGCCATAACATCCCCTGTGCTGTACAGAAGAATAGAGGAGTGCTGAGACTATAGTGGTGTATATACAACAGGCAGAAGATAGGAGAAGAGTGGTGTGTGCAAGGTGAGACAGTGAGTGTATGTACTGCTGGGATCTCCTCCAGTGTGTGCTCTATGTACTGCTGGCGTCTCCTCCAGTGTGTGCTCTATGTACTGCTGGGGTCTCCTCCAGTGTGTGCTCTATGTACTGCTGGGATCTCCTCCAGTGTGTGCTCTATGTACTGCTGGGGTCTTCTCCAGTGTGTGCTATGTACTGCTGGGGTCTCCTCCAGTGTGTGCTCTACGTACTGCTGGCGTCTCCTCCAGTGTGCGCTCTATGTACTGCTGGGGTCTCCTCCAGTGTGCGCTCTTTGTACTGCTGGGGTCTCCTCCAGTGTGCGCTCTATGTACTGCTGGCGTCTCCTCCAGTGTGTGCTCTACGTACTGCTGGCGTCTCCTCCAGTGTGCGCTCTATGTACTGCTGGGGTCTCCTCCAGTGTGCGCTCTTTGTACTGCTGGGGTCTCCTCCAGTGTGCGCTCTATGTACTGCTGGCGTCTCCTCCAGTGTGCGCTCTATGTACTGCTGGGGTCTCCTCCAGTGTGCGCTCTATGTACTGCTGGGGTCTCCTCCAGTGTGCGCTCTTTGTACTGCTGGGGTCTCCTCCAGTGTGCGCTCTATGTACTGCTGGGGTCTCCTCCAGTGTGCGCTCTATGTACTGCTGGGGTCTCCTCCAGTGTGCGCTCTATGTACTGCTGGGGTCTCCTCCAGTGTGCGCTCTATGTACTGCTGGGGTCTCCTCCAGTGTGCGCTCTATGTACTGCTGGGGTCTCCTCCAGTGTGCGCTCTATGTACTGCTGGGGTCTCCTCCAGTGTGCGCTCTATGTACTGCTGGGGTCTCCTCCAGTGTGCGCTCTATGTACTGCTGGGATCTCCTCCAGTGTGTGCTCTATGTACTGCTGGGATCTCCTCCAGTGTGTGCTATGTACTGCTGGGGTCTCCTCCAGTGTGTGCCCTACGTACTGCTGGCGTCTCCTCCAGTGTGCGCTCTATGTACTGCTGGGGTCTCCTCCAGTGTGTGCTCTACGTACTGCTGGGGTCTCCTCCAGTGTGTGCTCTACGTACTGCTGGTGTCTCCTCCAGTGTGAGCTCTATGTACTGCTGGAGTCTCCTCCAGTGTGCGCTCTATGTACTGCTGGAGTCTCCTCCAGTGTGTGCTCTATGTACTGCTGGGGTCTTCTCCAGGGTTGCGGCTGGTGTTGTTAGTGATGATGATGATTGTTTTGGAGTTCCCTTTAATAAGTTCTGTTCCCATTCTGCTCCTCTGTGGGTAGGAGCTGTTGGGTTCCTGGTTCCTTCCCCTTTCTGGGTGTTTGACATTCTTGGTGACCCTGTCCTGCCATGTGGTTGGGTACATTTGGGGTCTGTTGGTTTGTGTGACGGCTCTTAGGGAATTAGACGACTACAGACATCATCAGTACATTGGGGCTCAGACAGAAAACCTGGTGGAGCGACTCACATTCATATAAGATGTAGACGTGAGAAGACCGGTCTGCAATATCTGAGTCAGGAATCTACGGTAGAGAGGAGCAACAAGAGAATATAGATAAGAAACTTCCATCCAACTCACCCGCGACTGTCCCACCGCTGTGTCCAGTGGATCCCGGGAATATAGTAGACCCAATGGTACCTGTAAAAGAGAAGATGCCTCCTTATTGGTCATACAAGACTGGTTTGGATGCGGTACAACCTGCAAAGATCCATTACCTTCAGATGTGGTCAAGTCACTTATGGTAGCTGTAGTTGGACTAGAAGTCAAACGTTGAACTGTTGAGGAAAAATTCATTCCTGGACTAGGAGTAGGAGTAGGAGTAGGACTAGGACCAGAACCAGGACCAGGACCCATGCCTTGTTGTGAGACACCCTGGGAGTTGCTGCTGTTCCAATAAGTAACCAGTTCTGGAGACGTTGTAGTCATATATTGTAAAGTGGTGGGACTGAGCGGCCACTCACAGTCCGTGGGGAGCTCAGGAACCGTGGAATTGGCCACTGCAAGGAAAAATCATGTGAAGATCAGTGAGAAAACACCAATAGCAAATCTGCTTCACTACATGTAAAAGAGGAAAGCAAGGAAAGAGGAAGTCCGAGCCCAACCCCTGCCCCATAAAAGGTGCGCCAAACCCAAATCATGTCCATGAGCAATGTAAAGCAAAAGTGCATTGAGCCCAACCCCTGCCCCATAAAAGGTGCGCCAAACCCAAATCATGTCCATGAGCAAGCCAAGCCAAACGTGCACTGAGCCCAACCCCTGCCCCATAAAAGGTGCGCCAAACCCAAATCATGTCCATGAGCAATGTAAAGCAAAAGTGCATTGAGCCCAACCCCTGCCCCATAAAAGGTGCGCCAAACCCAAATCATGTCCCTGAGCAAGCCAAGCTAAAAAGTGCATTGAGCCCAACTCCTGCCCATAAAAGGTGCGCCAAACCCAAATCATGTCCATGAGCAAGCCAAGCCAAAAGTGTAATGAGCCCAACCCCTGCCCCATAAAAGGTGCGCCAAACCCAAATCATGTCCATGAGCAATGTAAAGCAAAAGTGCATTGAGCCCAACCCCTGCCCCATAAAAGGTGCGCCAAACCCAAATCATGTCCATGAGCAATGTAAAGCAAAAGTGCATTGAGCCCAACCCCTGCCCCATAAAAAGTGCACCAAACCCAAATCATGTCCATGAGCAAGCCAAGCCAAAAGTGCATTGAGCCCAACCCCTGCCCCATAAAAGGTGCGCCAAACCCAAATCAGGTCCATGAGCAAGCCAAGCCAAACGTGCACTGAGCCCAACCCCTGCCCCATAAAAAGTGCACCAAACCCAAATCATGTCCCTGAACAAGCCAAGCCAAAAGTGCATTGAGCCCAACCCCTGCCCCATAAAAGGTGTGCCAAACCCAAATCATGTCCATGAGCAAGCCAAACCAAAAGTGCATTGAGCCCAACCCCAGCCCCATAAAAGGTGCACCAAACCCAAATCATGTCCATGAGCAAGCCAAGCCAAAAGTGCATTGAGCCCAACCCCTGCCCCATAAAAGGTGCGCCAAACCCAAATCAGGTCCATGAGCAAGCCAAGCCAAACGTGCACTGAGCCCAACCCCTGCCCCATAAAAGGTGCGCCAAACCCAAATCAGGTCCATGAGCAAGCCAAGCCAAACGTGCACTGAGCCCAACCCCTGCCCCATAAAAAGTGCACCAAACCCAAATCATGTCCCTGAACAAGCCAAGCCAAAAGTGCATTGAGCCCAACCCCTGCCCCATAAAAGGTGTGCCAAACCCAAATCATGTCCATGAGCAAGCCAAGCCAAACGTGCACTGAGCCAAACCCCTGCTCCATGACAGATGTGTGGAGCTCAATCCCTGCTTTGTAAAAGTGTGCTGAGCCCAACCCCTGCCTGGTGAAAGATGTGTGGAGCCAAACCTCTGATCCCTAAAAGGTGTGTGGAGCCCAACCCCTGCCCTGTAAAAGGTGTGTGGAGCCAAACCCCTGCCCTTCTAGAACGCTCTATCCCCATTACTATGAGTGGAGTCAGTAGAATATTCCCGAGGCCTCCTGATCACGGTCCTTGTCCTGGTCACGGTCCTGGTCACGGTCCTGGTTCTGGTCACGGTCCTGGTTCTGGTCACGGTCCTTGTCCTGATCACGGTCCTTGTCCTGGTCACGGTCCTTGTCCTGGTCACGGTCCTTGTCCTGGTCACGGTCCTGGTTCTGGTCACGGTCCTGGTCACGGTCCTGGTTCTGGTCACAGTCCTGGTCCTGGTTCTGGTCACAGTCCTGGTCCTGGTTCTGGTCACGGTCCTTGTCCTGGTCACGGTCCTGGTTCTGGTCCTGGTTCTGGTCACAGTCCTTGTCCTGGTCACGGTCCTTGTAATGGTCACGGTCCTTGTCCTGGTCACGGTCCTTGTCCTGGTTCTGGTCACGGTCCTTGTCCTGGTCACGGTCCTGGTTCTGGTCACGGTCCTGGTTCTGGTCACGGTCCTTGTCCTGGTCACGGTCCTTGTCCTGGTCACGGTCCTTGTCCTGGTCACGGTCCTGGTTCTGGTCACGGTCCTGGTTCTGGTCACGGTCCTGGTTCTGGTCACGGTCCTGGTCACGGTCCTGGTTCTGGTCACGGTCCTGGTTCTAGTCACGGTCCTGGTTCTGGTCACGGTCCTGGTTCTAGTCACGGTCCTGGTTCTGGTCACGGTCCTGGTTCTGGTCACGGTCCTTGTCCTGGTCACGGTCCTTGTCCTGGTCACGGTCCTGGTCACGGTCCTTGTCCTGGTCACGGTCACGGTCCTGGTCATGGTCCTGGTCACGGTCCTGGTTCTGGTTCTGGTCACGGTCCTTGTCCTGGTCACGGTCCTTGTCCTGGTCACGGTCCTGGTCCTTGTCCTGGTCACGGTCCTTGTCCTGGTCACGGTCCTTGTCCTGGTCACGGTCCTGGTTCTGGTCACGGTCCTTGTCCTGGTCACGGTCCTTGTCCTGGTCACGGTCCTTGTCCTGGTCACGGTCCTGGTCACGGTCCTGGTCACGGTCCTGGTCACGGTCCTGGTCACGGTCCTGGTCACGGTCCTGGTCACGGTCCTGGTTCTGGTCACGGTCCTGGTTCTGGTCACGGTCCTGGTTCTGGTCACGGTCCTGGTTCTGGTCACGGTCCTGGTTCTGGTCACGGTCCTGGGCACGGTCCTGGTCACGGTCCTTGTCACGGTCCTGGTCACGGTCCTTGTCACGGTCCTGGTCACGGTCCTGGTCACGGTCCTGGTCACGGTCATGGTCCTGGTTCTGGTCCTGGTTCTGGTCACGGTCCTTGTCCTGGTCACGGTCCTTGTCCTGGTCACGGTCCTTGTCCTGGTCACGGTCCTGGTTCTGGTCACGGTCCTGGTTCTGGTCACGGTCCTGGTCACGGTCCTTGTCCTGGTCACGGTCCTGGTCACGGTCCTTGTCCTGGTCACGGTCCTGGTTCTGGTCACGGTCCTTGTCCTGGTCACGGTTCTGGTTCTGGTCACGGTCCTGGTTCTGGTCACGGTCCTTGTCCTGGTCACGTTCCTTGTCCTTGTCACGGTCCTTGTCCTGGTCACGGTCCTTGTCCTGGTCACGGTCCTGGTTCTGGTCACGGTCACGGTCCTGGTCACGGTCCTGGTCACGGTCCTGGTCACGGTCCTGGTTCTGGTCACGGTCCTTGTCCTGGTCACGGTCCTGGTTCTGGTCACGGTCCTGGTCACGGTCCTGGTCACGGTCCTGGTCACGGTCCTGGTCACGGTCCTGGTCACGGTCCTGGTCACGGTCCTGGTCACGGTCCTGGTCACGGTCCTTGTCCTGGTCACGGTCCTGGTTCTGGTCACGGTCCTGGTTCTGGTCACGGTCCTGGTCACGGTCCTGGTTCTGGTCACGGTCCTTGTCCTGGTCACGGTCCTGGTCACGGTCCTGGTCACGGTCCTGGTCACGGTCCTGGTCACGGTCACGGTCCTGGTCACGGTCCTTGTCCTGGTCACGGTCCTTGTCCTGGTCACGGTCCTGGTTCTGGTCACGGTCCTGGTCACGGTCCTGGACACGGTCCTGGTCACGGTCCTGGTCACGGTCCTGGTCACGGTCCTGGTCACGGTCCTGGTCACGGTCTTGGTCACGGTCCTTGTCCTGGTTCTGGTCACGGTCCTGGTTCTGGTGACGGTCCTGGTTCTGGTCACGGTCCTGGTTCTGGTGACGGTCCTGGTTCTGGTCACGGTCCTGGTTCTGGTCACGGTCCTGGTCACGGTCCTGGTTCTGATCACTTTCCTTGTCCTGGTCACGGTCCTGGTTCTGATCACTTTCCTTGTCCTGGTCACGGTCCTGGTTCTGGTCACGGTCCTGGTCACGGTCCTGGTTCTGATCACTTTCCTTGTCCTGGTCACGGTCCTGGTTCTGGTCACGGTCATGGTCACGGTCCTTGTCCTGGTCACGGTCCTGGTTCTGGTCACGGTCCTGGTTCTGGTCACGGTCCTGGTTCTGGTCACGGTCCTGGTCACGGTCCTGGTTCTGGTCACGGTCCTGGTTCTGGTCACGGTCACGGTCCTGGTCACGGTCCTGGTCACGGTCCTGGTTACGGTCCTGGTCACGGTCCTGGTTCTGGTCACGGTCCTTGTCCTGGTCACGGTCCTTGTCCTGGTCACGGTCCTGGTCCTGGTCACGGTCCTTGTCCTGGTTCTGGTCACGGTCCTGGTTCTGGTGACGGTCCTGGTTCTGGTCACGGTCCTGGTTCTGGTGACGGTCCTGGTTCTGGTCACGGTCCTGGTTCTGGTCACGGTCCTGGTCACGGTCCTGGTTCTGATCACTTTCCTTGTCCTGGTCACGGTCCTGGTTCTGGTCACGGTCCTGGTCACGGTCCTGGTTCTGATCACTTTCCTTGTCCTGGTCACGGTCCTGGTTCTGGTCACGGTCATGGTCACGGTCCTTGTCCTGGTCACGGTCCTGGTTCTGGTCACGGTCCTGGTTCTGGTCACGGTCCTGGTTCTGGTCACGGTCCTGGTCACGGTCCTGGTTCTGGTCACGGTCCTGGTTCTGGTCACGGTCACGGTCCTGGTCACGGTCCTGGTCACGGTCCTGGTTACGGTCCTGGTCACGGTCCTGGTTCTGGTCACGGTCCTTGTCCTGGTCACGGTCCTTGTCCTGGTCACGGTCCTGGTCCTGGTCACGGTCCTGGTCCTGGTCACGGTCCTGGTCACGGTCCTGGACACGGTCCTGGACACGGTCCTGGACACGGTCCTGGACACGGTCCTGGACACGGTCCTGGTTCTGGTCACGGTCCTGGTCACGGTCCTGGTCACGGTCCTGGTCACGGTCCTGGTCACGGTCCTGGTCACGGTCCTGGTCACGGTCCTTGTCCTGGTTCTGGTCACAGTCCTGGTTCTGGTCACGGTCCTGGTTCTGGTGATGGTCCTGGTTCTGGTGACGGTCCTGGTTCTGGTCACGGTCCTGGTCACGGTCCTGGTTCTGATCACTTTCCTTGTCCTGGTCACGGTCCTGGTTCTGGTCACGGTCCTGGTCACGGTCCTGGTTCTGATCACTTTCCTTGTCCTGGTCACGGTCCTGGTTCTGGTCACGGTCCTTGTCCTGGTCACGGTCCTGGTCCTGGACACGGTCCTGGACACGGTCCTGGACACGGTCCTGGACACGGTCCTGGACACGGTCCTGGACACGGTCCTGGTTCTGGTCACGGTCCTGGTCACGGTCCTGGTTCTGATCACTTTCCTTGTCCTGGTCACGGTCCTGGTTCTGGTCACGGTCCTGGTCACGGTCCTGGTTCTGATCACTTTCCTTGTCCTGGTCACGGTCCTGGTTCTGGTCACGGTCCTTGTCCTGGTCACGGTCCTGGTTCTGGTCACGGTCCTTGTCCTGGTCACGGTCCTTGTCCTGGTCACGGTCCTTGTCCTGGTCACGGTCCTGGTTCTGGTCACGGTCCTGGTCACGGTCCTGGTCACGGTCCTGGTTCTGGTCACGGTCATGGTTCTGGTCACGGTCCTGGTCACGGTCCTGGTCCTGGTCACGGTCATGGTTCTGGTCACGGTCATGGTTCTGGTCACGGTCATGGTTCTGGTCACGGTCATGGTTCTGGTCACGGTCATGGTTCTGGTCACGGTCATGGTCCTGGTCACGGTCATGGTCCTGGTCACGGTCATGGTCCTGGTCACGGTCCTGGTTCTGGTCACGGTCCTGGTTCTGGTCACGGTAACGGTCCTGGTCACGGTCCTGGTCACGGTAACGGTCCTGGTCATGGTCCTGGTCCTGGTCACGGTCCTGGTTCTGGTCACGGTCATGGTCCTGGTCACGGTCCTGGTCACGGTCCTTGTCCTGGTCACGGTCCTGGTTCTGGTCACGGTCCTGGTTCTGGTCACGGTCCTTGTCCTGGTCACGGTCCTTGTCCTGGTCACGGTCCTTGTCCTGGTCACGGTCCTGGTTCTGGTCACGGTCCTGGTCACGGTCCTTGTCCTGGTCACGGTCCTTGTCCTGGTCACGGTCCTGGTCACGGTCCTGGTTCTGGTCACGGTCCTGGTCCTGGTCACGGTCCTGGTTCTGGTCACGGTCCTGGTTCTGGTCACGGTCATGGTTCTGGTCACGGTCATGGTCCTGGTCACGGTCATGGTCCTGGTCACGGTCATGGTTCTGGTCACGGTCATGGTCCTGGTCACGGTCATGGTCACGGTCCTGGTTCTGGTCACGGTCCTGGTTCTGGTCACGGTCCTGGTTCTGGTCACGGTAACGGTCCTGGTCACGGTAACGGTCCTGGTCACGGTCCTGGTTCTGGTCACGGTCCCGGTCATTTTATACTCACACCTGTAGCACACGAAGTAGTACCGCGCTCCACAGTCCGCGTCGCTCCACTTGCCGCCGCTCATCCTCACACAGGAATTGGCGGACTGGCTCGGCTCCCCTGAGTTCCACTTGGTGTAGGACCCGGTCACCCCATTACTCCAGCGCCAAACCCCTGGAGAACAGAGGTACAGCCCGATCCAGGCCTCATTAAAGCCGGCGGTGACGATGACCGGCAGAAGCTCCACATCAGAGAGAGTGCTGACCAGATCTGTGTACTGAGACTTACAGTAAGAGACAGCCTCCAGCCACGTCAGAGACTGCTTCACCAGGTAATAGGAAGGATACACCGCAGAGGCCACAGAGACTGCAAGAGACAGAGGAAGAGGTCAGGACTGAGGACACAGAGACTGGAAGAGACAGAGGAAGAGGTCAGGACTGAGGACACAGAGACTGGAAGACAGAGGCAGAGGTCAGGACTGAGGACACAGAGATGGCAGGTGTGAGACAACGGTAAGGACAGCACTGCGGCAGATGGGATCAGCCCTGGTCCATGCGGTCTTTCTAAAGGTGACCAGGCCAGCTGACCCCCGTGTCTCCACAGAGGAGAGCCCCCACTGACCCCCCGTGTCTCCACAGAGGAGAGCCCCCACTGACCCCCCGTGTCTCCACAGAGGAGAGCCCCCACTGACCCCCGTGTTCCCACAGAGGAGAGCCCCCACTGACCCCCGTGTCTCCACAGAGGAGAGCCCCCACTGACCCCCGTGTCTCCACAGAGGAGAGCCCCCACTGACCCCCGTGTCTCCACAGAGGAGAGCACCCACTGACCCCCGTGTCTCCACAGAGGAGAGCCCCCACTGACCCCCGTGTCTCCACAGAGGAGAGCACCCACTGACCCCCGTGTCTCCACAGAGGAGAGCCCCCACTGACCCCCGTGTCTCCACAGAGGAGAGCCCCCACTGACCCCCGTGTCTCCACAGAGGAGAGCCCCCACTGACCCCCGTGTCTCCACAGAGGAGAGCACCCACTGACCCCCGTGTCTCCACAGAGGAGAGCACCCACTGACCCCCGTGTCTCCACAGAGGAGAGCCCCCACTGACCCCCGTGTCTCCACAGAGGAGAGCCCCCACTGACCCCCGTGTCTCCACAGAGGAGATCACCCACTGACCCCCGTGTCTCCACAGAGGAGAGCCCCCACTGACCCCCGGTGTCTCCACAGAGGAGAGCACCCGCTGACCCCCGTGTCTCCACAGAGGAGAGCCCCCACTGACCCCCGTGTCTCCACAGAGGAGAGCCCCCACTGACCCCCGTGTCTCCACAGAGGAGAGCCCCCACTGACCCCCGTGTCTCCACAGAGGAGAGCACCCACTGACCCCTGTGTCTCCACAGAGGAGAGCACCCACTGACCCCGTGTCTCCACAGAGGAGAGCCCCCACTGACCCCCGTGTCTCCACAGAGGAGAGCACCCACTGACCCCCCCGTGTCTCCACAGAGGAGAGCCCCCACTGACCCCCGTGTCTCCACAGAGGAGAGCACCCACTGACCCCCGTGTCTCCACAGAGGAGAGCACCCACTGACCCCGTGTCTCCACAGAGGAGAGCCCCCACTGACCCCCGTGTCTCCACAGAGGAGAGCCCCCACTGACCCCCGTGTCTCCACAGAGGAGATCACCCACTGACCCCCGTGTCTCCACAGAGGAGAGCCCCCACTGACCCCCGGTGTCTCCACAGAGGAGAGCACCCGCTGACCCCCGTGTCTCCACAGAGGAGAGCCCCCACTGACCCCCGTGTCTCCACAGAGGAGAGCCCCCACTGACCCCCGTGTCTCCACAGAGGAGAGCCCCCACTGACCCCCGTGTCTCCACAGAGGAGAGCACCCACTGACCCCTGTGTCTCCACAGAGGAGAGCACCCACTGACCCCCGTGTCTCCACAGAGGAGAGCCCCCACTGACCCCCGTGTCTCCACAGAGGAGAGCACCCACTGACCCCCCCGTGTCTCCACAGAGGAGAGCCCCCACTGACCCCCGTGTCTCCACAGAGGAGAGCACCCACTGACCCCCGTGTCTCCACAGAGGAGAGCACCCACTGACCCCCGTGTCTCCACAGAGGAGAGCCCCCACTGACCCTCGTGTCTCCACAGAGGAGAGCCCCCACTGACCCTCGTGTCTCCACAGAGGAGAGCCCCCACTGACCCCCGTGTCTCCACAGAGGAGAGCACCCACTGACCCCCGTGTCTCCACAGAGGAGAGCCCCCACTGACCCCTGTGTCTCCACAGAGGAGAGCCCCCACTGACCCCCGTGTCTCCACAGAGGAGAGCCCCCACTGACCCCCGTGTCTCCACAGAGGAGAGCCCCCACTGACCCCTGTGTCTCCACAGAGGAGAGCCCCCACTGACCCCCGTGTCTCCACAGAGGAGAGCACCCACTGACCCCGTGTCTCCACAATTGGTGGCAGCGGTGGGATAGGACTGGTGTTCATTGATGCCGTCCAAGGGCCTAACAACCAGGGAGGTATATAAGCAGACCCAGCAGGCCATAAGCGAGGCATATAGGTTTCCTACGCCGCCATGTCCAGCCCCACCAGCTCAGCCATGGGACGAGGACCGGAGTGGATACCACCACCACAGGCGCTGCGCTAGCTTCAACACATCGGATACAGGAACACCCGGTCAGATTAGATCAAGGAATTGGTCCCTCTGGATTCCCAGGAGGAGGCAGGGGGTGGTGACGCCGCAGAGATCGATCCACATGATTGAAACGGAGCCACATCACGGATCCAGTTGGAGTCCAGATTCAACAACCCAGTCCCAGGCAGCCCATATCGAGGACAGGGAGTGTTGGCCCCTTGGGACCCGAAGCCTCAAGAGAAGAGAGGGCTGGTGTTCTGGAATTAGTTTTGGGAATCCCAGGTAAGTTACGGCACCAGGCGCTCGAGAAGGATTATCTCGCTACCCAGCAGAAGGCCCACCGGGACAAAGGTCTAAACAAGGCCCGTGACGTGCCTAATCCAAGGCACTGTCATACATGCGAGGGAACCAAAGAGAGGACGAGGTCAGGAGAGCAAGGGCAGAGAAGAGAGGACGAGGTCAGAAGGGTGAGGGCAAGGAAGAGAGGAAGAGGTCAGGAGGGTGAGGGCAAGGAAGAGAGGACGAGGTCAGAAGGGTGAGGGCACCAAAGAGAGGAAGAGGTCAGGAGGGTGAGGGCAAGGAAGAGAGGACGAGGTCAGAAGGGTGAGGGCACCAAAGACAGGATGAGGTCAGGTGGGTGAGGGCAAGGAAGAGAGGAAGAGGTCAGGAGGGTGAGGGCACCAAAGAGAGGAAGAGGTCAGGAGGGTGAGGGCAAGGAAGAGAGGAAGAGGTCAGAAGGGTGAGGGCACCAAAGACAGGATGAGGTCAGGTGGGTGAGGGCAAGGAAGAGAGGAAGAGGTCAGGAGGGTGAGGGCACCAAAGAGAGGAAGAGGTCAGGAGGGTGAGGGCAAGGAAGAGAGGAAGAGGTCAGGAGGGTGAGGGCAAGGAAGAGAGGAAGAGGTCAGAAGGGTGAGGGCACCAAAGAGAGGAAGAGGTCAGGAGGGTGAGGGCAAGGAAGAGAGGAAGAGGTCAAGAGGGTGGGGGCAAGGAAGAGAGGAAGAGGTCAGGAGGGTGAGGGCACCAAAGAGAGGACGAGGTCAGGAGGGTGAGGGCACCAAAGACAGGACGAGGTCAGGAGGGTGAGGGCACCAAAGAGAGGAAGAGGTCAGGAGGGTGAGGGCAAGGAAGAGGTCAAGCAAGAGGGCAGAGGGGAGAAGGTTGATGTCAGAGAAGACAGGAGGGCAGGTTACTGAGGATACAGGGCTCGCTGCCTCTATGTACGGTGGAGAACAATGGCAGAAAGAAAATCATTACCTCAACAAAATCACACAGTCTGAACAGTCACCTGTTTATTGTGGATATTTCATTAGTATTTTGTGACGTCACCCATCTCCTGTCAGCCCCCTTCTTCACCCTTCCTGCCCCCCCCCCGATCACCGGAGCGGCGATCGCCTCTCCCACTCACCCCTCCGTCGGCCCGCTCTGTCTCCACTGCGTCCCTCTCCTCTGCCTCCTCTTCACCGCCTCCGGGTCTGACAGCTCTGTGCTGGAGCTGCCAGATCACTTTCTACAGCTAGATCCTGAGGATCCAGCTGTAGAAAGTGATCTGACAGCTCCAGCACAGTGATCCACAGTGACCATTATGTGATCACTGTGGATCACTGTGCTGGAGCTGACAGATCACTTTCTGCAGCTGGATCCTGGGGATCGAGCTGCAGAAAGCAATCTGACAGCCCGGGCGCACTGATGCACATAGTGGGCCTCTGCGCCTGGGCTCTTAGATCGCTGCTCTACAGCCCGATCTCCCTGCATGGGCTGTAGAAAGTGATCTGACACCCCAGGCGCAGTGACCCACTATGTGCATCACTGCGCCTGGGCTGCCAGATCGCTTTCCGCAACTCAATCCCCATGCAGGGGGATCGAGCTGCAGAAAGCTATCTGAAAGCCTGGGCGCAGTGATGCACATAGTGGGTCACTGCGTCCAGGCTCTTAGATCGCTGCTCTGCAGCCCGATCTCCCTACATGGGCATCGAGCTGCAGAAAGCGATCTGACAGCCTGCATGCAGTGATGCACATAGTGGGTCAATGCGCCTGGGCTGCCAGATCGCTTTCCGCAGCTCGATCCCCATGCCTAAACATTGGGGCTCCCCCACAAGTGACCCCATTTTGGAAACTAGACCCCCCAGGAAACATATCTAGATGCATTGTGAGCACTTTGAACCTCCAGGTGCTTCACAAATTGATCCGTAAAAATTAAAAGTACTCTTTTTTTTTTTTTTTTTTTTCCCCACAAAAATTGAGTACTTTTAATCTTTACGGATTAATTTGTGAAGCACCTGGGGGTTCAAAGTGCTCACTATGCATCTAGATATGTTCCCTGGGGGGTCTAGTTTCCAAAATGGGGTCACTTGTGGGGGAGCTCAAATGTTTAGGCACACAGGGGCTCTCCAAATGCGACATGGTGTCCGCTAACAATTTGAACTGATTTCCATTCAAATTGTTAGCGGACACCATGTCGCGTTTGGTGAGGTCCTGTGTGCCTAAACTTTGGAGCTCCCCCACAAGTGACCCCATTTTGGAAACTAGACTCCCCAGGGAACGTATCTAGATGGGTGGTGAGCATATTGAACCCCCACATGCTTTACAAATTGATCTGTGAATATGGAAAAAGTACTTTTTTTTTCACAAAAATGTTCTTTTAGCCTCAATTCTTTCATTTTCACATGGGCAACAGGATAAAATTCATCCTAAAATGTGTTGGGCAATTTCTCCTGAGTACACCGATACCTCATATGTGGTGATAAACCACTGTTTGGGCGCACGGCAGGGCTCAGAAGGGAGGGAGCGACATTTCACTTTTTCAATGGAAAATTAGCTCCAAAAGTGAAATTGCGCTCTTTCCCTTCAGAGCCCTGCCGTGCGCCCAAACAGTGGTTTATGACCACATATCACTTCTGAGCCCTGCCGTGCGCCCAAACAGTGGTTTATGACCACATATCACTTCTGAGCCCTGCCGTGCGCCCAAACAGTGGTGTATCACCACATATCACTTCTGAGCCCTGCCGTGCGCCTAAACAGTGGTTTATGACCACATATCACTTCTGAGCCCTGCCGTGCGCCCAAACAGTGGTTTATGATCACATATGAGGTATCGATATACTCAGGAGAAATTGCCCAACACATTTTAGGATCCATTTTATCCTGTTGCCCATGTGAAAATGAAAGAATTGAGGCTAAAAACATTTTTGTTAGAAAAATTAAAATATCCATTTTTTTGTTTCCAATTTGCTTTAGTTCCTGTGAAGCACCTGAAGGGTTAATAATCTTCTTGAATGTAGTTTTGAGTGGCTGGAGGGGTGCAGTTTTTGGAATGTCACATTTGGGTGTTTTCTGTCATGTACACCCCTCAGAGTCACTTCACATGTGATGTGGTCACTAAAAAATGGTTTTGTAAATTTTGCTGGAAAAATGAGAAATTGCTGATGAACTTTGAACCCTTATAACGTCCGAACAAAAAAAAATATTTTTTACAAAATTGTGCTGATGTGAAGTCACATATGGGAAATGTGATTTATTAACTATTTTGTGTCACATAACTCTCTGGTTTACCAGACGAAAAATTCATAATTTGAAGATTGCAAAATTTTAAAAATTTGCCATATTTTTGATTTTTCACAAATAAACGCAAAAATGATCGACCTAAATTTACCACTAACATGAAGCCGAATATGTCACGAAAAACAATCTCAGAATCGCCAGGATCCAGGGAAGCTCCAGAGTTATTACATCATAAAGGGACACCGGTCAGAATAGACAAAAATGGCCCGGTCATTAGGGTCAAAATAGGCCGGGGGTGAAGGGGTTAAACCTTGTTTTTCATTAAATTTCAGGCACTTTCTATGGGTTAAGATCAGGGGAATCACCCAGACACTCTAAGATGTTTGTTTTGGTCACTGAGAAATGTTGTCACGGCCTTTGCTTTGTCAGCAGGGGCTTTATCATGCTGAAAGTCACCACACTAAAGAATGACCCAGAAATGAAGCAAATGTTCCTCCTAAACATTATTGTATCCACTTGCTTTAATACTTATGGTGGGTTTACACACACCAATTTATCTGTTCAATATCTGAACCAATCTCTGGTTGCAGTGAAATCATGGACAGATTGCTCTATGTTGTACACAGCCACAAAATGGAACTATGTGTCCATGATTTCACTGCAACCAGAGATCTGTTCAGATATTGAACAGATAAATTGCTGTGTGTAAACCCACCATCAGTCTTGGGAAGGACGCACAGAGCGGCTCGCCCAGGGGCCACTTTACCAGCCTTCACTGGATATTTCGGGTCACACCTCGACACGGTTCTGACGAGGCACAACCCTGACCATGCTCAGCACTAATCATCACTTTCTGCCACATCTCACACGTCCTATCCTGATATTTCTCAAGTCTTTTCCCCACGGCCTCTCGGCCGTGACCGGGGGACTCTCGGCCGTGGTCGGGGGACTCTCGGCCGTGGTCGGGGGACTCTCGGCCGTGGTCGGGGGACTCTCGGCCGTGGTCGGGGGACTCTCGGCCGTGGTCGGGGGACTCTCGGCCGTGGTCGGGGGACTCTCGGCCGTGACGCATTGCCCCAGTTGTGCGGAGGACACTTGTTTGTGTTAGTTTTTGATCATCTCTACTGTTAGGGTCAGGGTAATCGCGCAGGTTTTACATGTAGAGATTTGATATTTTTTGTCAGTTATTAATATGCAAAGTAATGACCCGACTGCAATCCGGCACCGCAGGGACCACCCTAGAGAACAGCAGGCAGGAGGGTCTCAGCCCCGACCTCCACTGCAAGGTGAATACAGCCATAATCATAGATACAGATATATGGTGGAGGGAATGGAGACAGATCATGGGGGGAGGACGTGGCATCAAGGAGGGTGAGGGACAGCTCAGGAGGGTGGGGGGACAGCTCAGGAGGGTGGGGGGACAGCTCAGGATAATGGGGGACAGATCAGGAGGGTGGGGGACAGCTCAGGAAGATGGGGGACAGATCAGGAGGGTGGGGGACAGATCAGGAGGGTGGGGGACAGATCAGGAGGGTGGGGGACAGATCAGGATGATGGGGGGACAGCTCAGGATGATGGGGGGACAGCTCAGGATGATGGGGGGACAGCTCAGGATGATGGGGGGACAGCTCAGGATGATGGGGGGACAGCTCAGGATGATGGGGGGACAGCTCAGGAGGGTGGGGGGACAGCTCAGGAGGGTGGGGGGACAGCTCAGGATAATGGGGGACAGATCAGGAGGGTGGGGGACAGCTCAGGAAGATGGGGGACAGATCAGGAGGGTGGGGGACAGATCAGGAGGGTGGGGGACAGATCAGGAGGGTGGGGGACAGATCAGGAGGGTGGGGGACAGATCAGGAGGGTGGGGGACAGATCAGGAGGGTGGGGGACAGATCAGGAGGGTGGGGGACAGATCAGGAGGGTGGGGGACAGCTCAGGATGATGGGGGGACAGCTCAGGATGATGGGGGGACAGCTCAGGATGATGGGGGGACAGCTCAGGATGATGGGGGGACAGCTCAGGATGATGGGGGGACAGCTCAGGAGGGTGGGGGGACAGCTCAGGAGGGTGGGGGGACAGCTCAGGATAATGGGGGACAGATCAGGAGGGTGGGGGACAGCTCAGGAAGATGGGGGACAGATCAGGAGGGTGGGGACAGATCAGGAGGGTGGGGGACAGATCAGGAGGGTGGGGGACAGATCAGGAGGGTGGGGGACAGATCAGGAGGGTGGGGGGACAGCTCAGGATGATGGGGGGACAGCTCAGGATGATGGGGGGACAGCTCAGGATGATGGGGGGACAGCTCAGGAGGGTGGGGGGACAGCTCAGGAGGGTGGGGGACAGCTCAGGAGGGTGGGGGACAGCTCAGGAAGATGGGGGACAGCTCAGGAGGGTGGGGGACAGCTCAGGAGGGTGGGGGACAGCTCAGGAGGGTGGGGGACAGCTCAGGAGGGTGGGGGACAGATCAGGAGGGTGGGGGACAGATCAGGAGGTGGGGGGGACAGATCAGGAGGGTGGGGGACAGATCAGGAGGGTGGGGGACAGATCAGGAAGATGGGGGGGACAGATCAGGATGATGGGGGGACAGATCAGGATGATGGGGGGACAGATCAGGATGATGGGGGGACAGATCAGGATGATGGGGGGACAGATCAGGAGGGTGGGGGGACAGATCAAAAGGGTGGGGGGACAGATCAGGAGGGTGGGGGGACAGATCAGGAGGGTGGGGGGACAGATCAGGAGGGTGGGGGGACAGATCAGGAGGGTGGGGGGACAGATCAGGAGGGTGGGGGGACAGATCAGGAGGGTGGGGGGACAGATCAGGAGGGTGGGGGGACAGATCAGAGGGTGGGGGGACAGATCAGGAGGGTGGGGGGACAGCTCAGGAGGGTGGGGGGACAGCTCAGGAGGGTGGGGGGACAGCTCAGGAGGGTGGGGGGACAGCTCAGGAGGGTGGGGGACAGCTCAAGATGATGGGGGGACAGCTCAAGATGATGGGGGGACAGATCAGGAGGGTGGGGGACAGATCAGGAGGGTGGGGGACAGCTCAGGAGGGTGGGGGACAGCTCAGGAAGATGGGGGACAGCTCAGGAAGATGGGGGACAGATCAGGAGGGTGGGGGTTGTACTCACTCAGCCAGCAGACGCACAGGGCTTCCCTCAGTGACATCTCAGACGTTCTGGACAGTGGACGCTCTGCTTAGTCTGATGGCACCTGTCTACTTTGCATAACAAATCATCAGCAGCAGAACAAACAGGGGCCCCGACCCCACACTGTCCAGCCCACGCAGCTCCCGACCCGCACTGCCAGCCACACGCAGCTCCCCCGGACCCCGGCACCTGTCCAGCCACACGCAGCTCCCCCGGACCCCGGCACCTGTCCAGCCACACGCAGCTCCCCCGGACCCCGGCACCTGTCCAGCCACACGCAGCCCCCCCGGACCCCGGCACCTGTCCAGCCACACGCAGCCCCCGACCCCGGACACCGTCCAGCCACACGCAGCCCCCCCCCGACACCCGTCCAGCCACACGCAGCCCCCCCCGACACCCGTCCAGCCACACGCAGCCCCCCCGAACACCCGTCCAGCCACACGCAGCCCCCCCCCCCCACCACCCCCCCCCCCCCCCCCCCCCCCCCCCCCCCCCACCCGACCGTCCAGCCACACGCAGCTCCATCAATTGACACTTCCATATCCCCAAAACATTTATACCCCTGAAAAGTTCCTCAGCATTTAACCAACCCATCACCAGCATCCCATCCCCCACACCGAGGACACATCCCCCCCTCATATAAGCA
Source organism: Allobates femoralis (assembly GCA_033576535.1). Lineage (NCBI taxonomy): Eukaryota > Metazoa > Chordata > Amphibia > Anura > Aromobatidae > Allobates > Allobates femoralis. The sequence continues at coordinate 35,964,562 of JARQOC010000004.1, read as the reverse complement.
GAGACAAGGCAGTGAGGAGAGGACACCGCGTAATTAAAGGGAATGTTTATTACAAAAAAATTATATAATTGGCAGTGATTGTTAGAAAAGAAGAAATGGGGGAAGGTGGGAGAGTAAGAGGGGCGAGGAGTCCGGGGGCGAGGAGCCTGGGGGCGAGGAGCCCGGGGGCGAGGAGCCCGGGGGCGAGGAGTCCGGGGGCGAGGAGTCCGGGGGCGAGGAGCCTGGGGGCCAGGAGTCCGGGGGGCCAGGAGTCCGGGGGGCGAGGAGTCCGGGGGGCCAGGAGTCCGGGGGGCGAGGAGTCCGGGGGGCCAGGAGTCCGGGGTCCGCTCACTCGGGGTCCTCCTTCACCAGCAGCTTCTTTCCTTTCTTGGGTTTGATGTCATCATGACATTTCCTGCATTTTAGGGTCCTACGGAAAAGAGGAAGAGGGAAGGGTAAATGGCAAAGGTGCCCAGAAAGCAGGGTGCAGGATGAAGGGTGAAGGCACAGGGTGAAGGCACAGGATGAAGGGTGAAGGCACAGGATGAAGGGTGAAGGCACAGGGTGAAGGGTGAAGGCGCAGGATGAAGGGTGAAGGGCACAGGATGAAGGGTGAAGGCGCAGGATGAAGGGTGAAGGCGCAGGATGAAGGGTGAAGGCACAGGATGAAGGGTGAAGGGCACAGGATGAAGGGTGAAGGGCACAGGATGAAGGGTGAAGGCACAGGATGAAGGGTGAAGGCGCAGGATGAAGGGTGAAGGCACAGGATGAAGGGTGAAGGGCACAGGATGAAGGGTGAAGGCGCAGGATGAAGGGTGAAGGCACAGGATGAAGGGTGAAGGCACAGGATGAAGGGTGAAGGGCACAGGATGAAGGGTGAAGGGCACAGGATGAAGGGTGAAGGCGCAGGATGAAGGGTGAAGGGCACAGGATGAAGGGTGAAGGCACAGGATGAAGGGTGAAGGGCACAGGATGAAGGTGTGAAGGCGCAGGATGAAGGGTGAAGGCGCAGGATGAAGGGTGAAGGCGCAGGATGAAGGGTGAAGGCACAGGATGAAGGGTGAAGGGCACAGGATGAAGGGTGAAGGGCACAGGATGAAGGGTGAAGGCTACAGGATGAAGGGTGAAGGCTGCAGGATGAAGGGTGAAGGCTACAGGATGAAGGGTGAAGGCACAGGATGAAGGGTGAAGGGCACAGGATGAAGGGTGAAGGCTACAGGATGAAGGGTGAAGGCTACAGGATGAAGGGTGAAGGCGCAGGATGAAGGGTGAAGGCGCAGGATGAAGGGTGAAGGCGCAGGATGAAGGGTGAAGGCGCAGGGTGAAGGGTGAAGGCTAAGGATGCAGGATGAAGGGTGAAGGCACAGGATGAAGGGTGAAGGCACAGGATGAAAGGTGAAGGCACAGGATGAAGGGTGAAGGCGCAGGATGAAGGGTGAAGGCGCAGGATGAAGGGTGAAGGGCACAGGATGAAGGGTGAAGGCGCAGGATGAAGGGTGAAGGGTACAGGATGAAGGGTGAAGGCACAGGATGAAGGGTGAAGGCACAGGATGAAGGGTGAAGGCACAGGATGAAGGGTGAAGGCACAGGATGAAGGGTGAAGGCGCAGGATGAAGGGTGAAGGCGCAGGATGAAGGGTGAAGGCACAGGATGAAGGGTGAAGGGCACAGGATGAAGGGTGAAGGCTACAGGATGAAGGGTGAAGGCTGCAGGATGAAGGGTGAAGGCTACAGGATGAAGGGTGAAGGCGCAGGATGAAGGGTGAAGGGGCAGGGTGAAGGGTGAAGGCTACAGGATGCAGGATGAAGGGTGAAGGCACAGGATGAAGGGTGAAGGCTACAGGATGAAGGGTGAAGGCGCAGGATGAAGGGTGAAGGCACAGGATGAAAGGTGAAGGCACAGGATGAAGGGTGAAGGCACAGGATGAAGGGTGAAGGCACAGGATGAAGGGTGAAGGCACAGGATGAAGGGTGAAGGCACAGGATGAAGGGTGAAGGCGCAGGATGAAGGGTGAAGGCTGCAGGATGAAGGGTGAAGGCGCAGGATGAAGGGTGAAGGCGCAGGATGAAGGGTGAAGGCGCAGGATGAAGGGTGAAGGCGCAGGATGAAGGGTGAAGGCGCAGGATGAAGGGTGAAGGCCCAGGATGAAGGGTGAAGGCGCAGGATGAAGGGTGAAGGCACAGGATGAAGGGTGAAGGCGCAGGATGAAGGTGAAGGCACAGGATGAAGGGTGAAGGCACAGGATGAAGGCACAGGATGAAGGGTGAAGGCACAGGATGAGGGGTGAAGGCACAGGATGAAGGGTGAAGGTTAAAGGATGAAGGGTGAAGGCACAGGGATGAAGGGTGAAGGCACAGGATGAGGGGGTGAAGGCACAGGATGAAGGGTGAAGGCACAGGATGAGGGGTGAAGGCACAGGATGAAGGGCACAGGATGAAGGGTGAAGGTACAGGATGAAGGGTGAAGGCGCAGGATGAAGGGTGAAGGCGCAGGATGAAGGGTGAAGGCGCAGGATGAAGGGTGAAGGTACAGGATGAAGGGTGAAGGCGCAGGATGAAGGGTGAAGGCGCAGGATGAAGGGTGAAGGCGCAGGATGAAGGGTGAAGGCGCAGGATGAAGGGTGAAGGCACAGGATGAAGGGTGAAGGCCAGGATGAAGGTGAAGGCTCAGGATGAAGGGTGAAGGCCAGGATGAAGGGTAGGCAATGAAGGGTGAGGCCAGGATGAAGGGTGAAGGCAGGATGAAGGGTGAAGGCTACAGGATGAAGGGTGAAGGCACTGATAGCAGATGAAGGGTGAAGGGTACAGGATGAATGGGTGAAGGGTACAGGATGAAGGGTGAAGGTCAGGATGAAGGGTGAAGGTCAGGATGAAGGGTGAGGATGAAGGTGAAGGCACAGGATGAAGGTGAAGGCACAGGATGAAGGTGAAGGCAGGATGAAGGTGAAGTGCAGGATGAAGGGTGAAGGCTGCAGGATGAAGGGTGAAGGCAGGATGAAGGGTGAAGGCGCAGATGAAGGTGAAGGCGCAGGATGAAGGGTGAAGGCTACAGGATGAAGGGTGAAGGTTACAGGATGAAGGTGAAGGCACAGGATGAAGGGTGAAGGCACAGATGAAGGCACAGATGAAGGTGAAGTGACAGGATGAAGGGAAGCACAGGATGAAGGTGAAGGCCAGGATGAGAGGGTAAGCACAGGATGAAGGTGAAGGTACAGATGAAGGTGAAGCACAGGATGAAGGGTGAAGGCACAGGATGAAGGGTGAAGGCGACAGGATGAAGGGTGAAGGCGTGGGAGCAGGATGAAGGTGAAGGCCAGATGAAGGGTGAAGGCACAGGATGAAGGGTGAAGCAAGGGATGAAGGTGAAGGCTACAGGACAGATGAAGGGTGAAGGCACAGGATGAAGGGTGAAGGCGCAGGATGAAGGGTGAAGCGCAGGATGAAGGGTGAAGGCCAGGATGAAGGGTGAAGGCGCAGGATGAAGGGTGAAGGTACAGGATGAAGGGTGAAGGCCAGTGTGAAGCGTAAGGCACAGATAAGGTGAAAGGCCAGATGAGGTGAAGGAGTGAAGGTGAAGCACAGGATGAAGGGTGAAGGCCAGGATGAAGGTGAAGGCACAGGATGAAGGTGAAGGCCAGATGAAGGTGAAGGCACAGGATGAAGGTGAAGGCACAGATGAAGGGTGAAGGCACAGGATGAAGGGTGAAGCACAGGATGAAGGGTGAAGGCACAGGATGAAGGTGAAGGCACAGGATGAAGGGTGAAGGCACAGGATGAAGGGTGAAGGCGAGAAGGTGAACAGGATGAAGGGTGAAGGCGCAGGATGAAGGGTGAAGGCCAGATGAGTGGAAAGGGTGAAGGCGCAGGATGAAGGGTGAAGGCACAGGATGAAAGGGTGAAGGCACAGGATGGAAGGAGTGAGGTAAGGACAGGATGAAGGGTGAAGCAGAGAGGTGAAGGCTACAGGATGAAGGTGAAGGCACAGGATGAAGGGTGAAGGCACAGGATGAAGGGTGTGAAGGAAGCCAGGATGAAGGGTGAAGGCACAGGATGAAGGGTAAGGCGCAGGATGAAGGGAACAGGATGAAGGGAGGCAAGGGATAAGGTGAAGGCACAGGATGAAGGTGAAGGCACAGGATGAAGGGTGAAGGCACAGGATGAAGGGTGAAGGCACAGGATGAAGGGTGAAGGCACGGATGAAGGAGGTAAGGACAGGAGATGAAGGGTGAAGGCACAGGATGAAGGTGAAGGCACAGGATGGAAGGAGAAGGCACAGGATGAAGGGTGAAGGCACAGGATGAAGGGTGAAGGCAGATGTGAAGGCCAGGATGAAGGGTGAAGGCACAGGATGAAGGTGAAGGCTACAGGATGAAGGGTGAAGGACAGGATGAAGTGAAGGTCACAGGATGAAGGTGAAGCACAGGTGAAGGTGAGCACAGGATGAAGGGTGAAGGCCAGGATGAAGGGTGAAGGCACAGGATGAAGGTGAAGGCGCAGATGAAGGTGAAGGCTACAGGATGAAGGTGAAGTGCAGGATGAAGGGTGAAGGCTGCAGGATGAAGGGTGAAGTGACAGGATGAAGGGTGAAGGGGACAGGGGATGAAGGCACAGGTGAAGGGTGAAGGCACAGGATGAAGGGTGAAGGCACAGGATGAAGGGTGAAGGCCAGGATGAAGGGTAAGGCCAGATGAAGGTGAAGCGCAGGATGAAGGGTGAAGGCACAGGATGAAGGGTGAAGGCACAGGATGAAGGGTGAAGGCTGCAGGATGAAGGGTGAAGGCACAGGATGAAGGGTGAAGGCTGCAGGATGAAGGGTGAAGGCACAGGATGAAGGGTGAAGGTGCAGGATGAAGGGTGAAGGATGCAGGATGAAGGGTGAAGGCACAGGATGAAGGGTGAAGGCGCAGGATGAAGGGTGAAGGCACAGGATGAAGGGTGAAGGCACAGGATGAAGGGTGAGGTCTCCTGGTCCCCAGAGGATAGGGTCCCCGTAGTTCCCCACTATTCATTTCTGGCTCAGTGAGGTCACAGATTGGGGATTCTTCATCTGGTAATACTACAGGAGGTTTTGGGCTCCTGCTATATACAGTGCAATGCTCTAATCGTCCACTGGAGGGCAGTGTGTGGGAGTCACCAGTATGATGGGGAGCAGCAGGGCTGTTATAACCTGTTGTGTGACCTCTGCAGTAATGATGAATGTGTGTCTTGTACTTACAGCTTCTGTTCGGTGATATCCTTCACCTCCAGGGCGTCATTCAGCTTCTTAAACATCTCATAGCGCTCGCGTCCCTTCACCTACAGAGACAGAAGGTTACACACATGGCGACCACACAGGGGCGAGGACGAGCGATCCAGGTGACCCTACCTATATCTGGTAACCCTACCTATCCTGGTGACCCTACCTGCAGGGTGAACACCTCCTCCTCACTCAGAGGCTTCTTCTTAGGGAGAGGAGGATCCAGATCCGGGGAACTGGGGAGAGCTGAAGAAAGAAGACATTAGACATCAGTCAAGTCTGAGCCCCCCCTAGCCCAGTCTGCCCCATATCCAGTATATGTGTCAGTGTATAATCACCTCTGCCCCTCTAGCCCAGCCTGCCCCATATCCAGTATATGTGTCAGTGTATAATCACCCCTGCCCCTCTAGCCCAGCCTGTACTGTATCCAGTATATGTGTCAGTGTATAATCACCTCTGTCCCTCTAGCCCAGCCTGCCCCATATCCAGTATATGTGTCAGTGTATAATCACCTCTGCCCCTCTAGCCCAGCCTGCCCCATATCCAGTATATGTGTCAGTGTATAATCACCTCTGCCCCTCTAGCCCAGCCTGTACTGTATCCAGTATATGTGTCAGTGTATAATCACCTCTGTCCCCCTAGCCCAGCCTGCCCCATATCCAGTATATATGTCAGTGTATAATCACCTCTGTCCCTCTAGCCCAGCCTGCCCCATATCCAGTATATGTGTCAGTGTATAATCACCTCTGCCCCTCTAGCCCAGCCTGTACTGTATCCAGTATATGTGTCAGTGTATAATCACCTCTGCCCCTCTAGCCCAGCCTGCCCCATATCCAGTATATGTGTCAGTGTATAATCACCCCTGCCCCTCTAGCCCAGCCTGCCCCATATCCAGTATATGTGTCAGTGTATAATCACCTCTGTCCCTCCTAGTCCAGCCTGTACTGTATCCAGTATATGTGTCAGTGTATAATCACCTCTGCCCCTCTAGCCCAGCCTGTACTGTATCCAGTATGTGTGTCAGTGTATAATCACCCCTGCCCCTCTAGCCCAGCCTGCCCCATATCCAGTATATGTGTCAGTGTATAATCACCCCTGCCCCTCTAGCCCAGCCTGTACTGTATCCAGTATATGTGTCAGTGTATAATCACCTCTGTCCCTCTAGCCCAGCCTGCCCCATATCCAGTATATGTGTCAGTGTATAATCACCCCTGCCCCTCTAGCCCAGCCTGTACTGTATCCAGTATATGTGTCAGTGTATAATCACCCCTGCCCCTCTAGCCCAGCCTGCCCCATATCCAGTATGTGTGTCAGTGTATAATCACCTCTGCCCCTCTAGCCCAGCCTGTACTGTATCCAGTATATGTGTCAGTGTATAATCACCTCTGTCCCTCTAGCCCAGCCTGCCCATATCCAGTATATGTGTCAGTGTATAATCACCCCTGCCCCTCTAGCCCAGCCTGCCCCATATCCAGTATATGTGTCAGTGTATAATCACCCCTGCCCCTCTAGCCCAGCCTGCCCCATATCCAGTATGTGTGTCAGTGTATAATCACCTCTGTCCCTCTAGCCCAGCCTGCCCCATATCCAGTATATGTGTCAGTGTATAATCACCTCTGCCCCTCTAGCCCAGCCTGTACTGTATCCAGTATATGTGTCAGTGTATAATCACCCCTGCCCCTCTAGCCCAGCCTGCCCCATATCCAGTATATGTGTCAGTGTATAATCACCCCTGCCCCTCTAGCCCAGCCTGCCCCATATCCAGTATGTGTGTCAGTGTATAATCACCTCTGTCCCTCTAGCCCAGCCTGCCCCATATCCAGTATATGTGTCAGTGTATAATCACCTCTGCCCCTCTAGCCCAGCCTGTACTGTATCCAGTATATGTGTCAGTGTATAATCACCTCTGTCCCCCTAGCCCAGCCTGCCCCATATCCAGTATGTGTGTCAGTGTATAATCACCTCTGTCCCTCTAGCCCAGCCTGCCCCATATCCAGTATATGTGTCAGTGTATAATCACCTCTGTCCCCCTAGCCCAGCCTGTACTGTATCCAGTATATGTGTCTATACATCACCCCTGCCCCTCTAGCCCAGCCTGCCCCATATCCAGTATGTGTGTCAGTGTATAATCACCTCTGTCCCTCTAGCCCAGCCTGCCCCATATCCAGTATATGTGTCAGTGTATAATCACCTCTGTCCCCCTAGCCCAGCCTGTACTGTATCCAGTATATGTGTCTATACATCACCTCTGCTCCTCTAGTCCAGTCTGCCCCATATCCAGTATGTGTGTCAGTGTATAATCACCTCTGCCCCTCTAGCCCAGCCTGCCCCATATCCAGTATATGTGTCTATACATCACCTCTGCCCCTCTAGCCCAGCCTGTACTGTATCCAGTATATGTGTCAGTGTAATCACCTCTGCCCCTCTAGCCCAGCCTGCCCCATATCCAGTATATGTGTCAGTGTATAATCACCTCTGTCCCTCTAGCCCAGCCTGCCCCATATCCAGTATATGTGTCAGTGTATAATCACCCCTGCCCCTCTAGCCCAGCCTGCCCCATATCCAGTATGTGTGTCAGTGTATAATCACCTCTGCCCCTCTAGCCCAGCCTGCCCCATATCCAGTATATGTGTCTATACATCACCTCTGCCCCTCTAGCCCAGCCTGTACTGTATCCAGTATATGTGTCAGTGTATAATCACCCCTGCCCCTCTAGCCCAGCCTGTACTGTATCCAGTATATGTGTCAGTGTAATCACCTCTGCCCCTCTAGCCCAGTCTGCCCCATATCCAGTATATGTGTCAGTGTATAATCACCCCTGCCCCCCTAGCCCAGCCTGTACTGTATCCAGTATATGTGTCAGTGTAATCACCTCTGCCCCTCTAGCCCAGTCTGCCCCATATCCAGTATATGTGTCAGTGTATAATCACCCCTGCCCCCCTAGCCCAGCCTGCCCCATATCCAGTATATGATGTGTCTATACATCACCCCTGCCCCTCTAGCCCAGCTGGCACAATGCTCTTCTCTTTCTTCTCACCTCTCTTTCCGCTGTTTTTCTGCTCCTTCTTCTTCTGATAATTTTCCTCCTCATTTCTGCGATCTCGTCCAGGACAAGCGCAGACTCGTACTTCAAAGCATCGACGCCCCAGGAGGAACCCCCTAAAAGAGACAAATCAGCAGGAGGGGTGAGGGGGGATGAGGGGAGCTTAGAGGAGGGGTGAGGACACCCCAATATAGAGCAATCAAAGGAGAAGCTCTGCACATAGAGGATAGAGGGAGGATGGTGTCCAGCCCACCCAGCTCCCTTACCTGCCCAGGCCTCATCTCCAGCCCACCCAGCTCCCCCCCCTCATGCTCGGCCCCCACCCTCAGTCTGCCCGTCTACCCCCCCCTATCCTTCCAGCTCCCTTCCCGTCCCTCACCCCCCACCGGCTTACTGCTGAGACTCCAGGGTGATGATGGTCATGATGGGGCGACGGTTCATCCCTCCCATACAGGAGCTGTTACACATGTAGTTCAGCAGGAAGACTGTGCACTCCGAGCCAACCTGGAGGGGGAAGACGCAGGTCAGCAAGGGGGAAGACGCAGGTCAGCAAGGGGGGGGGGGAAGACGCAGGTCAGCAAGGGGGGGGAAAACGCAGGTCAGCAAGGGGGGGGGGAAGACGCAGGTCAGCAAGGGGGGGGGGAAAGACGCAGGTCAGCAAGGGGGGGGGGGGAAGACGCAGGTCAGCAAGGGGGGGGGGGGGGGGGAAGACGCAGGTCAGCAAGGGGGGGGGGAAGACGCAGGTCAGCAAGGGGGGGGGGGGAAGACGCAGGTCAGCAAGGGGGGGGGGGAAGACGCAGGTCAGCAAGGGGGGGGGGAAGACGCAGGTCAGCAAGGGGGGGGGGGGGAAGACGCAGGTCAGCAAGGGGGGGGGGGGAAGACGCAGGTCAGCAAAGGGGGGGGGGGGAAGACGCAGGTCAGCAAGGGGGGGGGGGGGAGACACAGGTCAGCAAGGGGGGGGGAGACGCAGGTCAGCAAGGGAGGGAAGACGCAGGTCAGCAAGGGGGGGGGGGGGGGAAGACGCAGGTCAGCAAGGGGGGGAGGGAAGACGCAGGTCAGCAAGGGGGGGGGGGGAGGGAAGACGCAGGTCAGCAAGGGGGGGGGGGGGGGGGAAGACGCAGGTCAGCAAGGGGGGGGGGGGGGGGAAGACGCAGGTCAGCAAGGGGGGGGAAGACGCAGGTCAGCAAGGGGGGGGGGGGGAAGACGCAGGTCAGCAAGGGAGGAAGACGCAGGTCAGCAAGGGGGGGGGGGGGGGGGGGGGAAGACGCAGGTCAGCAAGGGAGGGAAGACGCAGGTCAGCAAGGGGGGGGGGGGGGGGAAGACGCAGGTCAGCAAGGGGGGGGAAGGACGCAGGTCAGCAAGGGGGGGGAAGACGCAGGTCAGCAAGGGGGGGGAAGACGCAGGTCAGCAAGGGGGGGGGGGAAGACGCAGGTCAGCAAGGGGGGGGAAGACGCAGGTCAGCAAGGGGGGGAAGACGCAGGTCAGCAAGGGGGGGAAGACGCAGGTCAGCAAGGGGGGGGGGAAGACGCAGGTCAGCAAGGGGGGGAAGACGCAGGTCAGCAAGGGGGGGGGGGGGGGGGGAGACGCAGGTCAGCAAGGGGGGGGGGGAAGACGCAGGTCAGCAAGGGGGGGGGAAGAGCGCAGGTCAGCAAGGGGGGGGGGGGGGGGGAGACGCAGGTCAGCAAGGGGGGGGGGGGGGGGAAGACGCAGGTCAGCAAGGGAGGGAAGACGCAGGTCAGCAAGGGGGGGGGGGGGGAAGACGCAGGTCAGCAAGGGGGGGAGGGAGACGCAGGTCAGCAAGGGGGGGGGGGGAGGAAGACGCAGGTCAGCAAGGGGGGGGGGGGGGGAAGACGCAGGTCAGCAGGGGGGGGGGGGGGGGAAGACGCAGGTCAGCAAGGGGGGGGAAGACGCAGGTCAGCAAGGGGGGGGAAGACGCAGGTCAGCAAGGGGGGGGGGGGAAGACGCAGGTCAGCAAGGGGGGGGGGGGGGAAGACGCAGGTCAGCAAGGGGGGGGGGGGGGGGGGGGAAGACGCAGGTCAGCAAGGGAGGGAAGACGCAGGTCAGCAAGGGGGGGGGGGGGGAAGACGCAGGTCAGCAAGGGAGGGAAGACGCAGGTCAGCAAGGGGGGGGGGGGGGGGGGGAGACGCAGGTCAGCAAGGGGGGGGAAGACGCAGGTCAGCAAGGGGGGGGAAGACGCAGGTCAGCAAGGGGGGGGGGGAAGACGCAGGTCAGCAAGGGGGGGGAAGACGCAGGTCAGCAAGGGGGGGGAAGACGCAGGTCAGCAAGGGGGGGGAAGACGCAGGTCAGCAAGGGGGGGGAAGACGCAGGTCAGCAAGGGGGGGGAAGACGCAGGTCAGCAAGGGGGGGGAAGACGCAGGTCAGCAAGGGGGGGGGAAAGACGCAGGTCAGCAAGGGGGGGAAGACGCAGGTCAGCAAGGGGGGAAGACGCAGGTCAGCAAGGGGGGAAGACGCAGGTCAGCAAGGGGGAAGACGCAGGTCAGCAAGGGGGGAAGACGCAGGTCAGCAAGGGGGGAAGACGCAGGTCAGCAAGGGGGGAAGACGCAGGTCAGCAAGGGGGGAAGACGCAGGTCAGCAAGGGGGGAAGACGCAGGTCAGCAAGGGGGGGAAGACGCAGGTCAGCAAGGGGGGAAGATGCAGGTCAGCAAGAGGGAAGAGGGGGGGGGGAGACGCAGGTCAGCAAGAGGGAAGGGGGGGGGAGACGCAGGTCAGCAAGAGGGAAGGGAGAAGGGCGACGCAGGTCAGCAAGAGGGAAGGGGGGGGGTGTACACAAACAAGTCAGCGTGAGACGGACAAGGTCAGCGAGGGGAGGATGGGGGGATACGGGGGAGCAGAAATCAGCGAGGGACAGGGACACAAGACAGCAAGAGGAGGGCTTACACAAACATGTCAGCAAAGGCCGGGAAGAGAACAGAAGTTGGCGAGGGACAGGGGGGGGGGGGGGGACGGACACAGACATGTCAGCGGCCCCTACCTGCGGCTCCTCGTACGGCACACACACATGGTGACGACCATTGGAGTCTTCAGCATAAACAGCCTGAACGTTTCCTTCTACACGGATCAGGTGACTCCGGGGGGCAAAATCTGGGGGTAAAAAGACTGATCAACTAAGGACTCCGTGTATATCACACACCATAGTCACAGGACAGGACCCCCCCAACATGGAGACCCCCATAACCAACGAGACACAGGAATGCTAAACTCAATGCAGCCCAGTCCCCCCACCCCTGCACTGTGTATACAGGAGCCCCTCACCTGCACTGTGTATATAGGGCCCCCCCTGCACTGTGTATACAGGGGCCCCCTGCACTGTGTATACAGGAGCCCCCTGTCCAGTACAGAGTATACCCCCTGCACTGTATATAGAGGAGCCCCTCACCCTGCACTGTGTATATAGGGCCCCCCTGCACTGTGTATATAGGCGCCCCCTGCACTGTGTATACAGGAGCCCCTGTCCAGTACAGAGTATACCCCTGCACTGTATATAGAGGAGCCCCTCATCCTGCACTGTGTATATAGGGCCCCCCTGCACTGTGTATACAGGAGCCCCTGTCCAGTACCGAGTATACCCCTGCACTGTATATAGAGGAGCCCCTCACCCTGCACTGTGTATATAGGAACCCCCTGCACTGTGTATATAGGGCCCCCTGCACTGTGTATATAGGAACCCCCTGCACTGTGTATATAGGGCCCCCCTGCACTGTGTATATAGGAACCCCCTGCACTGTGTATATAGGGCCCCCTGCACTGTGTATATAGGAACCCCCTGCACTGTGTATATAGGGCCCCCTGCACTGTGTATATAGGAACCCCCTGCACTGTGTATATAGGAACCCCCTGCACTGTGTATATAGGAACCCCCTGCACTGTGTATACAGGAGCCCCCTGTCCAGTACAGAGTATACCCCCTGCACTGTGTATATAGGAACCCCCTGCACTGTGTATACAGGAGCCCCCTGTCCAGTACAGAGTATACCCCCTGCACTGTGTATATAGGAACCCCCTGCACTGTGTATACAGGAGCCCCCTGTCCAGTACAGAGTATACCCCCTGCACTGTGTATATAGGAACCCCCTGCACTGTGTATACAGGAGCCCCCTGTCCAGTACCAAGTATACTCCCTGCACTGTATATAGAGGAGCCCCTGACCCTGCACTGTATATATAGGAACCCCCTGCACCGTGTATACAGGGGCCCCCCACCCTGCACCGTGTATATAGGGCCCCCTGCACCATGTATATAGCCCCCCCCCCGCACTCACCGTCGGCGCCCTCCACGCTCCTCTCGTGGTGCGGGCAGCGTCTCACCACCTCGGCGATGTGCTCGGATTTCTTGTACACGGCCACAGCGCGCAGCACGGAGCCGGGGGGAGGAGCGCTCTGTGTCCGGATCAGAACCGGACACGTCTTGGCCGACTGGCAGAACAGCTTGTTCAGGTCTAGAGAGTACTGCAAGACAGAGGGTCTGGGGTGAGGGTCCGCAGCTCTGCAGGGAGGGGCCGCAGCACTAGTCCGGGCATGTCCTCCACACTCACCGTGCAGGTCACAGACTTGGCCGTCCCATTCTGCTGGAACTCCAGCTGCAGCCCGTGCTGCCCGGGGTAATCCTCTGTAGAGGGGATGGCAGAGCTGGAGGTCGGGGGAAACGTGTTACTCACCCCGCCCTCCTGTAACACCGGCATGATGGGCGCCAGAGGGTACGAGAAGCCCTGGAAGAGACAACTGATGAGAGCAGAGCAAGGCGGGCAGCGATCACACCCAGCGCCCACCCCACACACCCACACCCCCTGCACAAACACCGCCCGCCCAACCCAGACACCCACCACCCCCGCCCTCCTGTAACACCGGCATGATGGGCGCCAGAGGGTACGAGAAGCCCTGGAAGAGAGAACTGATGAGAGCAGAGCAAGGCGGGCAGCGATCACACCCAGCGCCCACCCCACACACCCACCACCCCCTGCACAAACACCGCCCGCCCAACCCAGACACCCCACCGCCCGTCCAACCCAACCCACACACACCGCCTGCCCAACCCAGACACCCCACCACCCCCTGCACAAACACCGCCCGCCCAACCCAGACACCCACCACCCCTGCACAAACACCGCCCGCCCAACCCAGACACCCCACCACCACCTGCACAAACACCGCCCGTCCAACCCAACCCACACACACCGCCCGCCCAACCCAGACACCCCACCCCCGCCCTCCTGTAACACCGGCATGATGGGCGCCAGAGGGTACGAGAAGCCTGGAAGAGACAACTGATGAGAGCAGAGCAAGGCGGGCAGCGATCACACCCAGCGCCCACCCCACACACCCACCACCCCCTGCACAAACACCGCCCCGCCCAACCCACACACCCACCCACCCCCTGCACAAACACCGCCCGTCCAACACCCAACACCCCACCACCCCCTGCAACAAACACCGCCCGCCCCCAACCCAGCACACAACGCCCCGCCCAACCCAGACACCACCACCCCCTGCACAAACACCGCCCGCCCATCCCAGACACCCCACCACCCCCTGCACAAACACCGCCCGTCCAACCCAGACACCCCACCACCCCCTGCACAAACACCCGCCCGCCCATCCCAGACACCCCACCACCCCCTGCACAAACACCGCCGTCCAACCCAGACACCCCACCACCACCTGCACAAACACCGCCCGCCCCAACCCAGACACAGCACAGCGCCCGCCCAACCCAGACACCCCACCCAACCCCCTGCACAAACACCGCCCGCCCCAACCCAGACACCCCACCACCCCCTGCACAAACACCGCCCGTCCAACCCAGACACCCCACCACCACCTGCACAAACACCGCCCGCCCCAACCCAGACACAACGCCCGCCCAACCCAGACACCCCACCACCCCCTGCACAAACACCGCCCGCCCATCCCAGACACCCCACCACCCCCTGCACAAACACCGCCCGTCCAACCCAGACACCCCACCACCACCTGCACAAACACCGCCCGCCCCAACCCAGACACAACGCCCCGCCAACCCAGACACCCCACCACCCCTGCACAAACACCGCCCGCCCATCCCAGACACCCCACCACCCCTGCACAAACACCGCCCGTCCAACCCAACCCACACACACCGTCTGCCCAACCCAGACACCCACCACCCCCGCCCTCCTGTAACACCGGCATGATGGGCTCCAGAGGGTACGAGAAGCCCTGGAAGAGAGAACTGATGAGAGCAGAGCAAGGCGGGCAGCGATCACACCCAGCGCCCACCCACACACCCACCACTCCCTGCACAAACACCACCCCCCACCCAGACACCCCACCACCCCCTGCACAAACACCGCCCCCCCACCCAACCCACACACACCACCTGCCCACCCCAACGCAGACACCACCACCACCCTCCAGTAACACCGGCATGATGCGTGGCAGAGGGTTCGAGAAGACTGGAAGAGAGAACTGATGAGAGCAGAGTAAGGCGGGCAGCGATCACACCCAGCGCCCACCCCACACACCACCACCCACCCAACCCACCATCACCCGCACACACCACTGCTCACCCAACCTAGACGCACTCCACCCGCACACCCACCGTGCGCCTAACCCAGATACCCACTGCCACCACCTCCAGCACTGCCCGCCCAACCCAGACACTCACCACCATCTGCACAACCACCTCTGCCCACCCAACCCAGACAACCACCTCCCGCCCAACTCACACCAACAGCACACCCACTGCCGGCTCAACCCCCCCATTCTCCCCGCACTCCCACCCCTGCCGAAACTGCCGACCCCACCCAGACAGCCACCACCTACTGCACACCCACCACTGCCCGCCCACCCACAGAAGAGGAAAACCTGAGCGCAACAGCAAACACACCGGGCACTCACCATGTTCTCCTCAGCATCCTGCTCTACTAGGATGTTATCCACCCCTGGCAGCCTGAAAAACAAAGCGGCGGTTAGAGTGGAAGCCGCCCCGCCAGAGGGCGACCACGAGCCCGCCCCGCCAGAGGGCGACCACGAGCCCGCCCCGCCAGAGGGCGACCACGAGCCCGCCCGCCAGAGGGCGACCATGAGCCCGCCCCGCCAGAGGGCGACCATGAGCCCGCCCCGCCAGAGGGCGACCACGAACCCGCCCCGCCAGAGGGAGACCACGAGCCCGCCCCGCCAGAGGGCGACCCGGAGCAGAGCCAGCCGGCCCCCGCAGAGGGTGGCGATGAGCTGCCTCCATTTGCCATTTCAACTTTGTAGGACCACCTTTCTCTGTCTTGTATTAGTATTCACCCCCTGAGTCAGCACTTTGTAGGACCATCTTTCTCTGTCTTGTATTAGTATTCACCCCTGAGTCAGCACTTTGTAGGACCACCTTTCTCTGTCTTGTATTAGTATTCACCCCCTGAGTCAGCACTTTGTAGGACTACCTTTCTCTGTCTTGTATTAGTATTCACCCCCTGAGTCAGCACCTTGTAGGACCACCTTTCTCTGTCTTGTATTAGTATTCACCCCCTGTAGTCAGCACTTTGTAGGACCACCTTTCTCTGTCTTGTATTAGTATTCAGCCCCTGAGTCAGCACTTTGTAGGATCACCTTTCTCTGTCTTGCATTAGTATTCACCCCCTGAGTCAGCACTTTGTAGGACCACCTTTCTCTGTCTTGTATTAGTATTCAGCCCCTGAGTCAGCACTTTGTAGGACCACCTTTCTCTGTCTTGTATTAGTATTCACCCCCTAAGTCAGCACTTTGTAGGACCACCTTTCTCTGTCTTGTATTAGTATTCACTCCCCTGAGTCAGCACTTTGTAGGGCCACCTTTCTCTGTCTTGTATTAGTATTCAGCCCCGGAGTCAGCACTTTGTAGGACCACCTTTCTCTGTCTTGTATTAGTATTCACCCCCCTGTAGTCAGCACTTTGTAGGACCACCTTTCTCTGTCTTGTATTAGTATTCACCCCCTGAGTCAGCACTTTGTAGGACCACCTTTCTCTGTCTTGTATTAGTATTCACCCCCCTGTAGTCAGCACTTTGTAGGATCACCTTTCTCTGTCTTGTATTAGTATTCAGCCCCTGAGTCAGCACTTTGTAGGACCACCTTTCTCTGTCTTGTATTAGTATTCAGCCCCTGAGTCAGCACTTTGTAGGACCACCTTTCTCTGTCTTGTATTAGTATTCACCCCCCTGAGTCAGCACTTTGTAGGACCACCTTTCTCTGTCTTGTATTAGTATTCACCCCCCTGTAGTCAGCACTTTGTAGGACCACCTTTCTCTGTGTTTTGGGGTCTCTCCAGCTTTGCTCATATAGGAGGTGACATTTTCTCTTTTTCTCGCTCAGTGATTGGATGGAGACGTCTGTGATGTCACACAAGAATCTGCTCTGATCTAAACCCTCCATTGTAGATCTGCAGGATAAGTGTTGTGGTCCTGCTGGAAGGTGAACCTATGCCCCAGTCTCAGGTCTTCTGTAGCCTCTAACAGGTTTTCCTCTAGGATTGTCCTGTATTTAGCTCCATTTATCTTCCATCATCTCCGAGCAGCTTCCCTGCCTCTGCTGTAGAAAAGCCTCCCCACAGCAGGATGCTGCCTCCACCATGTGCGACGGTGGGGATGGGCTTCTTGGGATACTACCTCCAGCATGTGTGATGGAGCAGGAATGGACACCAGGCTGGCAAACACTCCAAAAAGACCCTTTTTGGGACTGGAAGGTTAGAGCACCAGACATGAATATAATTCCTGAGAGGTCACAATATGAGGAACAAATCTAGGAAAAGGGGCAAAGGGTAATCTGACACTAGGGAAAAACACACTGGTGCAACACATTCCCCCTCAAATTGTGTACGGACCCGTCACCTCTACAAGTCACTTGTCAAGTACACGTAGTCATGGCTGACCTGACTTGGCTTCATTATGATGTCCTCTGTGACTTACACTCTCTGCTTCATGCATTGGCATTGTAGCTCTCCCAAATCACTGCCTAGGAGAACATCTGCAGGCCGCTCATCAACCCAAACACATCACCTGACCCCTAAAGTCAAAGTTCCCCCGGCTCTTCTTACTATCGAGGTTCCTCAGGGTTCAGTCCTAGGTCTCCTCCTCTTACTGTCAGGGCTCCTCAGGGTTCAGTCCTAGGTCTCCTCCTCTTACTGTCAGGGTTCCTCAGGGTTCAGTCCTAGGTCCCCTCCTCTTACTGTCGGGGGTCCTCAGGGTTCAGTCCTAGGTCTCCTCCTCTTACTGTTAGGATTCCTCAGGGTTCAGTCCTAGGTCTCCTCCTCTTACTGTCGGGGTTGCTCAGGGTTCAGTCCTAGGTCTCCTCCTCTTACTGTCAGGGCTCCTCAGGGTTCAGTCCTAGGTCCCCTCCTCTTACTGTCAGGGTTCCTCAGGGTTCAGTCCTAGGTCTCCTCCTCTTACTGTCAGGGCTCCTCAGGGTTCAGTCCTAGGTCCCCTCCTCTTACTGTCAGGGTTCCTCAGGGTTCAGTCCTAGGTCTCCTCCTCTTACTGTTGGGGTTCCTCAGGGTTCAGTCCTAGGTCTCCTCCTCTTACTGTTGGGGTTCCTCAGGGTTCAGTCCTAGGTCTCCTCCTCTTACTGGTCAGGGCTCCTCAGGGTTCAGTTCCTAGGTCTCCTCCTCTTACTGTTGGGATTCCTCAGGGTTCAGTCCTAGGTCTCCTCCTCTTACTGTTGGGGTTGCTCAGGGTTCAGTCCTAGGTCTCCTCCTCTTACTGTCGGGGTTCCTCAGGGTTCAGTCCTAGGTCCCTCCTCTTACTGTCGGGTTGCTCAGGGTTCAGTCCTAGGTCTCCTCCTCTTACTGTCGGGGTTCCTCAGGGTTCAGTCCTAGGTCTCCTCCTCTTACTGTCAGGGCTCCTCAGGGTTCAGTCCTAGGTCTCCTCCTCTTACTGTCAGGGTTCCTCAGGGTTCAGTCCTAGGTCCCTCCTCTTACTGTTAGGATTCCTCAGGGTTCAGTCCTAGGTCTCCTCCTCTTACTGTCGGGGTTGCTCAGGGTTCAGTCCTAGGTCTCCTCCTCTTACTGTCAGGGCTCCTCAGGGTTCAGTCCTAGGTCCCCTCCTCTTACTGTCAGGGTTCCTCAGGGTTCAGTCCTAGGTCTCCTCCTCTTACTGTTGGGGTTCCTCAGGGTTCAGTCCTAGGTCTCCTCCTCTTACTGTTGGGGTTCCTCAGGGTTCAGTCCTAGGTCTCCTCCTCTTACTGTCAGGGCTCCTCAGGGTTCAGTCCTAGGTCTCCTCCTCTTACTGTTGGGATTCCTCAGGGTTCAGTCCTAGGTCTCCTCCTCTTACTGTTGGGGTTGCTCAGGGTTCAGTCCTAGGTCTCCTCCTCTTACTGTCGGGGTTCCTCAGGGTTCAGTCCTAGGTCCCCTCCTCTTACTGTCGGGGTTGCTCAGGGTTCAGTCCTAGGTCTCCTCCTCTTACTGTCGGGGTTCCTCAGGGTTCAGTCCTAGGTCTCCTCCTCTTACTGTCAGGGCTCCTCAGGGTTCAGTCCTAGGTCTCCTCCTCTTACTGTCAGGGTTCCTCAGGGTTCAGTCCTAGGTCTCCTCCTCTTACTGTCGGGGTTCCTCAGGGTTCAGTCCTAGGTCTCCTCCTCTTACTGTCGGGGTTCCTCAGGGTTCAGTCCTAGGTCCCCTCCTCTTACTGTCGGGGTTGCTCAGGGTTCAGTCCTAGGTCTCCTCCTCTTACTGTCGGGGTTCCTCAGGGTTCAGTCCTAGGTCTCCTCCTCTTACTGTCGGGGTTCCTCAGGGTTCTGTCCTAGGTCTCCTCCTCTTACTGTCAGGGTTCCTCAGGGTTCAGTCCTAGGTCCCCTCCTCTTACTGTTAGGATTCCTCAGGGTTCAGTCCTAGGTCTCCTCCTCTTACTGTCGGGGTTGCTCAGGGTTCAGTCCTAGGTCTCCTCCTCTTACTGTCAGGGCTCCTCAGGGTTCAGTCCTAGGTCCCCTCCTCTTACTGTCAGGGTTCCTCAGGGTTCAGTCCTAGGTCTCCTCCTCTTACTGTTGGGGTTCCTCAGGGTTCAGTCCTAGGTCTCCTCCTCTTACTGTTGGGGTTCCTCAGGGTTCAGTCCTAGGTCTCCTCCTCTTACTGTCAGGGCTCCTCAGGGTTCAGTCCTAGGTCTCCTCCTCTTACTGTTGGGATTCCTCAGGGTTCAGTCCTAGGTCTCCTCCTCTTACTGTTGGGGTTGCTCAGGGTTCAGTCCTAGGTCTCCTCCTCTTACTGTCGGGGTTCCTCAGGGTTCAGTCCTAGGTCCCTCCTCTTACTGTCGGGGTTGCTCAGGGTTCAGTCCTAGGTCTCCTCCTCTTACTGTCGGGGTTCCCCAGGGTTCAGTCCTAGGTCTCCTCCTCTTACTGTCAGGGCTCCTCAGGGTTCAGTCCTAGGTCTCCTCCTCTTACTGTCAGGGTTCCTCAGGGTTCAGTCCTAGGTCTCCTCCTCTTACTGTCGGGGTTCCTCAGGGTTCAGTCCTAGGTCTCCTCCTCTTACTGTCGGGGTTCCTCAGGGTTCAGTCCTAGGTCCCCTCCTCTTACTGTCGGGGTTGCTCAGGGTTCAGTCCTAGGTCTCCTCCTCTTACTGTCGGGGTTCCTCAGGGTTCAGTCCTAGGTCTCCTCCTCTTACTGTCGGGGTTCCTCAGGGTTCTGTCCTAGGTCTCCTCCTCTCTATCCACTGCCCGTACTGGACAAACCATCAGTAGATTGTACCATCTCTCTGCTGACGACACCCAGTTATACACGTCTTCTCCTGACATCACCCCACATTACTACACAATACCAGTGATTGTCTGTCTGCTGTCTCTACCATCATGGCTTCTCTCTACCTTAAACTGAACTTCTGGTGTGTTCTCCATCTTCTAATCTTCCGATACCTATTATTGCCATTTCTATATGTGGCTCTCCCATTGCTCCTCAGCAGCCCCCGCTGTCCTGGGTTATATGTGACTGGGATCTCTCGCTCAGGTCACCTACACCTCACACGTCTCCACAATCCTTGTCTGGATTATTGGGATTCTCTACTGATCGGTCTCCATTGAAGGAGACTTTCAGATTTGCGTTTTGCAAATCCAGCGGATTCTGCCTTTTATTTGCAATAAATGGATCGTGTAACATTGTGTAACATTGTGTAACATTGTGTAACATTGTGAGCTGCCCAGTGCATTCCCTATGGAGTCCAAGACATGAGGAGACTCGTGGTTTCCTCTGGATCCACATAATCGGACCTTCAGGCGTTTTCTAAAACAGTAATTAGTAGATATTTTTTCCTGGTGCCTGAAAAATGCAAAATCAGCTGAATTTACAACACACAGAAGACTGCGAGGATCCGCTCTGAGGCTCTGCACCAAAAGCCGATACTGGCAAGATGCAGCAATCACGCCGCGCGTGACCGAGGAGCCCCAGCTACCCCCACCCGCCGAGCGTGCCGCGCGTGACCGAGGAGCCCCAGCGACCTCCCCCCCACCCGCGCGACGGATGCCCACGACCTGCGCGGTGACCGAGGAGCCCCCTAGCGACCCCCCCCCGCGTGACCGAGGAGCCCCAGCGACCCCCACCCCGCGTGACCGAGGAGCCCAGCGACCCCCACCCCGCGTGACCGAGGAGCCCCAGCGACCCCCACCCCGCGCGTGACCGAGGAGCCCCAGCGACCCCCCCCACCCGCCGCGCAGTGACCAGAGGAGCCCCAGCGACCCCCCCCACCCGCCGCGCGTGACAGAGGAGCCCCAGCGACCCCCCCACCCGCCGCAGCGTGACAGAGGAGCCCCAGCGCCCCCCCCACCCGCCGCGCGTGACAGAGGAGCCCCAGCGGCCCCCCACCGCCGCCGTGACAAGGAGCCCCAGCGGCCCCCCCCACCCGCCGCACGTGACAGAGGAGCCCCAGCGCCCCCCCACCCCCCGCGCGTGACAGAGGAGCCCCAGCGGCCCCCCCCACCCCCCGCGTGACAGAGGAGCCCCAGCGACCCCCCACACCCGCCGCGCGTGACAGAGGAGCCCCAGCGACCCCCACACCCGCCGCGCGTGACAGAGGAGCCCCAGCGACCCCACCCGCCGCGCGTGCACAGAGGACCCCAGCGACCCCATCCGCCGGTACGGCGCATCGGTGACCAAGGAACCCCAGCAACCCCATCCGCCGCGCGGTAACCGGAGCCTCCACTCCTGTGTTTAATGGTGGGGAGTATGTGGGCAGCGGATCACTGGAGGCAGGAGCGTGCTGTAGGGCCAGTGATCACATGGACCCGCTGTATAAGATCATGTAATATTCACTGCTGCCCCCGCCATCACCCCTCACTACTGACAGCGGCACCGAGAGGTGAGAGGTATGATGGGCAGCGCGTGAGACCACCTGCGGCTGCTGCAGCCACTGGGGGAATGAAGGTTTTTCCCTTTTCTCCTCTTGTGGTCTATATCTCACACATATATCTATACATCCCCTGCCCGCACCCATGGCCACGCTCTATAGACACTCACAGGCTCCATAGATCCTCAAAGGTCTCCTGACTCAGCGGAGGCTCCATCCCTCCCTCACTCGGTGGGTCCATGAGGGCCGAGACACTGGGGGAGAAAAGACAGTGATGTCACAGGAGGCAGTATACAGTGTATATACACACACACAGGAGGCAGTATACAGTGTATATACACACACACACACACACACACACACACACACACAGGAGGCAGTATACAGTGTATATATACACACAGGAGGCAATATACAGTGTATATACACACACACACAGAAACATATACAGGAGGCAGTATACAGTGTATACACACACACACACAAGGAGGCATATACAGTGTATATACACCAGGAAGCAGTTACAGTGTTATACACACCACAGGAGGCAAATACAGAGGCGCAGTACACAGTATAACACACAGGAGGCAGATAACCAGTAGTATAACACAGGGGCAGATAACAGTGTATACACACAGGAGGCAGTATACAGTGTTATACACACAGAGGCAGTATACAGTGTATATATACACACAGGAGGCAGTATACAGTGTATACACACACACACACACACAGGAGGCAGTAACAGTGTATATACACACACAGGAGGCAGTATCAGTGTATAACACCACACACACACAGGAGGCATATCGTGATATACACAGAGGCAATACAGGAGCGCAGTATACAGTGTTATACACACACAGGAGGCAGTATACAGTGTATATACACCACACAGGAGGCATATACAGGGGCAGTAACAGTATAACACACAGGAGGCAGTATACAGGCGCGTACATTAACACACCACAGGAGGCAGTATACAGTGGTATATACACACAAGGAGGCAGTATACAGTTATACACCACAAGCAAGGAGTACAGTGTATATAACACACAGGAGGCAGTATACAGTGATATACATACACACACAGGCAGCAGTACACCAAGGAGGCAGTATACACAAGTATACATCACACACACAGGAGGCATATACAGGGCGCATACACAGTATACACACAGGAGGCAGTTATACAGTTATTACACACACAGGAGGAAGTATACAGGGTCGCATACACAGTATACACACACAGGAGGCAGTATACAGGGCGCAGATACACAGTATACACACACAGGAGGCAGTATACAGGGCGCAGTACACAGTATACACACAGGAGGCAAGTATACAGGCGCAGTACACATATACACACACAGGAGGCAATATCAGGCAGTACTAGTATACACACACAGGAGGCAGTATACAGGTCATATACACAGTACACACACAGGAGGCAGTTTTACAGGGCGCTAGTACACAGTGGGCATATAACACACAACCCCACAGGAGGCAGTATACGGGCGCAGTACACGTATACACACACAGGAGGCAGTATACAGGGGCAGTATACAGTATATACACCACACAGGAGGCAGTATACAGGGCAGTACACATAACACACAAGAAGTAAGGATACACACACACACCAGGAGGCATATACAGGGCGCAGTACACAGTATACACACACAGGAGGCAGTATACAGGGCGTATACACACCACGATACACAGTTATACACACACAGAAGAGGCAGTATACAGGGCATACCACACACAGGAGGCATATACAGGGCGCATACAAGTATAACACACACAGGAGGCAGTATACAGGGCTACACAACACACAGAGCAGTATACAGTGTAGTATACACACACAGGAGGCAGTATATACAACGGGCAGTATACATGTTATACACACACAGGAGGCATATACAGGTATACCACACAGGAGGCAGTATACAGGGCGCAGTACACAGTATACACACACAGGCATACAGGGCAATACGTATAACACACTCAGGGCGCAGTACACAGTTATACACACACAGGAGGCAATATACAGGGCGCAGTACACAGTATACACACACAGGAGGCAGTATACAGGGCGCAGTACACAGTATACACACACAGGAGGCAGATGTATACAGGGCGCAGTACACAGTATACACACACAGGAGGCAAGTATACAGGGCGCAGTACACAGTTATACACACACAGAGGAGCATGTATAACAGGGCGCAGTACACAGTATACACACACACAGGAGGCAGTATACAGGGCGCAGATACAGTATACACACACAGGAGGCAAGTATACAGGGCGCAATACACAGTATACACACACAGGAGGCAGTATACAGGGCGCAGTACACAGTATACACACAGGACAGTACAGGGCAGTACAAGTATACACACACAGGGCGCAGTACACAGTATACACACACAGGAGGCAGTATACAGGGCGCATACACAGTATACACACACAGGAGGCAGTATACAGGGCGCAGTACACAGTATACACACACAGGAGGCAGTATACAGGGCGCAGTACACAGTATACACACACAGGAGGCAGTATACAGGGCGCAGTACACAGTATACACACACACAGAAGAAAGTATACAGGGCGCAGAACACAGTATACACACACACAGGAGGCAGTATACAGGGCGCATACACAGTATACACACACAGGAGGCAGTATACAGGGCGCAGTCCACAGTATACACACACAGGAGGCAGTTACAGGGCGCAGTACACAGTATACACACACAGGAGGCAATTACAGGGCGCAGTCCACAGATATACACACACAAAGAAAGTATACAGGGCGCAGTACACAGTTATCACACACAGGAGGCATATACAGGGCGCAGTACACAGTATTACACACAAAGAAGAAAGTATACAGGGCGCAATACACAGTATACACACACAGGAGGCAGTATACAGGGCGCAATACGCAGTATATACACACACAGGAGGCAGTATACAGGGCGCAATACACAGTATATACACACACAGGAGGCAGTATACAGGGCGCAGTACACCGTATAACACACACACAGGACATAACACACACACAGGAGCAATATACAGGGCGCAGAACACAGTATACACACACAGGAGGCAGTATACAGGGCGGCAGTACACAGTATATCACACACAGGAGGCAGTATACAGGGCGCAGTACACAGTATATACACACAGGAGGCAGTATACAGGGGCAGTGCACAGTATATACACACAGGAGGCAGTATACAGGGTGCAGTGACACAGTATACACACACAGGAGGCAGTATACAGGGCGCAGTACACAGTATATCACACACAGGAGGCAGTATACAGGGCGCAGTACACAGTATATACACACAGGAGGCAGTATCAGGGCCAGAACAGTATACACACACAAGAGGCAGTATACAGGGCGCAGTACACAGTAACACACACAGGGGCAGTATACAGGGCGCACAGTACACACACAGCTACACAAACACAGAGGCATAATACAGGGCGCAGTAACAGTATACACACACAGGAGGCAGTATACAGGGCCAGTACACAGTATACACAACAGGAGGCAGTATACAGGGCGCAACACAGTATACACACACAGAGAAGTATACAGGCGCAGTAAATAACACACACAGGAGGCAGTATACAGGGCGCAGTACACAGTATACACACAGGGCAGTTACAAGGGCAAAACAGTATACACACACAGAAGAGTTCGGGCAGTACACAGTTACCACACAGGAGGCAGTATACAGGGCGCAGTACACAGTATACACACACAAGGCATATACAGGGCGCAGTACACAGTATACACACACAGGAGGCAGTATACAGGGCGCAGAACACAATATACACACAGAGGCAGTATACAGGGCGCATACAAGTATACACAACAGGAGGCAGTATACAGGGCGCAGTACACAGTATACACACACAGAGGCAATATACAGGGCGCATACACAGTATACACACACAGGAGGCAGTATACAGGGCGCAGTACACAGTATAACACACACAGGAGGCATATACAGGGCGCAGTACACAGTATAACAACAAGGAGGCAGTATACAGGGCAGTACACAGTATATACACACACAGGAGGCAGTATACAGGGCGCAGAACACAGTATACACACAAGGAGGCAGTATACAGGGCGCAGTACACAGTATACACACACAGGAGGCATATACAGGCGCAGTACACAGTATAACACACACAGGAGCAATATACAGGGCGCAGTACACAGTATACACACACAGGAGGCATATACAGGGCGCAGTACACAGTATACACACACAGGAGGCAGTATACAGGGCGCAGTAACACAGTATACACACACAGGAGGCAGTATACAGGGCGCATACACAGTATACACACACGGAGGCATATACAGGCGCATACACAGTATACACAAGGAGCAGTATACAGGGCGCAATACACAGTATACACACACAGGAGGCAGTATACAGGGCGCAGTACACAGTATACACACACAGGAGGCCAGTATACAGGGGCAGATACACAGTATACACACACAGAGGCAGTATACAGGGCGCGAGTACACAGTATACACACACAGGAGGCAGTATACAGGGCGCAGTACACAGTATACACACACAGGAGGCAGTATACAGGGCGCAGTACACAGTGATACACACACAGAGGCAGTATACAGGGCGCAGTACACAGTATACACACACAGGAGGCAATATACAGGGCGCAGTACACAGTATACACAACAGGAAGGACAAGTATACAGGGCGCAGTACACAGTATACACACACAGGAGGCAGTATACAGGGCGCAGTACACAGTATATACACACACAGGAGGCAGTATACAGGGCGCAGAACACAGTATACACACACAGGAGGCAGTATACAGGGCGCAGTACACAGTAATACACACACAGGAGGCAGTATACAGGGCGCAGTAAACAGTATACACACACAGGAGGCAGTATACAGGGCGCAGTACACAGTATACACACACACAGGAGCAAGTATACAGGGCGCAGTAACACAGTATACACACACAGGAGGCAGTATACAGGGCGCAGTACACAGTATACACACACACAGGAGGCAGTATACAGGGCGCAGTACACAGTATAACACACAGGAGGCAGTATACAGGGCGCAAGTACACAGTATACACACACAGGAGCAGTATACAGGGCGGCAGTTACAACAGTTAGAACACATACACACAGGAGGCAGTATACAGGGCGCAGTACACAGTATACACACAGGGAAGAAAGTATACAGGGCGCATACACAGTATACACACACAGGAGGCAGTATACAGGGCGCAAGATACACAAGTATACACACACAGAAGAAAGTATACAGGGCGCAATACACAGTATACACACACAGGAGGCAGTATCAGGGCGCAGTAACAGTATACACACACAGGAGGCAGTATACAGGGCGCGCAAGTACACAGTATACACACACAGGAGCAATATACAGGGCGCAGTACACAGTATACACACACAGAGGCAAGTATACAGGGCGCAGATACACAGTATACACACAAAACACCCCCCGCTGTCTCCGGTATATACACGGTATACACACACACCCCGCTGTCTCGTATATACACGGTATACACACACCCCGCTGTCTCCGGTATATACACGTATACACAGCACACCCGCTGTCTCCGGTATAACACACCGTATACACACAGACCCCGCTGTCTCCGGTATATCACACAGTATACACACAAACCCCGCTGTCTCCGGTATAATACACGTGTATACAACACACCCCCGCTGTCTCGGTATATACACGAACCGCACACCCCGCTGTCTCCGGTATATACACGGTATACACACACACCCCCGCTGTCTCCGGTATAACACAGATACACAGCACACCCCGCTGTCTCCGGTATATACACGGTAAAACACAGCACACCCCGCTGTCTCCGGTATATACAGTTATCACACCCCGCTGTCTCCGGTATACACAGGTATAACACAGCACACCCCGCTGTCTCCGGTATATACACAGTATACACACACACCCCGCTGTCTCCGGTATATACACCAGCACACCCCGCTGTCTCCGGTAATATACACGGTATACACAGCACACCCCGCTGTCTCCGGTATATACACGGTATACACACCACCCGCTGTCTCCGTATATCACGTATACACACACCCGCTGTCTCCGGTATATACACGGTATCACACAGCACACCCCGCTGTCTCCGGTATATACACGTATACACAGCACACCCCGCTGTCTCCGGTATATACACGTATACACAGCACACCCCGCTGTCTCCGGTATATACAACGGTATACACAGCACACCCCGCTGTCTCCGGTATATACACGTATACACAGCACACCCCGCTGTCTCCGGTATATCAACACCGGTATACACAGCACACCCCGCTGTCTCCGGTTATATACACACACACCCCGCTGTCTCCGGTATACAACACGCACACCCCGCTGTCTCCGGTATTACACGTATACACAGCACACCCCGCTGTCTCCGGTATATTACACGTATATACACGCACTCCCGCTGTCTCCGGTATATACCGTATTACACAGCACACCCCGCTGTCTCCGGTATATACACGTATACACAGCACACCCGCTGTCTCCCGTCGTATATACACGGTATACACAGCCCCCGCTGTCTCCGGTATATACACGGTATACACAGCACACCCCGCTGTCTCCGGTATATACACGGTATACACAGCACCCGCTGCTTCTCCGGTATATACACAGGTATACACAGACACCCCGCTGTCTCCGGTATATACACAGTATACACAGCACACCCCGCTGTCTCCGGTATATACACAGTATACACAGCACCCCCGCTGTCTCCGTATATACACGGTATAACACAGCACACCCCGCTGTCTCCGGTATATACACGGTATACACACCCCTCGCTGTCTCCGGTATATACACGGTATACACAGCACACCCCGCTGTCTCCGGTATCATTTACAAGCACATCCCCGCTGTCTCCGGTATATACACGGTATACACAGCACCCCCGCTGTCTCCGGTATAACATATACCCCGGTATACACAGCACACCCGCTGTCTCCGGTATATACACGGTATACACACGCACCCCGCTGTCTCCGGTATATACACGGTATACACAGCACACCCCGCTGTCTCCGGTATACACACGGTATACACAGCACACCCACCTGTCTCCGGTATATACACACACCGTATCAGCACACCACCGTCTCCGGTATACACGGTATACACAGCACACCCCTGCTTCGGTCATCCGCTCACCTGTACTACACGGTATACACAGCACCACCGATCAGTACACGCCCCCTCGTGTC
Source organism: Allobates femoralis (assembly GCA_033576535.1). NCBI lineage: Eukaryota > Metazoa > Chordata > Amphibia > Anura > Aromobatidae > Allobates > Allobates femoralis. The sequence goes on along the minus strand of JARQOC010000004.1, from coordinate 35,935,676 downwards.
TCCGGTATACACACGGTATACACAGCACACCCCGCTGTCTCCGGTATATACACGGTATACACAGCACACCCCGCTGTCTCCGGTATATACACGGTATACACAGCACACCCCGCTGTCTCCGGTATATACACGTATACACACACACCCCGCTGTCTCCGGTATATACACGGTATACACAGCACACCCCGCTGTCTCCGGTATATAACACGTATAACAGCACACCCGCTGTCTCGGTATATAACACGTATAACAGCACACCCCGCTGTCTCCGGTATATACACGTATACACAGCACACCCCGCTGTCTCGGTATATACACGTATACACAGCACACCCCGCTGTCTCCGGTATATACACGTATACACAGCACACCCGCTGTCTCCGGTATATACACGGTATACACAGCACACCCGCTGTCTCCGGTATATACACGGTATACACAGCACACCCCCGTCCTGTCCGGTATAACACACCCGCTGTCTCGGTATATACACAGCACACCCCGCTGTCTCCGGTATATAACCACAGTATACACAGCACACCCCGCTGTCTCCGGTATATACACACAGTATACACAGCACACACCCCGCTGTCTCCGGTATATACACAGCCCACCCCGCTGTCTCCGGTATAACACGTATACAACACACCCTGGATCTCACGACCCGCTGTCTCCGGTATATACACGGTATACACAGCACACCCCGCTGTCTCGGTATATCACTACGCACACCCCGCTGTCTCCGGTATATACACGGTATACACAGCACACCCGCTGTCTCCGGTAATAACACTTACAGCACCCGCTGTCTCTATATACACTAACACACACCCGCTGTCTCCGGTATATACACGGTATACACAGCACACCCCGCTGTCTCCGGTATATACACGGTATACACAGCACACCCCGCTGTCTCCGGTATATACACAGTATACACAGCACACCCCGCTGTCTCCGGTATATACACAGCACTCCCCGCTGTCTCCGGTATATACACACAGCACACCCCGCTGTCTCCGGTATATACACAGCACTCCCCGGTGTCTCCGGTATATACACGGTATACACAGCACACCCCGCTGTCTCCGGTATATACACGGTATACACAGCACACCCCGCTGTCTCCGGTATATACACAGTATACACAGCACACCCCGCTGTCTCCGGTATATACACGGTATACACAGCACACCCCGCTGTCTCCGGTATACACACGGCATACACAGCACACCCCGCTGTCTCCGGTATATACACAGCACACCCCGCTGTCTCCGGTATATACACGGTATACACAGCACACCCCGGTGTCTCCGGTATATACACGGTATACACAGCACACCCCGCTGTCTCCGGTATATACACGGTATACACAGCACACCTCGCTGTCTCCGGTATATACACGGTATACACAGCACACCCCGCTGTCTCCGGTATATACACGGTATACACAGCACACCCCGCTGTCTCCGGTATATACACAGTATACACAGCACACCCCGCTGTCTCCGGTATATACACGGTATACACAGCACACCCCGCTGTCTCCGGTATATACACGGTATACACAGCACACCCCGCTGTCTCCGGTATATACACAGCACACCCCGCTGTCTCCGGTATATACACGGTATACACAGCACACCCCGCTGTCTCCGGTATATACACGGTATACACAGCACACCCCGCTGTCTCCGGTATATACACGGTATACACAGCACACCCCGCTGTCTCCGGTATATACACGGTATACACAGCACACCCCGCTGTCTCCGGTATATACACGGTATACACAGCACACCTCGCTGTCTCCGGTATATACACAGCACTCCCCGCTGTCTCCGGTATATACACAGCACACCCCGCTGTCTCCGGTATATACACAGCACTCCCCGGTGTCTCCGGTAATATACACAGCACTCCCCGGTGTCTCCGGTATATACACAGCACTCCCCGGTGTCTCCGGTATATACACAGCACACCCTGGTGTCTCCGGTATACACCCCCTCCACCCCCTGCTGTCTCCGGTATTTTCCGGTTCTCACCAGTTTCCGTTTCTTCCTTCGTTTTTCTCTTCTCTTCTTCTCCTCGTGTTGGGAATTTCCCAATCCCGTCATGCACCGCGCAGACTCCGCCTCCTATACAGCGCTACACTAAAACTACTTCTGGCAGCTGGAACGCAAACAAACGAGATCATTTCCGGGTCAGGATGCCGGGGGGGTTCTGATTGGTGGACTGAGATACTGAAGTATAAGAAGCCGCAGACAGACACCGGTACACGCCCACCTGCAGAATGTCTGAGGAGCGCGCTCTGATTGGTCAGTCCCTCACCAAGGTGATGAGGAAAAATAATGATAACCAATAAGGCGACAGGAGGCGGAGCCACGGGAGAACAGACCGAGGAGCCGGGAGGAGGCGGCGAGAGAGCGGCCCCGGTACCGTATACACATTATATATTATTATTATTATTATTATTATTATTATTATATATTATTATTTCTATAGCGCCATTCCAGTCGTGAGGCGGTGCGGTGGACCGGGTCTTATTGCAGGTTGTAGCTTGGAGGAACAGGTGGGTCTTCAGGCCTCTTTTGAAGTTCCAGTCGTGAGGCGGTGTGGTGAGTTGTTACCTCAGTATCTGTAAGGCCTCATGCACACGCTGAGTATTTGGTGAGTTGTTACCTCAGTATCTGTAAGGCCTCGTGCACACGCTGAGTATTTGGTGAGTTTTACCTCAGTATTTGTAAGGTCTCGTGCACACGCTGAGTATTTGGTGAGTTGTTACCTCAGTATCTGTAAGGCCTCGTGCACACGCTGAGTATTTGGTGAGTTGTTACCTCAGTATCTGTAAGGCCTCGTGCACACGCTGAGTATTTGATGAGTTATTACCTCAGTATCTGTAGGGCCTCGTGCACACGCTGAGTATTTGGTGAGTTGTTACCTCAGTATCTGTAAGGCCTCGTGCACACGCTGAGTATTTGGTGAGTTGTTACCTCAGTATCTGTAAGGCCTCGTGCACACGCTGAGTATTTGATGAGTTATTACCTCAGTATCTGTAAGGCCTCGTGCACACGCTGAGTATTTGGTGAGTTGTTACCTCAGAATTTGTAAGGCCTCGTGCACACACTGAGTATTTGGTGAGGTATTACCTCAGTATCTGTAAGGCCTCGTGCACACGCTGAGTATTTGGTGAGTTGTTACCTCAGTATCTGTAAGGCCTCGTGCACACGCTGAGTATTTGGTGAGTTGTTACCTCAGTATCTGTAAGGCCTCGTGCACACGCTGAGTATTTGGTGAGTTGTTACCTCACTATCTGTAAGGCCTTGTGCACACGCTGAGTATTTGGTGAGTTGTTACCTCAGTATTTGTAAGGTCTCGTGCACACGCTGAGTATTTGGTGAGTTGTTACCTCAGTATTTGTAAGACCTCGTGCACACGCTGAGTATTTGGTGAGTTGTTACCTCAGTATCTGTAAGGCCTCGTGCACACGCTGAGTATTTGGTGAGTTGTTACCTCAGTATCTGTAAGGCCTCGTGCACACGCTGAGTATTTGGTGAGTTGTTACCTCACTATCTGTAAGGCCTTGTGCACACGCTGAGTATTTGGTGAGTTGTTACCTCAGTATTTGTAAGGTCTCGTGCACACGCTGAGTATTTGGTGAGTTGTTACCTCAGTATTTGTAAGACCTCGTGCACACGCTGAGTATTTGGTGAGTTGTTACCTCAGTATCTGTAAGGCCTCGTGCACACGCTGAGTATTTGGTGAGTTGTTACCTCAGTATCTGTAAGGTCTCGTGCACACGCTGAGTATTTGGTGAGTTCTACCTCAGTATCTGTAAGGCCTCGTGCACACGCTGAGTATTTGGTGAGTTGTTACCTCAGTATCTGTAAGGCCTCGTGCACACGCTGAGTATTTGGTGAGTTGTTACCTCAGTATCTGTAAGGCCTCGTGCACACGCTGAGTATTTGGTGAGTTGTTACCTCAGTATATGTAAGGCCTCGTGCACACGCTGGGATTGGTATTGTTACTCAGTATTGTAAGGGCTCGTGTACAGTGAGTATTTGTGAGTTGTTACTCAGTATCTGTAAGGCCTCGTGCACAGCTGAGTATTTGGTGAGTTGTTACCTCAGTATCTGTAAGGCCTCGTGCACACGCTGAGTATTTGGTGAGTTTTACCTCAGTATTTGTAAGGCCTCGTGCACACGCTGAGTATTTGGTGAAGTTTTACCTCAGTATCTGTAAGGCCTCGTGCACACGCTGAGTATTTGTGAGTTTTACCTTCAGTATCTGTAAGGCCTCGTGCACACGCTGAGTATTTGGTGAGTTTTTACCTCAGTATATGTAAGGCCTCGTGCACACGCTGAGTATTTGGTGAGTTGTTACCTCAGTATATGTAAGGCCTCGTGCACACGCTGAGTATTTGGTGAGTTGTTACCTCAGTATCTGTAAGGCCTCGTGCACACGCTGAGTATTTGGTGAGTTTTTACCTCAGTATCTGTAAGGCCTCGTGCACACGCTGAGTATTTGGTGAGTTTTACCTCAGTATCTGTAAGGTCTCGTGCACACGCTGAGTATTTGGTGAGTTCTACCTCAGTATCTGTCAGGCTCAGTGCACACTGTGATATTTGTGAGTTATCATTCCCGAGGTCAAGAACCTCAGGGCCTCTAATGCACACATTGCGTATTTATAGATGTAGTCATAGTGTTGATGGTGCCAAAACACGCCCAACACACGCTCTAAGGCTGGTCAATTATGGCATTTACAATGATCAGTGCAAAGTGATAATGCCAAAATCAAGAGTACTCCAAAATTCAGAAACAATGGGTTAAAGTCTTGGGACTTAGACAAGAATGAAGAAAACATCAATAAAACATGATATTATAATTTACTTACAGACATTAGATGTGAATGTAACAGAAAGTTCTGTGATACTAGACATAGAATGAGCACACATCCCATATAACCAGGTGTATGTGTTCATTTACTATGTATCTAAGAGTTGTAATCTTATTAACAAATATATGTCAGTAAAGAAAATGAACACACATGTATATAACTAGGTATATGTGTTCATTTCTACTATTATCTACAGATATTTAATCGTTCATTCCACAACTATAATGCTCAGGTAACATATATACACCTGGTTATATGGGATATGTGTTAATTTCCTATTATCTACATGATATTTATCTTTATTCCACACCTATAATGCTCAGGTAACATATATACACCTGGTTATATGGGATATGTGTTAATTTTCCTATTATCTACAGATATTTCACTTTATTCCACACCTATAATGCTCAGTAACATAATATACACCTGGTTATATGGGATATGTGTTATTTTCCTATTATCTACAGATATTTCACTTCATTCCACACCTAATGCTCAGGTAACATAATATACACCTGGTTATATGGGATATGTTTCATTCTTCTATTAGCTACTGATATTTCATCTTCATTCCACACCTATAATGCTCAGGTAACATAATATACACCTGGTTATATGGGATATGTGTTCATTCTCCTATTATCCCACAAATATTTCATTTCATTCCACACCTATAATGCTCAGGTAACATAATATACACCTGGTTATATGGGATATGTGTTCATTCTCCTATTATCTACAGATATTTCATCTTCATTCCACACCTATAATGCTCAGGTAACATAATATACACCTGGTTATATGGGATATGTGTTCATTCTCCTATTATCTACAGATATTTCACGTTCATTCCACACCTATAATGCTCAGGTAACATAATATACACCTGGTTATATGGTATATGTGTTCATTCTTCTATTATCTACAGATATTTCATCTTCATTCCACACCTATAATGCTCAGGTAACGTAATATACACCTGGTTATCTGGGATATGTGTTCATTCTTCTATTATCTACAGATATTTCACGTTCATTCCACACCTATAATGCTCCGGTAACATAATATACATCTGGTTATATGGGATATGTGTTCATTCTCCTATTATCTACTGATATTTCATGTTCATTCCACACCTATAATGCTCAGGTAACATAATATACACCTGGTTATATGGGATATGTGTTCATTCTCCTGTTATCTACAGATCTTTAATCTTCATTCCACACCTATAATGCTCAGGTAACATAATATACACCTGGTTATATGGGATATGTTATCATTCTTCTATTATCTACAGATATTTCATCTTCATTCCACACCTATAATGCTCCGGTAACATAATATACATCTGGTTATATGGGATATGTGTTCATTCCTATTATCTACTGATATTTCATGTTCATTCCACACCTATAATGCTCAGGTAACATAATATACACCTGGTTATATGGGATATGTGTTCATTCTCCTGTTATCTACAGATCTTTAATCTTCATTCCACACCTATAATGCTCAGGTAACATAATATACACCTGGTTATATGGGATATGTGTTCATTCTCCTGTTATCTACAGATCTTTAATCTTCATTCCACACCTATAATGCTCAGGTAACATAATATACACCTGGTTATATGGGATATGTTATCATTCTTCTAATATCTACAGATATTTCATCTTCATTCCACACCTATAATGCTCAGGTAACATAATATACACCTGGTTATATGGGATATGTGTTCATTCCATGTCTGATACCCAAGAAACCTTTTATACATCTACATAATCTTTCGGTAATAAATTTATTATCTTCATTCTTTTTATTTATTCCTTTTCTTCATTCTTTTTATTACGTCCCGTCATTCTTTCAATGACAGTTTTTCTCTGCATGTTCCTCTCCTGGTTCCTCTCTTGGTTTTGGCTCACAAACACTGATGGACACTGATCAGTGATAGACTGCAGTGTGAAGCTGCTTCAGTAAGTGCACACACCAGGGAAAACTAAAGAGCACAGATGTCACGGAGACTTAGTCAGGCCCTGCAGCTCTCTGGCGCCCCCTTATCCTGCTGGTCAAATTCAGTATTGAAAGGAGCCCAGCTGCTCTAATTTATGTCATCTACTGCGGCACGTGAAGTAACGGAATGTTATCACCAGTTCCTGCCAGTAATGTATATATATCTCGATCCAGTCACCCTCAGGCCACAATATCACATAAATACAAACATTATGCTGCCACCACCGATCTCTATCAGGAGGATCGGTCACCTGTCTGGTAACGGGAGTTTGCGGGGATGTTTATCAGATCGTCATACAACAAGAAGAACAAAACTAAGTAAATTGATGACCCCAGAGAGTTGTCAGTGTTTACAGAAGATATACAAGGTATCACACAAGAGACAATTTACAGATATGTATAAAACAGTTATTACAATAACAGGGATTAATGTAGAATAATACAGAACCTGTGCCACGCGGTGGAGCTCCCAGGGTAAAGGGGGGACGGCACCCCGGAGATGGGTGAGGATTGCGGCCTCGCAGCACAGTGTGGGGCTACATCCTTCATTTAGCTGGAATGAAGCCAAAATGGACACTTTGGTTTAAGTAATGAGGCAGAAACTGTGACCCCCCCACGTTGTTCCACCTCACACAGGGGCTCGGGTTTGTGGATCCCACCACGTTGCTCCACTCTGGGGCTCGGGTTTGTGGACCCCACCACGTTGCTTCCCTCACACGGGGGGCTCAGGTTTGTGGACTCACCCAGCCGCACAACACTTACAAACCTTTCATGTTTCATATTCCTGGATGGGAGGCCACACATCCACAATATGAGCACCACGTTCACCCTGACTGCATTCCACCAAGATGATATCACATAGGACATATTTATGATGTTCAGAAGGTCAGAACCCATTTCCTAGGTTTCTGATGGGTTCACGGATCTCTAAGTGGTACCATAGGATCGGCAACAATGTCATCAATCTGACCATATTATGTGTGTGACATGAGCGGGTCTTATTAAATTTGACATTAACAAAACGATCTTTTAAGACAAAGAACTTTGGAGGGAAAAGACAAAAAGTTTTAGCTTCACTTTAGGTATTTATGACTCTGCCGACCATAAATACCAGATAGAGGAGGGGAAGAGAGAGAGAATCTGATCTACAGAAACCGGTAATGAGGGAAAGTCTCATGTCAGTATTGGACTTTACAAACATCTTAAAATAATGAGAAAAATTCATACTTTCCTGACAACAGACATCCCTCATTCCCACATTACCCCTCCTCGATCCTCTGCCACGTCTTATCGGAGCAGGACCAGAGATTGGATGAATTCTGGCTCCCGCTTTCCCATATCACCCGACTCACAGACCCAAAAAAAATCACTTCTTTTGTTCTTCATTTACGGCCCGGCGCAGTCACGCGGCGCCTCTAGCGGCGGAGTCACGCGGCGCCCTCTAGCGGTGGACGGTAATGATGGACCTGGTGAAGCCGGCACTATTCCAGTCAATCATTGCCTCCTGTGTATATCATTGCATCCTGTGACTGGATGGAGTCAATCATTAACCCCCAGTGTGCTGACACAGCTGAGGTCCCGGGTCACTGTGCCCGCAGGTGTGACTGGAGGATACACGCTATACATGAGGCTGCAGATGTGAGTACACCCTTGTGTAGATGGGGTTTATTAGTGATATTTACATTTGCTGTTTGTTTCTTCTGTTTGTAAAGAACCAAATTTACCAAAAAATGGCTATGACCACTGCCGTCTGCACCCTTCACTCCTTCATGACTGACACCTCTAGTACTTGGTACTGCTTCTCCCAGCTGTGGCGACACGCTGCCCCCTCTCCCCGCTGTGGCGACACACTGCCCCCTCTCCCGGCTGTGGCGACACGCTGCCCCCTCTCCCGGCTGTGGCGACACGCTGCCCCCTCTCCCGGCTGTGGGGACACGCTGCCCCCTCTCCCGGCTGTGGGGACACGCTGCCCCCTCTCCCGGCTGTGGGGACACGCTGCCCCCTCTCCCGGCTGTGGGGACACGCTGCCCCCTCTCCGGCTGTGGGGACACGCTGCCCCCTCTCCCGGCTGTGGGGACACGCTGCCCCCTCTCCCGGCTGTGGGGACACGCTGCCCCCTCTCCCGGCTGTGGCGCCACGCTGCCCCGTCTCCCGGCTGTGGCGCCACGCTGCCCCGTCTCCCGGCTGTGGCGCCACGCTGCCCCGTCTCCCGGCTGTGGCGCCACGCTGCCCCGTCTCCCGGCTGTGGCGCCACGCTGCCCCGTCTCCCGGCTGTGGCAACACGCTGATATCTGTGGTGGAGTACAGTGACTTTCCCACTCTCTCTGTTCTGCTTGTCCCCTCTATAATCCGAACCTCACATTTCCATCTCCAGGAATTCTCTCATGCTGCACCAGTTTTCTGGAATGCAGACAATCCAGTTAATTCGCAGTATCCATAGTTTAAAACGCCTTAAAAACACATCTCTTTAGACCGGCCAATCACTGCACTCCTGCTGTAACTGGTGAACTGTGGGCCGGAGCCTCGCTCCTCCTGTAACTGGTGAACTGTGGGCCGGAGCCTCGCTCCTCCTGTAACTGGTGAACTGTGGGCCGGAGCCTCGCTCCTCCTGTAACTGGTGAACTGTGGGCCGGAGCCTCGCTCCTCCTGTAACTGGTGAACTGTGGGCCGGAGCCTCGCTCCTCCTGTAACTGGTGAACTGTGGGCCGGAGCCTCGCTCCTCCTGTGACTGGTGAACTGTGGGCCGGAGCCTCGCTCCTCCTGTGACTGGTGAACTGTGGGCCGGAGCCTCGCTCCTCCTGTGACTGGTGAACTGTGGGCCGGAGCCTCGCTCCTCCTGTAACTGGTGAACTGTGGGCCGGAGCCTCGCTACTGGTGAACTGTGGGCCGGAGCCTCGCTCCTCCTGTGACTGGTGAACTGTGGGCCGGAGCCTCGCTCCTCCTGTGACTGGTGAACTGTGGGCCGGAGCCTCGCTCCTCCTGTAACTGGTGAACTGTGGGCCGGAGCCTCGCTCCTCCTGTAACTGGTGAACTGTGGGCCGGAGCCTCGCTCCTCCTGTAACTGGTGAACTGTGGGCCGGAGCCTCGCTACTGGTGAACTGTGGGCCGGAGCCTCGCTCCTCCTGTGACTGGTGAACTGTGGGCCGGAGCCTCGCTCCTCCTGTGACTGGTGAACTGTGGGCCGGAGCCTCGCTCCTCCTGTGACTGGTGAACTGTGGGCCGGAGCCTCGCTCCTCCTGTAACTGGTGAACTGTGGGCCGGAGCCTCGCTCCTCCTGTGGCTGGTGAACTGTGGGCCGGAGCCTCGCTCCTCCTGTGACTGGTGAACTGTGGGCCGGAGCCTCGCTCCTCCTGTGGCTGGTGAACTGTGGGCCGGAGCCTCGCTCCTCCTGTGGCTGGTGAACTGTGGGCCGGAGCCTCGCTCCTCCTGTAACTGGTGAACTGTGGGCCGGAGCCTCGCTCCTCCTGTGGCTGGTGAACTGTGGGCCGGAGCCTCGCTCCTCCTGTAACTGGTGAACTGTGGGCCGGAGCCTCGCTCCTCCTGTGGCTGGTGAACTGTGTGTTACTCTGTGATGTCTGTACTCTGCGATTAGTAAAGTGCTGCCAAATATGGACTCGGCCGAGCTGCGCGATGCGGTGGACTCGGCCGAGCTGCGCGATGCGGTGGACTCGGCCGAGCTGCGCGATGCGGTGGACTCGGCCGAGCTGCGCGATGCGGTGGACTCGGCCGAGCTGCGAGTCCTTGCCTGTTGCCCATTTAAGCAGCCTCAGCTGTGTATTCAGAGCTTCTGAATCTTGTTACACTCTACAGACAGTATTCTATATGTAACGCATGGGTGCAAGGGAACACCGGAGGCATAAACCTCTTGTATCACATTTATATATTTGTGAAATGTTTTCTCCACTTCCGTCTGGATGTCCACATATGTCACTTCCGGCTGCGCCATATTTCCACACTCCAGTGATGGGTATGGAAATATGGCTGCCACAGCCCGCTGCATGCTCTCCCCACGCGCTCCCAACAGTCCACCCCATCACCCCCGCTCGGTCCCCGCAGCCCCCCGCCAGCTATCCACCCGCTGATAAGCTGGGATTTACAGTGGTGACGTCACTATCACGGGTGGAGCCAGATCACATGACCATGACGTCACCACAGGTCCTTAAGCAGAACGGATGGGGGAGCAGAGAGCAGCCAGGTAATGGAGCTGCAGACCCCTCTCACCCCCACACCGCTGACAGCCCGCACTCACTCACTCACGGTGGACTCACTGCTCACATCCTGCATGCACACTACCCTCCCGCACTCAGCCCACACTCGCCCTGCACTTCACCCAGGCCGCACTCAGCCCACACTCACCCTGCACTTCACCAAGGCCGCACTTGGCCCACACTCACCCTGCACTTCACCCAGGCCGCACTCATCCCACACTCACCCTGCACTTCACCCAGGCCACACTGCCCACACTCGCCCTGCACTTCACCAAGGCCGCACTTGGCCCACACTCACCCTGCACTTCACCAAGGCCGCACTCGGCCCACACTCACCCTGCACTTCACCCAGGCTGCACTCAGCCCGCCAAACGAGAAACTGTGCCTCATCCCTTTCCTCATGCTGCTACATGAGCGCAAGATGGGGGGGGGGGGGTTACAGAGACAAGGGAGAAAAACCAGTGGACAGGGGAGAGACCGCACAGTGGGGAGTGACAGCTGCTGCCCCCAGCACCACAGAGCCCTCCCCCATTGTGATGTCACGGCCCCCATTGTGATGTCACGGCCCCCATTGTGATGTCACCACCCCCATCTAGTTACTTCAAGTGATTGCACAAACAGGAGCAGGGGAGACGGACATAGAGGCTGAAAACAAATGAATCCTGGATCCATCCTAATCTCTAGATTTAGGATAAAGTCTCTCTTCCTTTGTCATTGTCTGCGGCACAGCAGGGGATCCTGTGTCCACCAGATCTCCAGGGATCCAAGAAGAGGATGGCTGAGATACAATGTCCACAAGACTTCAGGAGGTCTGACCATGACAAGGCTGGAAGCACAAGACTGACCACAGAGGCTGCGGACTCCACACTGACTGACCACAGAGGCTGCGGACTCCACACTGACTGACCACAGAGGCTGCGGACTCCATACTGACTGACCACAGAGGCTGCGGACTCCATACTGACTGACCACAGAGGCTGCGGACTCCATACTGACTGACCACAGAGGCTGCGGACTCCATACTGAGTGACCACAGAGGCTGCGGACTCCACACTGACTGACCACAGAGGCTGCGGACTCCACACTGACTGACCACAGAGGCTGCGGACTCCATACTGACTGACCACAGAGGCTGCGGACTCCACACTGACTGACCACAGAGGCTGCGGACTCCACACTGACTGACCACAGAGGCTGCGGACTCCATACTGACTGACCACAGAGGCTGCGGACTCCATACTGACTGACCACAGAGGCTGCGGACTCCATACTGAGTGACCACAGAGGCTGCGGACTCCACACTGACTGACCACAGAGGCTGCGGACTCCACACTGACTGACCACAGAGGCTGCGGACTCCACACTGACTGACCACAGAGGCTGCGGACTCCACACTGACTGACCACAGAGGCTGCGGACTCCACACTGACTGACCACAGAGGCTGCGGACTCCATACTGACTGACCACAGAGGCTGCGGACTCCATACTGACTGACCACAGAGGCTGCGGACTCCATACTGAGTGACCACAGAGGCTGCGGACTCCACACTGACTGACCACAGAGGCTGCGGACTCCACACTGACTGACCACAGAGGCTGCGGACTCCACACTGACTGACCACAGAGGCTGCGGACTCCACACTGACTGACCACAGAGGCTGCGGACTCCACACTGACTGACCACAGAGGCTGCGGACTCCACACTGACTGACCACAGAGGCTGCGGCCTCCACACTGACTGACCACAGAGGCTGCGGACTCCACACTGACTGACCACAGAGGCTGCGGACTCCATACTGACTGACCACAGAGGCTGCGGCCTCCATACTGACTGACCACAGAGGCTGCGGCCTCCACACTGACTGACCACAGAGGCTGCGGCCTCCACACTGACTGACCACAGAGGCTGCGGACTCCATACTGACTGACCACAGAGGCTGCGGCCTCCATACTGACTGACCACAGAGGCTGCGGACTCCACACTGACTGACCACAGAGGCTGCGGACTCCATACTGACTGACCACAGAGGCTGCGGACTCCACACTGACTGACCACAGAGGCTGCGGACTCCACACTGACTGACCACAGAGGCTGCGGACTCCACACTGACTGACCACAGAGGCTGCGGACTCCACACTGACTGACCACAGAGGCTGCGGCCTCCACACTGACTGACCACAGAGGCTGCGGACTCCACACTGACTGACCACAGAGGCTGCGGCCTCCATACTGACTGAGGGCAGGAAGCAAGATGGCCGACAGAGGAAACTAGACTCAGAACTAAAACAACCGCTCTGACAGTGTGCCATGAGGCCAGAATGATGGAGGGTGTATGTGTCATGTCTCCTATGTAGAGAAAGGTGAAATCATGATGGGAAGTATGGCAGCCATACATTACACAGTGCTATACGTCACCCCGTGTGGGCTGTGCTGCCCCAGAAGGATCCACGCTCCAAACTGAGCAGCAAAATCATGTAATGGCACAATCCAAATCCACAAATCATTAACGTTTCAGTCCTGGATCTCGGACCTTCATCAGAAGAAACAGATTCCCCTAGATCTGGAGATCCCAGGAGCTAAAGTGCAGAGGAATGCAGACAGTGCAGGAGATATGGGGTTAATATCTGCCACCTCGGACCTCCAGGGAGGCCGATACTTCACATTGGGCATCTCATCAGTTTGGATACTGTAACGTCGGTGTGTTTGTACCTTGGTTCCCCAGTGTTACTATACATTTCTGTGTTCTTACCCAATGCTCCTTCTCCCCTAACCAGCTGGGATACTGTATACATGCTGCTCAGTTCCCTGCTCTGCTGATCACCCGCACACGTGTTGTGAGGTCCTCTGCTGCGGTGCACGACCATCCACGTGTGCTGTCCCTGGCTGCCGCTGTGGAGGCTATCCGCGGGTTGTGAGGTCCTCTGCTGCGGTGCACGACCATCCACGTGTGCTGTCCCTGGCTGCCGCTGTGGAGGCTATCCGCGGGTTGTGAGGTCCTCTGCTGCGGTGCACGACCATCCACGTGTGCTGTCCCTGGCTGCCGCTGTGGAAGCTATCCGCGGGTTGTGAGATCCTCTGCTGTGGTGCACGACCATCCATGTGTGCTGTCCCTGGCTGCCGCTGTGGAAGCTATCCGCGGGTTGTGAGGTCCTCTGCTGAGCTGCACGACCATCCACGTGTGCTGTCCCTGGCTGCCGCTGTGTAGGCTATCCGCGGGTTGTGAGGTCCTCTGCTGCGGTGCACGACCATCCATGTGTGCTGTCCCTGGCTGCCGCTGTGGAAGCTATCCGCGGGTTGTGAGGTCCTCTGCTGAGCTGCACGACCATCCACGTGTGCTGTCCCTGGCTGCCGCTGTGGAAGCTATCCGCGGGTTGTGAGGTCCTCTGCTGAGCTGCACGACCATCCACGTGTGCTGTCCCTGGCTGCCGCTGTGGAAGCTATCCGCGGGTTGTGAGGTCCTCTGCTGAGCTGCACGACCATCCACGTGTGCTGTCCCTGGCTGCCGCTGTGGAGGCTATCCGCGGGTTGTGAGGTCCTCTGCTGAGCTGCACGACCATCCACGTGTGCTGTCCCTGGCTGCCGCTGTGGAAGCTATCCGCGGGTTGTGAGGTCCTCTGCTGCGGTGCACGACCATCCATGTGTGCTGTCCCTGGCTGCCGCTGTGGAGGCTATCCGCGGGTTGTGAGGTCCTCTGCTGCGGTGCACGACCATCCACGTGTGCTGTCCCTGGCTGCCGCTGTGGAGGCTATCCGCGGGTTGTGAGATCCTCTGCTGCGGTGCACGACCATCCACGTGTGCTGTCCCTGGCTGCCGCTGTGGAGGCTATCCGCGGGTTGTGAGATCCTCTGCTGTGGTGCACGACCATCCACGTGTGCTGTCCCTGGCTGCCGCTGTGGAGGCTATCCGCGGGTTGTGAGATCCTCTGCTGAGCTGCACGACCATCCACGTGTGCTGTCCCTGGCTGCCGCTGTGGAGGCTATCCGCGGGTTGTGATGTCCTCCGCTGTGGTGCACGACCATCCATGTGTGCTGTCCCTGGCTGCCGCTGTGGAGGCTATCCGCGGGTTGTGATGTCCTCCGCTGTGGTGCACGACCATCCACGTGTGCTGTCCCTGGCTGCCGCTGTGGAGGCTATCCGCGGGTTGTGAGGTCCTCTGCTGCGGTGCACGACCATCCACGTGTGCTGTCCCTGGCTGCCGCTGTGGAGGCTATCCGCGGGTTGTGAGATCCTCTGCTGCGGTGCACGACCACATCCACGTGTGCTGTCCCTGGCTGCCGCTGTGGAGGCTATCCGCGGGTTGTGAGATCCTCTGCTGTGGTGCACGACCATCCACGTGTGCTGTCCCTGGCTGCCGCTGTGGAGGCTATCCGCGGGTTGTGAGATCCTCTGCTGAGCTGCACGACCATCCACGTGTGCTGTCCCTGGCTGCCGCTGTGGAAGCTATCCGCGGGTTGTGATGTCCTCCGCTGTGGTGCACGACCATCCATGTGTGCTGTCCCTGGCTGCCGCTGTGGAGGCTATCCGCGGGTTGTGATGTCCTCCGCTGTGGTGCACGACCATCCACGTGTGCTGTCCCTGGCTGCCGCTGTGGAAGCTATCCGCGGGTTGTGAGATCCTCTGCTGAGCTGCACGACCATCCACGTGTGCTGTCCCTGGCTGCCGCTGTGGAGGCTATCCGCGGGTTGTGAGGTCCTCTGCTGAGCTGCACGACCATCCACGTGTGCTGTCCCTGGCTGCCGCTGTGGAAGCTATCCGCGGGTTGTGAGATCCTCTGCTGCGGTGCACGACCATCCACGTGTGCTGTCCCTGGCTGCCGCTGTGGAAGCTATCCGCGGGTTGTGAGGTTTTCTGCTGCGGTGCACGACCATCCATGTGTGCTGTCCCTGGCTGCCGCTGTGGAAGCTATCTGCGGGTTGTGAGGTTCTCTGCTGAGCTGCACGACCATCCACGTGTGCTGTCCCTGGCTGCCGCTGTGGAGGCTATCCGCGGTTGTGAGATCCTCTGCTGTGGTGCACGACCATCCATGTGTGCTGTCCCTGGCTGCCGCTGTGGAGGCTATCCGCGGGTTGTGAGGTCCTCTGCTGCGGTGCACGACCATCCACGTGTGCTGTCCCTGGCTGCCGCTGTGGAGGCTATCCGCGGGTTGTGAGGTCCTCTGCTGAGCTGCACGACCATCCACTGTGCTGTCCCTGGCTGCCGCTGTGGAGCTATCCGCGGGTTGTGAGTCCTCTGCTGCGGTGCACGACCATCCACGTGTGCTGTCCCTGGCTGCCGCTGTGGAGCTATCCGCGGGTTGTGAGTCCTCTGCTGAGCTGCACGACCATCCACGTGTGCTGTCCCTGGCTGCCGCTGTGGAGCTATCCGCGGGTTGTGAGTCCTCTGCTGTGGTGCACGACCATCCATGTGTGCTGTCCCTGGCTGCCGCTGTGGAAGCTATCCGCGGGTTGTGAGATCCTCTGCTGCGTGCACGACCATCCACGTGTGCTGTCCCTGGCTGCCGCTGTGGAAGCTATCCGCGGGTTGTGAGATCCTCTGCTGAGTGCACGACCATCCACGTGTGCTGTCCCTGGCTGCCGCTGTGGAGGCTATCCGCGGGTTGTGAGGTCCTCTGCTGAGCTGCACGACCATCCAACGTGTGCTGTCCCTGGCTGCCGCTGTGGAGCTATCCGCGGGTTGTGAGATCCTCTGCTGGGTGCACGACCATCCAGTGTGCTGTCCCTGGCTGCCGCTGTGGAGCTATCCGCGGGTTGTGAGGTCCTCTGCTGAGCTGCACGACCATCCACGTGTGCTGTCCCTGGCTGCCGCTGTGGAAGCTATCCGCGGGTTGTGAGGTCCTCTGCTGGTGCACGACCATCCACGTGTGCTGTCCCTGGCTGCCGCTGTGGAGGCTATCCGCGGGTTGTGAGGTCCTCTGCTGCGGTGCACGACCATCCATGTGTGCTGTCCCTGGCTGCCGCTGTGGAGGCTATCCGCGGGTTGTGAGGTCCTCTGCTGAGCTGCACGACCATCCACGTGTGCTGTCCCTGGCTGCCGCTGTGGAGGCTATCCGCGGGTTGTGAGGTCCTCTGCTGGGTGCACGACCATCCACTGTGCTGTCCCTGGCTGCCGCTGTGGAAGCTATCCGCGGGTTGTGAGATCCTCTGCTGGGTGCACGACCATCCATGTGTGCTGTCCCTGGCTGCCGCTGTGGAAGCTATCCGCGGGTTGTGAGGTCCTCTGCTGAGCTGTCACGACCATCCACGTGTGCTGTCCCTGGCTGCCGCTGTGGAGGCTATCCGCGGGTTGTGAGATCCTCTGCTGGGTGCACGACCATCCACTGTGCTGTCCCTGGCTGCCGCTGTGGAAGCTATCCGCGGGTTGTGAGATCCTCTGCTGAGCTGCACGACCATCCACGTGTGCTGTCCCTGGCTGCCGCTGTGGAAGCTATCCGCGGGTTGTGAGGTCCTCTGCTGGGTGCACGACCATCCACGTGTGCTGTCCCTGGCTGCCGCTGTGGAGGCTATCCGCGGGTTGTGGGGTCCTCTGCTGAGCTGCACGACCATCCACGTGTGCTGTCCCTGGCTGCCGCTGTGGAGGCTATCCGCGGGTTGTGAGGTCCTCTGCTGGGTGCACGACCATCCAGTGTGCTGTCCCTGGCTGCCGCTGTGGAAGCTATCCGCGGGTTGTGAGGTCCTCTGCTGGGTGCACGACCATCCACGTGTGCTGTCCCTGGCTGCCGCTGTGGAACTATCCGCGGGTTGTGAGTCCTCTGCTGGTGCACGGACCATCCATGTGTGCTGTCCCTGGCTGCCGCTGTGGAAGCTATCCGCGGGTTGTGAGTCCTCTGCTGGGTGCACGACCATCCAGTGTGCTGTCCCTGGCTGCCGCTGTGGAGGCTATCCGCGGGTTGTGAGTCCTCTGCTGGTGCACGACCATCCACGTGTGCTGTCCCTGGCTGCCGCTGTGGAGGCTATCCGCGGGTTGTGAGTCCTCTGCTGAGCGTGCACGACCATCCACGTGTGCTGTCCCTGGCTGCCGCTGTGGAGCTATCCGCGGGTTGTGAGTCCTCTGCTGAGCTGCACGACCATCCACGTGTGCTGTCCCTGGCTGCCGCTGTGGAAGGCTATCCGCGGGTTGTGAGTCCTCTGCTGGGTGCACGACCATCCAGTGTGCTGTCCCTGGCTGCCGCTGTGGAGCTATCCGCGGGTTGTGAGTCCTCTGCTGCGGTGCACGACCATCCATGTGTGCTGTCCCTGGCTGCCGCTGTGGAAGCTATCCGCGGGTTGTGAGGTCCTCTGCTGGTGCACGACCATCCACGTGTGCTGTCCCTGGCTGCCGCTGTGGAGGCTATCGCGGGTTGTGAGGTCCTCTGCTGGGTGCACGACCATCCACGTGTGCTGTCCCTGGCTGCCGCTGTGGAGGCTATCCGCGGGTTGTGAGGTCCTCTGCTGGGTGCACGACCATCCACGTGTGCTGTCCCTGGCTGCCGCTGTGGAGAGCTATCCGCGGTTGTGAGGTCCTCTGCTGAGCTGCACGACCATCCACGTGTGCTGTCCCTGGCTGCCGCTGTGGAAGCTATCCGCGGGTTGTGAGTCCTCTGCTGTGTGCACGACCATCCACGTGTGCTGTCCCTGGCTGCCGCTGTGGAAGCTATCCGCGGGTTGTGAGGTCCTCTGCTGAGCTGCACGACCATCCACGTGTGCTGTCCCTGGCTGCCGCTGTGGAAGCTATCCGCGGGTTGTGAGATCCTCTGCTGTGGTGCACGACCATCCACGTGTGCTGTCCCTGGCTGCCGCTGTGGAGGCTATCCGCGGGTTGTGAGATCCTCTGCTGTGGTGCACGACCATCCACGTGTGCTGTCCCTGGCTGCCGCTGTGGAAGCTATCCGCGGGTTGTGAGATCCTCTGCTGAGCTGCACGACCATCCACGTGTGCTGTCCCTGGCTGCCGCTGTGGAAGCTATCCGCGGGTTGTGAGATCCTCTGCTGTGGTGCACGACCATCCACGTGTGCTGTCCCTGGCTGCCGCTGTGGAGGCTATCCGCGGGTTGTGAGATCCTCTGCTGAGCTGCACGACCATCCACGTGTGCTGTCCCTGGCTGCCGCTGTGGAGGCTATCCGCGGGTTGTGAGGTCCTCTGCTGCGGTGCACGACCATCCATGTGTGCTGTCCCTGGCTGCCGCTGTGGAGGCTATCCGCGGGTTGTGAGGTCCTCTGCTGTGGTGCACGACCATCCACGTGTGCTGTCCCTGGCTGCCGCTGTGGAAGCTATCCGCGGGTTGTGAGGTCCTCTGCTGCGGTGCACGACCATCCACGTGTGCTGTCCCTGGCTGCTGCTGTGGAAGCTATCCGCGGGTTGTGAGGTCCTCTGCTGAGCTGCACGACCATCCACGTGTGCTGTCCCTGGCTGCCGCTGTGGAGGCTATCCGCGGGTTGTGAGGTCCTCTGCTGAGCTGCACGACCATCCACGTGTTCTGTCCCTGGCTGCCGCTGTGGAAGCTATCCGCTGGTTGTGAGGTCCTCTGCTGCGGTGCACGACCATCCACGTGTGCTGTCCCTGGCTGCCGCTGTGGAAGCTATCCGCGGGTTGTGAGATCCTCTGCTGTGGTGCACGACCATCCATGTGTGCTGTCCCTGGCTGCCGCTGTGGAGGCTATCCGCGGGTTGTGAGGTCCTCTGCTGCGGTGCACGACCATCCACGTGTGCTGTCCCTGGCTGCCGCTGTGGAAGCTATCCGCGGGTTGTGAGGTCCTCTGCTGTGGTGCACGACCATCCACGTGTGCTGTCCCTGGCTGCCGCTGTGGAGGCTATCCGTGGGTTGTGAGGTCCTCTGCTGAGCTGCACGACCATCCACGTGTGCTGTCCCTGGCTGCAGCTGTGGAAGCTATCCGCGGGTTGTGAGGTCCTCTGCTGAGCTGCACGACCATCCACGTCTGCTGTCCCTGGCTGCCGCTGTGGAGGCTATCCGCGGGTTGTGAGGTCCTCTGCTGCGGTGCATGACCATCCATGTGTGCTGTCCCTGGCTGCCGCTGTGGAGGCTATCCGCGGGTTGTGAGGTCCTCTGCTGAGCTGCACGACCATCCACGTGTGCTGTCCCTGGCTGCCGCTGTGGAAGCTATCCGCGGGTTGTGAGGTCCTCTGCTGAGCTGCACGACCATCCACGTGTGCTGTCCCTAGCTGCCGCTGTGGAGGCTATCCGCGGGTTGTGAGGTCCTCTGCTGCGGTGCACGACCATCCACGTGTGCTGTCCAGTTTACAATAAGACAATTATTACATCTCTATTCAACATAAATGAGTGAAAAGGTAAAGAAGGGTGCGATGAAGAGCGCGATGAAGAGCCGGCTGGATCAAAAACTGCTAATTACCCGTAGACGAGCCAGGGCCTTAATGTGTTACCGTACTGGGATAATTATCTACTTCTCCCCTAGTAATGAAGAAGACAAACGTAACTCCTATCCATAGACAAGAAAAGGACGGATGCCCCCGGGGCCGACTCCCTGTCCGCTCTACACTACAGGACTCTTGTGTCCTGAGTAGAGACCATGAGTAAGGCCAAGGGTCATTTATTGGGTATGTGAAAGGAAAGTAAAGAGCAGGAGGAGAAGAAAGAGGAGGAAAAAGCAGAAGGCAAAGGTGGGCAGCGCAGCAAGGGGTGAGGTGGGGAGGAAAAAAATGTGTGTGTGGGGGGGGTAAGTCTTTTTTTATGTCTGTAAGGAAAAATCTAACACCTCCCACTGCATCACCCCCAATGACTGACAGGGGTTGTTTCCTCTACCTTTACTGTGATGGCAAGCTTCAGGGTACAGTCCACAGTCGATATTGGGTATCCGGGTAGCTTGGAAGCAAGTTAGGAATCTCCCTACCCAGCTGGTTTTGAGGTCTCCTTGTTGCACCTCTGTCTGTTGGTCCTGGCTGCCTGTAGCTAAGCTGTGACCCTCTGCTCCTGCTTGGCAGTCCTTCACTCGTATGGCAGGCAGCTCGAGCCCTTCCCGGGTGCCTCTTCTATGACCACTGTCCCTGGGCTCTTCTATGCTGCTGTGCCTCCAAGTGCTGTGATGTCCTCCAATTTTGGCTGCTGGGCCTAGAGCACCAGTGCAACCTCGGACCCTGGTGTCCAGTTCTGGTGCTGTGCTCTGGGGTGAACTGTCAACAGGCTCCACTCCCCAGGCCTACTCCTTTTTTCTCCTCAGACCCTTGCTCATGGGTCCCTTACACTAGCTGGTCCTTACTCAGCTCAACCTGGGACGAGCTTAGCACTGCTCAAGTCCACAGGTTCTCTTCACAGTCCTCCCAGAAACTGAACCGACTAACCTCGCCTCCAGCCAGAACTTATAGGGGAGACTCCCCTGAACCCGGGTTAGAGCTCCCCCTTCTGGTCTGGAGTCAGGAAGGAGTTGTGCATTGTGGTTACCTGGTGTGGATACCCTACCCTGCTTCCAAACATGACCCTGCCCCATCGTGGCAACTGGACTCTGGGGTGCCACATACAGACTGTATTACTCATTCACTATCAAAGCGCCTAATAACCTGCGCAGTAATAATAGAGTAGCCTCATTCATCAGGACATTATGTCATGGTCTAGGGCGAGGAGGACAGAGTAATGTAGAAGGCAGAGGACAGGTCTAGGAGGAGGAGCACGGAGTAATGTAGAAGGCAGAGGACAGGTCTAAGAGGAGGAGCACGGAGTAATGTAGAAGGAGGACAGGTCTGGTGGGGTCAGAAACTGGAAGGAGCTGAGCGGTGGCCTGTTCCCGCGTTGGTTAGTGCTGTTCCAGCGTTGGTGTGTGCTGTTCCAGCGTTGGTCTGTGCTGTTCCCGCGTTGGTCTGTGCAGTTCCCGCGTTGGTGTGTGCTGTTCCAGCTTTGGTGTGTGCTGTTCCCGCGTTGGTCTGTGCAGTTCCCGCGTTGGTCTGTGCAGTTCCCGCGTTGGTCTGTGCAGTTCCCGCGTTGGTCTGTGCAGTTCCCGCGTTGGTCTGAGCTGTTCCCGCGTTGGGCTGAGCTGTTCCCGCGTTGGGCTGACCTGTTCCCACGTTGGGCTGAGCAGTTACCGCCTTGGGCTGAGCAGTAACCGCCTTGGGCTGAGCAGTTCCCGCCTTGGGCTGAGCAGTTCCCGCCTTGGGCTGAGCAGTTCCCGCCTTGGGCTGAGCAGTTCCCGCCTTGGGCTGAGCTGCTCCCGCCTTGGGCTGAGCAGTTCCCGCCTTGGGCTGAGCAGTTCCCGCCTTGGGCTGAGCAGTTCCCGCCTTGGGCTGAGCTGTTCCCGCCTTGAGCTGAGCTGTTCCCGCCTGTTGGATAGTGAATGTATTAGTCTCAGTCCTCTACACGTAACAGCGGAGGTTTCCTGTTCAGGGATCAGTTGGAGACGTTGTTCACACCTTGGTTTTCTGCTCAGGAATGTCTTAACGTCTTGGCATGTAATAACACTTGTCCTCCGCCCTTTGGCCCCGCTTGACTTTGCCTGTGTGTTCTCCTGTCTGGTAGATTCCCGTCCTTCTCTCTATGACTGATCTGTCTTTTCTGGTAGATTCCCATCCTTCTCTCTGTGACTGATCTGTCTTTTCCGGTAGATTCCCATCCTTCTCTCTGTGACTGATCTGTCTTTTCTGGTAGATTCCCATCCTTCTCTCTATGACTGATCTGTCTTTTCTGGTAGATTCCCGTCCTTCTCTCTATGACTGATCTGTCTTTTCTGGTAGATTCCCATCCTTCTCTCTATGACTGATCTGTCTTTTCTGGTAGATTCCCGTCCTTCTCTCTATGACTGATCTGTCTTTTCTGGTAGATTCCCGTCCTTCTGTCTATGACAGATCTGTCTTTTCTGGTAGATTCCCATCCTTCTCTCTGTGACTGATCTGTCTTTTCTGGTAGATTCCCGTCCTTCTCTCTATGACTGATCTGTCTTTTCTGGTAGATTCCCATCCTTCTCTCTATGACTGATCTGTCTTTTCTGGTAGATTCCCATCCTTCTCTCTATGACAGATTTGTCTTTTCTGGTAGATTCCCATCCTTCTCTCTATGACAGATTTGTCTTTTCTGGTAGATTCCCGTCCTTCTCTCTGTGACTGATCTGTCTTTTCTGGTAGATTCCCGTCCTTCTCTCTATGACTGATCTGTCTTTTCTGGTAGATTCCCATCCTTCTCTCTATGACTGATTTGTCTTTTCTGGTAGATTCCCATCCTTCTCTCTATGACTGATCTGTCTTTTCTGGTAGATTCCCATCCTTCTCTCTATGACTGATCTGTCTTTTCCGGTAGATTCCCATCCTTCTCTCTATGACTGATCTGTCTTTTCTGGTAGATTCCCATCCTTCTCTCTATGACTGATCTGTCTTTTCTGGTAGATTCCCATCCTTCTCTCTATGACTGATCTGTCTTTTCTGGTAGATTCCCATCCTTCTCTCTATGACTGATCTGTCTTTTCTGGTAGATTCCCATCCTTCTCTCTATGGCTGATCTGTCTTTTCCGGTAGATTCCCATCCTTCTCTCTATGACTGATCTGTCTTTTCTGGTAGATTCCCGTCCTTCTCTCTATGACTGATCTGTCTTTTCTGGTAGATTCCCATCCTTCTCTCTATGACTGATTTGTCTTTTCCGGTAGATTCCCATCCTTCTCTCTATGACTGATCTGTCTTTTCTGGTAGATTCCCATCCTTCTCTCTATGACTGATCTGTCTTTTCTGGTAGATTCCCATCCTTCTCTCTGTGACTGATCTGTCTTTTCTGGTAGATTCCCATCCTTCTCTCTATGACTGATCTGTCTTTTCCGGTAGATTCCCATCCTTCTCTCTATGACTGATCTGTCTTTTCCGGTAGATTCCCATCCTTCTCTCTGTGACTGATCTGTCTTTTCCGGTAGATTCCCATCCTTCTCTCTGTGACTGATCTGTCTTTTCCGGTAGATTCCCATCCTTCTCTCTATGACTGATTTGTCTTTTCCGGTAGATTCCCATCCTTCTCTCTGTGACTGATTTGTCTTTTCCGGTAGATTCCTATCCTTCTCTCTATGACTGATCTGTCTTTTCCGGTAGATTCCCATCCTTCTCTCTGTGACTGATCTGTCTTTTCTGGTAGATTCCCATCCTTCTCTCTGTGACTGATCTGTCTTTTCCGGTAGATTCCCGTCCTTCTCTCTATGACTGATCTGTCTTTTCCGGTAGATTCCCATCCTTCTCTCTGTGACTGATCTGTCTTTTCCGGTAGATTCCCGTCCTTCTCTCTATGACTGATCTGTCTTTTCTGGTAGATTCCCGTCCTTCTCTCTATGACTGATCTGTCTTTTCCGGTAGATTCCCGTCCTTCTCTCTATGACTGATTTGTCTTTTCCGGTAGATTCCCATCCTTCTCTCTGTGACTGATCTGTCTTTTCCGGTAGATTCCCATCCTTCTCTCTATGAGTGATCTGTCTTTTCTGGTAGATTCCCATCCTTCTCTCTGTGACTGATCTGTCTTTTCTGGTAGATTCCCATCCTTCTCTCTGTGACAGATTAGTCTTTTCCGGTAGATTCCCATCCTTCTCTCTATGACTGATTTGTCTTTTTCCCTCCAGGCTCGATGTCCCTCTCTCCAGTAATGAGGGACCCGTGGGGTGCCGTGCTGCTCCTCTCCTGCTTCCTTCAGGCCGGCTTGGTGTTTGGAACTCTTCGATCTTTTGGGATCTTTTTTCCGGAGTTTGTGGAGTATTTTGGCTCGGCGGCCGGCAGCGTCTCGTGGGTGACGTCCTGTGCAGTTGCAGTTCAACAGTTGATGAGTGAGTATGGCACAGTCCACCCCGGTCAGGAGCAATATGGGTCAGACCCTGAGATATGGGGCATTGGTTGAGGGCCCCCAGGCCCCTGGTGGGTTAGGGTATTGTCAGTGAAAGGGTCAGGGTCATCAGTGAAGACATCACGAAAAACAAAATGTGATGTTGGTCTACTAGGCATTGCTCCCACCTAGCCAGAATCCTACTCCACACTGATGAGGGGCAACACCCCGAAACAGCTGTCTGTGGATGGATACCTGGCCTTGGTATTCCCTTGATATTTCTTTAAACTCGCAAAGAGCTGGATATTGAAAGGGCCACTTAATATGGTGGTTATGGTGGTCTCTGCAAGGAGCCACCCCAAGGCTAGGTCCTTCCCTGGAGGGATATATGGCTAGTGCTGTGTTTGAGACTCCTAAATGAGGCTCCATGGACTCTATTTGCATATCAGTGAAGAGATGACATCTTTGAAGGATCTCCATGATGAGGCGGCACATGAGCTCCTTCATTGCCCGGTTTGCCCGTTCACTTGTAGGTGTCATGTATCTGTATTCGGGTAGGTCCCGCACCTGACCCGGCTCTGACTGGACCTGTTCTCTCCTCTGCAGGTCCCCTGGGCTGTGCTCTCGCCCTTCGCTTTGGATCTCGTCCCGTTGTCATCTTGGGTGGTTTCCTCTCGGCTCTTGGCTTGTTATTAGCTTCGTTATCCACTGAGCTCTACCAGCTTTACCTGAGTATCGGAGGCGTCTCGGGTAACCAGTCCTATACTTTGATTTGTAGGTGCCTGACTGGATGGGAATGTGAACAGGGCAGAGGATAACATTGTCTCTCTCTCTCTCTACAGGACTTGGATGGGCGCTGATCTTCTCTCCGTCGATGGCCGCTGTGACCTGTTACTTTTCACGTCGGCGGTCTCTGGCTACGGGATTTGTGCTGACTGGTGTTGGTGTCTTCTCGTTTGCCCTGACTCCTCTCCTTCAGTACCTGGTGGAGGAATACTCCTGGAGTGGGGCCATGCTTCTGCTGTCTGGAGTGGCCCTTCATTCTGTGCCATGTGGGGCTCTTCTTCAGCCCTCCAGTGACGCCTCTACTGACCGCTCCTTCCTCTGGGGCTGGGAGCTTCTGTGCAATGGGGCTTTCCTGCGGTACTGCCTGGCCGTCACCCTCATCAATGCTGCTTACTTTGTGCCCTTTGCTCATTTGGTTGCTCACATGCGAACGAAAGGCATTGGCGATCGTCCGGCCGCCTTCTTAATGGCTCTGGTCGGGGTGGCCGATGTTTTTGGTCGCCTGTTTGCCGGCTGGTTGTCTGATGTCAGCCCGAAGCATACACTTCACCTGCTGAGCCTGTGGACAGGGCTTTCCGCCGTGGTCCTCGGGCTGCTCCCCCTGGCAGCTAGACAGGTAGAGATGGGCGCTGCCGCCACTGCCTTTGGCTTTTGTGCCGGGGCGCTGACTCCTGGCGTGTTCTCTGCGCTCCCGTGGGTCGTAGGGGCACAGAGGGTTCTTCCTGCTCTTGGACTGCTCCAGATGATTGAGAGTGTAGGAGGACTCCTCGGACCTCCCATCTCAGGTGAGTGACTCCTGTATGTGCCCCAATACTATAGACAAAGTAATAATGACAGCAAGCAATAGTGCAGATAGAGCTGAGCAAAGGCGCACCCCGAGGACCTGTGCCAGGAGTGGGGATGGTGGAGTACACACAGGATGCAAATGGCAATTTAAAGGGAATCAACCAGCAGATTCAGGGCTATAAAGTGAAGCCGGTGTCATCCAGGCTTTGGGATACTGAGTGCAATCAGACCTTCTATGATTACATGTATGATTGCAGAGAAAAGAGTTATCAAACACTGGGAAAACAGTGCAGCACATTAGCATACGTGCAACAGAACGTCACTATGAGGGGCTGGGTTACTTTTTATAACTCCCCTGTGAGCTCTAAGCCAAACGCTCCCCCCTCTGTGTCACTATATAGCAGACACTGTGCTATGTGCTCCAGATCATCCCTCCTCCTCTGTGTCACTATATAGCAGACACATTATGTCTGACATTGTGCATGGAGATAGGACACCTGACACTGTGCTATCTCCATGCACAATGTCAGACATAATGTGTCTGCTATATAGTGACACAGAGGGGGGAGGGTTTGGCTTAGAGCAGGGGAGTAATAAAAAGTATCCCAGCCCCTCATAGTGACGTTCTGCTGCACGTATGCTAATGTGCTGCACTGTTTTCCCGGTGTTTGATAACTCTTTTCTCTGCAATCATACATGTAATCATAGAAGGTCTGATTGCACTCAGTATCCCAAAGCCTGGATGACACCGGCTTCACTTTATAGCCCTGAATCAGCTGGTTTCCTCCAGTTCAGATGAACCTCATACGTTTCCTGGAGACATCAGTTATTCTCTAATGTCCCGCACATTGTCCTGCCGAGGCTCCGCAGGGAGGTGGGGTCGCTGCATTTGGTTCTTACCTGGACACAATAATTTTAATGTACCTGGAACCTTTAGGATTCACTAATACATTGAAGTTTTTTACCCAGCGGATGAATGCCGTAGTTTACATAAAGGTGGATTCACATCTCCTGATATAAAGTCACCCAGATTCTCAGCCGGAAAAGATAGAGAGCGTGAGGAGAAGGAGAGGTGAGCCTGAGGAGAGAGCCTGAGGAGAGAGCCTGAGGAGAGAGCGTGAGGAGAGAGCGTGAGGAGAGAGCGTGAGGAGAGAGCGTGAGGAGAGAGTGAGGAAAGCGTGAGGAGAAAGAGAGAGGTGAGTCAGAGGAGACCATGAGGAGAGTGCAAGGAGAGAGCATGAAGAGAGCGAGGAGTGAGGAGACCATGAGGAGAGTGCAAGGAGAGAGCGTGAAGAGAGGAGACCATGAGGAGAGTGCAAGGAGAGAGCGTGAAGAGAGCGAGGAGAAAGGAGACCATGAGGAGAGTGCAAGGAGAGAGCGCAAGAAGAGAGCGAGGAGAGAGGAGACCATGAGGAGAGTGCAATGAGAGAGCATGAAAAGAGCGAGGAGAGAGGAGACCATGAGGGGAGTGCAAGGAGAGAGCGTGAAGGGAGAGAGGAGACCATGAGGAGAGTGCAAGGAGAGAGCGTGAAGAGAGCGAGGAGAAAGGAGACCATGAGGAGAGTGCAAGGAGAGAGCGTGAAGAGAGGGAGGAGAGAGGAGACCATGAGGAGAGTGCAAGGAGAGAGCGTGAAGAGAGGGAGGAGAGAGGAGACCATGAGGGGAGTGCAAGGAGAGAGCGTGAAGGAGAGAGGAGACCATAAGGAGAGTGCAAGGAGAGAGAGAGGAGACCATGAGGAGACCATGAGGAGAGTGCAAGGAGAGAGCATGAAAGAGGCGAGGAGTGAGGAGACCATGAGGGAGAGTGCAAGGAGAGAGCGTGAAGAGAGGAGACCATGAGGAGAGTGCAAGGAGGAGTGAGAGAGCGAGAGAGA
Source organism: Allobates femoralis (assembly GCA_033576535.1). Lineage (NCBI taxonomy): Eukaryota > Metazoa > Chordata > Amphibia > Anura > Aromobatidae > Allobates > Allobates femoralis. Next base: position 35,907,388 of record JARQOC010000004.1, on the reverse strand, counting down.
AAGGAGGACATGAGGAGAGTGCAAGGAGAGAGCGCAATGAGAGAGAGAGGAGCATGAGGAGAGTGCAAGAGAGGCATGAAAGAGAGGGAGGAGAGAGGAGACCATGAGGGTGCAAGGAGAGACGTGACAGGAGAGAGGAGACCATGAGAGAGTGCAAAGGGGGAGGTGAGAGAGCGAGGAGAAGGAGACCATGAGGAGAGTGCAAGGAGAGAGCGTGAAGGAGAGCGAGGAGACCATAGGAGAGTGCAAGGAGAGAGCAGAGGAGAGAGGAGACCATGAGGAGAGTGCAAGGAAGAGAGGCAGAGGAGACATGAGGAGTGCAGAAGAGCGTGAGAGAGCGAGGGACATGAGGAGAGTGCAGGAAGAGAGGGACCATGAGGAGACCTGGAAGTGCAAGGAGAGAGCATGAGAAGGAGGAGGAGGAGACCATGAGGAGAGTGCAAGGAGAGAGAGGAGCGGAAGGAGCCATGAGGAGAGTGCAAGAGGAGACGATGAAGGAGAGTGAAAGGAGACCATGAGGAGTGCAAGAGGAGAAGAGAGCGAGGAGGAGACCATGAGGAGAGTGCAATGAGAGAGCATGAAAAGAGCGAGGAGAGAGGAGACCATGAGGGGAGTGCAAGGAGAGAGCGTGAAGGGAGAGAGGAGACCATGAGGAGAGTGCAAGGAGAGAGCGTGAAGAGAGGAGGAGAGAAGGAGACCATGAGGAGAGTGCAAGAGAGAGGTGAAGAGAGGTGAGGAGAGAGGAGACCATGAGGGAGTGCAAGGAGAGAGCGGAAGGGAGAGAGGGAGACCATGAGGAGAGTGCAAGAGAAGCGAAGAGGAGGAGAAGGAGACCATGAGGAGAGTGCAAGAAGAGAGCGTGAAGAGAGGAGAGAGGAGACCATGAGGAGAGTGCAAGGGGAAGGGAAAGAGAGGAGACCATGAGGGAGGCAAGAGGAGAGTGCAGGAGAGAGGGGACATGAGGACAGGCAAGAGGAAGAGAGGGAGACCATGAGGAGAGTGCAAGAAGAGAGACGAGAGAAAGGAGACCATGAGGAGAGTGCAAGAAGAGAGCGTGAAGAGAGCGAGGAGAAAGGAGACCATGAGGAGAGTGCAAGGAGAGAGCGTGAAGAAGACGAGCGAGGACCAGAGAGGAGACAGAGGAGAGAGCACATGAGGAGAGCATGAGAAGAAGAGAGCGAGAGGAGACCATGAGGGAGTGCAAGGAAGAGAGCGTGAAGAGGAGAGAGGAGACCATGAGGAGAGTGCAAGGAGAGAGAGTCAGGAGAGAGTGGAAGGGAAGAAAGGAGACCATGAGGAGAAGTGAAGAGAGAGAGGAGAGACCATGAGGAGAGTGCAGGAGAGAGAGAGACCATGGGGAGAGTGCAAGGAGAGAGCGTGAGGGAGAGGAGACCATGAGGAGAGTGCAAGGAGGAGAGCGAAGGAGAGAGCGGAGGAGAGAGGAGACCATCAGGAGAGTGCAAGAGAGAGAGGGAGGACCATGAGAGTACAGGAGAGAGCGTGAAGAGAGCGAGGAGACCATGAGGAGAGTGCAAGGAGAGAGCGGAAGAGGGGAGGAGACCATGAGAGTGCAAGGAAGAGTGCGTAAAGAGAGCGGAGAGAGCATGAGGAGAGTGCAGAGAAGAGACCATGAGGAGAGTGCAATAGGGGTGAGAGAGAGGGGAGACCATGAGAGTACAAGGAAGAGAGAGCGTGAAGAGAGGAAGGAGACCATGAGGAGAGTGCAAGAAGAGCGAAGAGACATGAGAGATGCAAGGAGAGAGGACCATGAGGAGAGTGCAAGAAGAGAGTTGAAGAGATAGGGAGACCTGAGGAAAAAGGCGAGGAGAGAGGAGACCATGAGGAGAGTGCAAGAGAGAGCTGAAGGAGAGAGGAGACCATGAGGTAAAGGAGGAGATGGAAGAGCAGAGAGGAGACCATGAGGAGAGTGCAAGAAGAGCCGAGAGTGGAAGCGAAGAGAGGAGGAGGAGACCATGAGGAGAGTGCAAGGAGAGCAAGAGAGCAGGAAAGGACCATGAGAGGTGCAAGAGAGCGCGAGGAGAAGAGGAGACCATGAGGACAGAGAAGCTGAGAGAGGGGACAGAGAGTACAAGGAGGAGGAGGGAGACCATGAGGAGAGTGCAAGGGAAGAGGCGAGAGAGAGACCATGGGAGAGTGCAAGGAGAGAGAGCGAGAGAGAGAGGAGACCATGGAGAGTCGGAAGGAGTCGAGAGAGCGCAAGTGAGGAGAAGCGCGAGGAGAGAGGAGACCATCAGGAGAGTGCAAGAAGAGAGAGGGGAGACCATGAGAGTACAAGGAGAGAGCGTGAAGAGAGCGAGGAGAGAGACATGAGGAGAGTGCAAGGAGAGAGTGCGAAGAGTGAGGAGACCATGAGGAGAGTGCAAGGAGAGAGCGTAAAGCGAGGAGAGAGGAGACCATGAGGAGAGTGCAGGGAGAGAGGAGACCATGAGGAGAGTGCAATAAGAGAGTGTGAAGAGAGAGGGGAGACATCATGAGATACAAGGATGAGAGCGTGAAGAGAGCGAGGAGACCATGAGGAGAGTGCAAGAAGAGAGCGAGAGGAGACCATGAGGAGAGTGCAAGGAGAGAGGAGACCATGAGGAGAGTGCAAGAAGAGAGTGTGAAGAGATAGGGGAGACCATGAGAGTCCAAAAAGAGAGCGAGGAGAGAGGAGACCATGAGGAGAGTGCAAGAAGAGAGCGTGAAGAGAGAGGGGAGACCATGAGAGTACAAGGAGAGAGTGTGAAGAGAGAGAGGAGACCATGAGGAGAGTGCAAGGAGAGAGCGCGAAGAGTGAGGAGAGCGCGAAGAGAGCGAGGAGAGAGGAGACCATGAGGAGAGTGCAATGAGAGAGCATGAAGAGAGCGAGGAGAGAGGAGACCATGAGGAGAGTGCAAGGAGAGAGCGCGAGGAGAGAGGAGACCATGAGGAGAATGCAAGAAGAGAGCATGAAGAGAGGGGAGACCATGAGAGTACAAGGAGAGAGTGCGAGGAGAGACCATGAGGAGAGTGCAAGGAGAGAGTGAGGAGAGAGGAGACCATGAGGAGAGTGCAAGAAGAGAGCGTGAAGAGAGCGAGGAGAGAGGAGACCATGAGGAGAGTGCAAGGAGAGCGCGAGGAGAGAGGAGATTATGAGGAGAGTGCAAGGAGAGAGCGCGAGGAGAGAGGAGACTGTGAGAGTGCAATAAGAGAGCATGAAGAGAGAGGGAGAGACCATGAGAGTGCAAGGAGAGAGCGCGAAGAGAGAAAGGAGACCATGACGAGAGCGTGAGGAAAGAGGAGACCATGAGAGTGCAAGGAGAGAGCGTGAAGAGAGCGAGGAGAGAGGAGACCATGAGGAGAGTACAAGGAGAGAGTGAAGAGAGAGAGTGAGGGAGTGGAGTGCCATGGACGTTTGTACCCCACCCTGAACACTTCCCTATCCCCCAACTAAGAGCCTGATATGCCATGGACTTATATACCCCACCCTGGACATGTCCCCACCCCCTAAAAGGATCTTGATATAGCACGGACCCCTATATGCCTCCCCACTCCTTACCTCCGTTCCCTTATTTTTACCATTTGCTTTGGCAATGCTGATATGTACTTTGAATTGAATTGAATTGAATTGTGAGGAGATCGTGAGGGGAGAGAAGAGAGTGAGGAGAGAGGAGTCTGAGGAGAGCGTCAGTAGAGTGTGAGGAGAATGTGAAGAGAGTGTGAGGAGAGTGTGAGGAGAACATCAGTAGAGTGTGAGAGTGTCGGTACAGTGTCTGTAGAGTGTGAGGAGAACATCAGTACAGTGTGTGTAGAGTGTGAGGAGAGCGTCAGGAGAACGTCAGTAGAGCATGAGGAGAGTGTCAGTAGAGTGTCCGGAGAGTATGAGAACATCAGTAGAGTGTGAGGAGAACATCAGTAGAGCGTTAGGAGAGTGTCAGGAGAGCATGAGGAGAGTGTGAAGAGAACATCAGTAGAGTGTGAGAGTGTCGGTACAGTGTCTGTAGAGTGTGAGGAGAGCGTCAGGAGGGTGTGAGGAGAACATCAGTAGAGCGTTAGGAGAGTGTCAGGAGAACATCAGTAGAGTGTGAGGAGAACATCAGTAGAGTGTGAGAGTGTCGGTACAGTGTCTGTAGAGTGTGAGGAGAGTGTCAGTACAGTGTCCGGAGAGTGGCAGGAGAGCATGAAGAAAGCTTCAGTATAGTGTGAGGAGAGTCTCGGGAGAGTGAAAGGAGAACGTCAGTATAGTGTGAGGAGACTGTCATGTGTGTGACATGGAAGATTCATTTATCGAGCTCTTAGGACCAGTCGTCCAGGACCTGGAGCATGGCAGACTCATGGCAGACCCAACAGTCCGGGGTGAGAGCACCGCACCAGCTGAGGAGACCGGACGTTCTTAGCCACACACCAATGAGGCCATCAAAAGGGCAGACACGTGGGTGAGGCCTTATGGGAGGTCGGGTAGGGGTGAGGCTAAAAGGAGCCATCAGGAAGGCAGAGAGTACAGCAAGGATCTTGGGAGAGTTGGCGAGACCAGGGAGGATTGCTGAGGATGATGGGAGGACATAGATGTCATTGAGGCAGACAAAATGGCAGGGAGACTGTCAGGAAAGTAGAAAGGTTATGTCACGCTGGGAGCGGGAGAGACACTCAGCGTAGGACAACGACGGGGGGGGGGAATAAGGAGTCCCTAAAGCTATGGGCACAAGAGGGAGAGGGTGACCCCTAGTCTTCCTGGGGCTGACCCTGTCTGCCCTGACGTCCCTATACAGTTTCCTCAACTGTCGCCGACCACGAACCTCGTCCCTCTCTGATCCTAGCTCTACCTTATCTAAGGATCAGATGGAGAGGTTCACTAGACCCCTCCACTAACAACTAAAGACAAACACAAGGAAAAACAGACAATGGGGAAAGAAAACACTTATCTTGCAGCAGAGCACAGCAACCTCCACAACCTCAGCTTCTGCTGGAGCAAGGATAATGAGTGCACAAGGAAATATCACCTGCACCGAGGGAGGGCAATGAAACTCCTTATAAAGGTGGGAAGAACCTGCTGGGTCCTAGAGACCCAGAATACTGGTGTAGAAACCAGACCGAGCACAAGACCTTCCCAGCCGTCTCCCCATGATAGGGAGATCACATCATACCTTCTCTCTATCTACACAGAAGGTAAATGCCCCTGAAAGACGGACCGTCCTCAAACATTATGGCTGATTGGCCAAACGCTGGGACCGTCTGCGCGTGGCCTCTACCCTGTCATCCGTGCCACCCGTGACAGGTTAACATGGCAGTCACTAGGACAGGGAGTGTTAGCAAGGTCAACAGGAGTGCATGATCTTCGGGGAGGGTCGACGAGGCCATGGTGAGGATTTGGAAAAACCACGCAGGGTTGATGACGCTGATGGAAGGACATATACAGTACGGCAGCAAATGTCAGTGATTCAGACAAGAGGGCAGGGAGCCCAGTGGAGCTCTTTGGAGGGTATGGAGTGTTGGCAAGGCTGATGGGAGTGCACATAGACATCAGGGAGGCTGGCATGAAGGCAGAAAGTACGGCGAGGCTGGTCAAAGGTCATCGAGGTTAAGCAAGACTGCCGGGAGGGCTGGGAGTGCGGGCGAGGCACACGGGAGGGTTGGGAGTGTGAGCGAGGCACACGGGAGGGCTGGGAGTGTGAGTGAGGGAGGGCAGGGAGCGTGAGCGAGGCAGGCGGGAGGGCAGGGAGTGTGAGCGAGGCAGGCGGGAGGGCAGGGAGCGCGAGCGAGGCAGACGGGTGGGCGGGGAGCGCGAGCGAGGCAGACGGGTGGGCGGGGAGCGTGGGCGAGGCAGACGGGAGGGCGGGGACTGTGGGCGAGGCAGACAGGAGGGCGGGGAGTGCGGACGATGCAGACGAGAGGGCGGGGAGTTTGAGCGAGGCAGACGGGAGGGCGGGGAGTGCGGGCGAGGCAGACGGGAGGGCGGGGAGTGTGGGCGAGGCAGACGGGTGGGCGGGGAGTGTGGGCGAGGCAGATGGGTGGGCGAGGCAGACGGGAGGGCGGGGAGAGTGAGCGAGGCAGATGGGAGGGTGCAGAGGGTGAGCGAGGCAGACGGGAGGGCGCGGAGGGTGGGCCGGGTAGGCGGGGAGGGTGAGCGAGGCAGATGGGTGGGCAGAGAATCAGGGAGTCCAGACAGTGTTTGGAGGGCAAAAGCTATAGTACGGCGTTCAGAGCTAGAGAGCACAGCTCATGTATGGGGGTAGACGGACTTCCCTTCTTCGTATGACCTTCCTTGCCATGAAGGCGTCCATGGACCTTGATCTATTTGCCCTGTGAACCTTGTCCTGAGGGACTCGGCACTAAGAAGACAGATCCCACAGTTGTAGTAATCCAGCCTTTATTTATGTACTGGGTGTTGGAGATGACTGTGGCAGTGAGGGAGTCCACGAGGTCCTGGCCCGGCTGGTGTGAGGTCACATATGTCTCCATATTGCTGAATAATGGAGGTGCTCATTGTTTTTTGCAGGTTGGCTGTGTGATCTGACCGGAGACTTCACCATGTCTTTCCTTCTCTCCGGCGCCTTCCTGCTTCTTGGAGCCTTCATCATCCTCACTCTGCCTGAAATCTGTTGCAGGAGTAGTTCTGTCCGGGCCCAGAGGACCTCCAGGACTATGAACGGCACGCCACCAGCTAAAGATGCTCTGGGTGATGGCTATTGTGAGCGCCGGGTGGAGCTGCCCGTGTGCATAGACTACAGCACAGGGGCCGATATGTCGTCCTCTGGTCATTGGCCTCAGTTGGAGGAAAGAACAACACACAGCCATGATGGTGGCAGACATGAGGACCGGTGTGGAGCCGGAGGCCGCCCGGACACTGCTGGATTATCCTCGCTCATCTCCAGTCACATCACTGACACTTTCCTCCAGCGCGGCCGTTCTATGATGGCCTCAATAAAATGTCTATTTATTAATACAGTGTCCAACGCTCATTGCCCTCCGGCGGGCCAGGCCTCGTTCAGAGCGTGCTCAGTCTGGCATCACAGCCACGTCGTGTCAACTTCTCCGGGGCGTCAGATGCCATCATAGAGAAATCCCGAAATATATCCTGATAAGTCTCATCACCTGTATGGAGACACGAGAGGAACACATGCCAATGAAGTGATGTACGGAGGGACACCGGACAATGAAGGGATGTACGGAGGGACACCGGACAATGAAGGAACGTGCGGAGGGACACCGGACAATGAAGGGATGTACGGAGGGACACCGGACAATGAAGGAACGTGCGGAGGGACACCGGACAATGAAGTGACGTGCGGAGGGACACCAGACAATGAAGTGACGTGCGGAGGGACACCGGACAATGAAGGGATGTACGGAGGGACACCGGACAATGAAGGGATGTACGGAGGGACACCGGACAATGAAGGGATGTACGGAGGGACACCGGACAATGAAGGGACGTACGGAGGGACACCGGACAATGAAGGGACGTGCGGAGGGACACCGGACAATGAAGGGACGTACGGGGGGACACCGGACAATGAAGTGACGTACTGAGGGACACCGGACAATGAAGGGACGTACGGAGGGACACCGGACAATGAAGGGACGTGGGGAGGGACACCGGACAATGAAGGGACGTGGGGGGGACACCGGACAATGATAGGGACGTACGGAGGGACACCGGACAATGAAGGGACGTACGGGGGGACACCGGACAATGAAGGGATGTACGGAGGGACACCGGACAATGAAGTGACGTACGGGGGACACCGGACAATGAAGAGACGTGCGGAGGGACACCGGACAATGAAGGGATGTACGGAGGGACACCGGACAATGAAGTGACGTACGGGGGGACACCGGACAATGAAGAGACGTGCGGAGGGACACCGGACAATGAAGGGACGTACGGAGGGACACCGGACAATGAAGGGACGTACGGAGGGACACCGGACAATGAAGTGACGTACGGAGGGACAACGGACAATGAAGTGACGTACGGAGGGACACCGGACAATGAAGGGACGTACGGAGGGACACCGGACAATGAAGTGACGTACGGAGGGACAACGGACAATGAAGTGACGTACGGAGGGACACCGGACAATGAAGTGACGTACGGAGGGACACCGGACAATGAAGGGATGTACGGAGGGACACCGGACAATGAAGGGACATACGGAGGGACACCGGACAATGAAGGGATGTACGGAGGGACACCGGACAATGAAGGGATGTACGGAGGGACACCGGACAATGAAGTGACGTACGGAGGGACACCGGACAATGAAGTGACATACGGAGGGACACCGGACAATGGCATCGGGACAGACAAGGGTACGACTTCTGCCCACCTCATTCTGTCACACGGCTCTACTTAGGACTTAGTGATCTGACTCCTGCTCCTATATATTGGGAGCAGAGAGATCTACCCCAGAGATTCCTAATCCATGTCAGACTCCATTCACAAAATACAACAGAATTCAGATGCAAGACCAACCAACAAAACAAGATCCCTCCTTACTGATATAACATGATCCCTCCAAACATGGATACAAACAGGAGCAGATCCTCCCAGCCAGACACAAAACAGGAGTGGATCCCTCCAGACAGAAAACAGGAGCAGATCCCTCCAGACAGATGTAAACAGGAGCAGATCCTCCCAGCCAGACACAAAAGAGGAGCAGATCCCTCCAGACAGACATAAAACAGGAGCAGATCCTTCCAAACAGACATAAAACAGGACCAGATCCCTCCAGACAGACATAAAACAGGAGCAGATCTCTCCAGACAGATGTAAACAGGAATAGATTCCTCCAGACAGACAGAAAACAGTAGCAGATCCCTCCAAACAGACAAAAACAGGAGCAGTGTAAAAATATAAGAGGGTGGGGGACAAGAGGCGCAATAGTGCCCTATCACTAGTGACACTCAAAGATGTGGAGTGGTGCTGAGGGGCCACTCACCTGATTCAGTTGTGATTCCCACAACTGGTTAGAAGGAGCTTGAAGATACTCCAAGCTGCTGCCGGACCTCCACCGACCACTAACCAGTGGTTATATCCAGAGAAATGATGGGAAAGTAGGTGTGTCACGGTCCGGGCTGCTCCAGTGCAAAGAAAACTCACCAGTCAGAAAATCATCAGTCAGATTTCCATCCTTTTATTTCTTCCTCCTACGCGTTTCGGCGCCCCACCATATCCCTGAGGAAGGCGCCAGGTGGGGCGCCGAAACGCGTAGGAGGAAGAAATAAAAGGATGGAAATCTGACTGATGATTTTCTGACTGGTGAGTTTTCTTTGCACTGGAGCAGCCCGGACCGTGACACACCTACTTTCCCATCATTTCTCTAAAAACAGGAGCAGATCCTCCCAGCCAGACATAAAACAGGAGCAGATCCCTGCAGACAGACATAAACAGGAGCAGATCCTCCCAGCCAGACACAAAAGAGGAGCAGATCCTCCCAGCCAGACATAAAA